>JAODLC010000001.1:31642161-31663465 GCA_026781145.1 Hippopotamyrus pictus
CCTCTCGTACCAGGCTCGGCCTTGTCCCAGGCCACCTGGAATTTAAGCCCTGTGATATGTGCATGTGTGATCCTACAGCAGGAACATTACATTCTGGGAGTACAAGGGTAGGAACATGTGTAGTATCCTCTCCTCCTTCAACAATACTTCAACAAGGTCAACAATACTTTATTCACAGAACATAAATCCATGTTCACAGTCCAGATGGGCTTCAGCTTTGATATTTGTGCCCTTTGTCTCTTTAACAAGTCTGTCTGAGTTTCTTCCTGTCGTAAAATACTTTGGAATGCTAGGCTTCCTTACTTAGCCATTTGTAAATTACTGCCAAAGTTAAGCAGCGACTCTCTTTTTTTTGCCTACCTTGCATTGAGTCTTATTCCCTCATTTGCTATCAATTAGCTACACCGTTTACAGTATGTGATCATGAGAATGGGTTAGGTATCTGTGTGTCTGTATGAAGTGTGTCTGTGTCTGTCTATCTCATGAATTAATTGCTCTCCACCTCTCTCCACGCCCATGTGGCAGTGCCTTCACACAGGGTACCATGCTATTCTCTCGGCAGTCCACCCAGGAGGAATGCGATGGAGCTGTGGAGAACGTTCCCAGAGACAGTGAGAGTGACCGGCCAAAGCTGCACAAGATGTACAGCCTCGATGTGTCCGATTCTGCTGCATACAACGGCAGCAGGTGCCTCGTCCGGGTGACACCCATCCCTACCCCAGACTTCACCGATTCCCTCTGTCATTGTTCTTACAAAACAATCCGTTACTGTAATTGCACTAACTGTGACAGTACAAGGGAGTCCTTAGTACTCATACTGACAGCTAAGAGAAGAGGTCTGGGCCCAAACGGCCATGATAAACGGCAGGAGATGGCAGTACTTGCATTTTCTATAGGAAGCACTGCTGGTACTTTGATTCTTGTTCACTTTTGAATTCTTCCATGTACTTCTGACATTTGAGGTCATGGTAATTGTCAAAGGAATTTGCTTGTTAGGTTATGTGGCCTTTAGTATTTTGAATTCTGTGACTGTGTGTCAGTCAAGTCCATTGGTAGGGACCAAATCAGCTCCGAACACCCCCCCAGTGGCCCCATAAACACCCATGGTCCTCCTACAACATTGGTTGGGACATGTCCTTACCGTCCATTACGAAATCTACACTCTTGGTACAGTATCAGTAGTGAAACTACTTTCAAGTGCATTGCTCTGGTCTGTTACTCTCCTTATGTAAGCGATACAGTGGGTTTTGCTCCAGTTCCCAGATTGGCACCAGATGGACACTTACATTCTTGTCTTTAAGCATCCCGCTAATAAAAATAGTTGCCTACATGATGAACGCAGCAGCAGGTAAATGACAGTAAAAACCTTAAGTTAGCAATTGCTTCGTGCTGAGACTTAAATGTGGCGTTTCCTTGTTTTTCCCCATGTCTTAGCGAGCCCACCCCATGCACGACTCTCCACTCACGGCAGGACACTACTGATACTAAAGAAGAGGTGGAGCAAGAACAAGACCAGGACTCGCCTTCTCAGGGAGAACTTTGCTATGGGAGAGGATGCAGATCTGAGGTGCTCCAGGAAGCCCCTCATGCCAGGACCGCAGACGAGATGTCAGGCTGGGTGATGGATAAGCGCGGCCAGGATGAGGCCTGTAGCCCCCTAGCAGAACACAAGCTTCCGCTGTCCAGTCCAGAAGAACCAGCAGACCAGGACATTCCGCCTTCCTACAGTAAGGCAGTTAGCTTCGACCGGCTTTCTGTTTGTTCCACTGAGGACGGGTTTGAGCAGAGAAGGGACAGCCAATGCAGCCGGCCAGAGGACACCCTACTGCCCCCGTTAACCCACGAGCTGACAGCCAGCGAACTGCTCCTCAATAGGTGAGTGGTTATCGATTGGTTATTATTTGACTTGAAAAGCAGGCTGTACTTCAGGAAGAACCTACTTCACAGTGAGGGATTGAAGCCGTACGTTCACACCGCAAGTGGCGAGAGTGTCAACGTGATCGCAAGTCGCTCATTCTCTATGGGAGAGGCTGTGTCAACAGGCAATGAGGAGCAGCCCATCACAATTTGGGCGGCGAGAACGTCAAAATGAAGTTAAAGTCTGGTCAACTTTACGGTAATGAGCAACCCACCAGCAACCAATCGGAATATAGAGATGCGCCGCTAAAGAGAGTTCCACAGAAGACAAGCATGTAAACTTTTGTTCCGATCGAACAGTTCCCAAGCACCGTCGGGGAGTAAACCGTGAGACAGGATGTGTCTCCGCATGGCATTTTACCCTCTAGACACGGTAAAAAAATACCTGTGTTTAGGCAGCATAAAACTACGCATTTAAAAAACCCGCGTAGACATGCATTTTTATATTGTCTCAACACAGTATAAATGTACAGGTACGTGTTAAAAAGGTCTTTCAGTACTGAGATATACCTAGCCTAATACTTCTCTATTCAAGGGCAAAGGTTTCAGTCTGTAGTGCATTATATTGGTGGCCATGTTATAATGTTTGGGCTTTTAACCATAGCCACTGAAATTAAAATTCTGTGAAAATTTTAACGAAGAGGTTCATTGTTTTGTCTGATACACTGAATTTATATGTCTGACGGAGTGAAGTAAAAGACGACTGAGTTCAAGACCCAGACAGCCCAATATACAACTATATAAATACGTGTTATTGTAGGTTTCCATGAACATCCTGAATCATGTATTTTTAACTGGCACGTTTCACTGATATCATAAAAGCGAGTTTGATGCAGGGACAAAAATGGTAAAACTGAGGCATAGACCAAGATGTTTGAAATTATTGGTGATCCAGATGAGTTGGTGTAGTGCATTTTTGTGGGAAAAAAGCAGGAAATCATACTATTTTGGCACCATTTAATGCAAAATAATGCAAACCTTCGGCAACTTTAACGTTACTTATTTGTAGTGGTAGGGTTTGTCTTAACATAATTACATGTACTCTGACAAATTATATCTTATCGGCAGTCAGTACAAGGATATGCTATAAATTTTACTTTACAGGCTGCTTTTCTAAGTTTGCGAGACCTAGCATTGTGAACAACTCCGTCTACGTCAGAGAGCGTACGCAGCATTCGCTAGCATCGCGGACTGGGCAGCCAGAGCGATCACTGGCACTCTCACCGCCCGCGGTGTAAACATATGCTAGCATCAGTTTTGCTGACTACGGTTTGCCTCAATGTGCCGTCAGGATGTTCTATGATGAAGAGCTTGAGGAGTCAGAGCAGTTCTACCAGAGCCAGCCGCCGCTGCTGCAGCTCTGCTACGCTCTTTACAGCGTGCTGGTGGGCCACTCCGAGATGGTCTGCTACCTGGTGATCATCATGAACCACATGGTCTCTGCCTCTGTGGCCACGCTGGTGCTGCCCATCCTGATCTTCCTGTGGGCCATGCTGTCCGTGCCGCGACCCAGCAAACGCTTCTGGATGACGGCCATAGTCTATACCGAGGTCTGCTCTGAGCGGGTGTAGAGGGCCATAGTCAGTGGTCAACACTGATCCCTATGATGGTTTTATGGAACAATGCTTATGATGGAATATTCACCCATCTAACATCATTCTGTGACATTATCTAAACTTTTATTCATTTAACGCTTAATATCAGAACTGGTTTTTATTCTACTTTTCTTCTTTCTTTACAGGTTACCATTGTGATCAAATACTTCTTCCAGTTTGGGTTTTTTCCTTTCAATCAGAACCTGGAGCTGGACAGGACCAAGCCGTTCCACCCTCCAAACATCATCGGTGTTGAGAAGAAGGATGGCTACGTCCACTATGACCTGGTCCAGTTGCTGGCCCTCTTTTTTCATAGGTCCATCTTAAAGGTGTGAACCATCACTGCATTTAACTTTTAGTCCTAAAAGACCATGTGTCTGCTTGATTAGATCTCAAGCTGGTTACATTGTGGTGAACTTTGTACTTTGGATAGAAAGATTTAGCAAAACAATGGTTACAGTGGTTCTGGGACTGAGGTATACGCCTGTGTTAATGTAACTGAGTTCATCCAAAGGCTTGAGCACCCTGGCGACCAACACAAGCTGCAGCCTGCCAGGTGTTCCACTTTAGAGCATCCCTCATGCCGTTCTTTACTCTGTTCCCTCCGCTGCGCAGTGTCACGGCCTGTGGGACGGGGACACGTCCCAGGGAGGCTTTGAGAGCAGGGAGCACCCCAGCCCCACTCCCATGGGATGGGAAGGGTCTCGTCAGTCCTTCACAGCCGCTGATGGTGGTGTTACCCCCGACTCGGAGGTGGAGTCAGAACCAGGCTGCACTTGCTTCTCCAGTCCAGCTTCACCATGCTGCAGCAGATCCAGTGCAGGCTCCCAGATCTCCAGTCCAGCTTCACCATGCTGCAGCAGATCCAGTGCAGGCTCCCAGATCTCCAGTCGGTCCTGCCATTCTGCTGTCTCTGGTAAGGAAATCTGGGGGGGCATGAAAATAAGCATGTTTTTTGAATAGGTTTAGCCATGTAGACATCTGACCTCCTTTTAAATCACATCATTGGGTTAACTTGACAGTATTTAACAATTAACAATGCTAAATGGTTATTATTTATAACCAATTAATCATAATTAAGCAAATTAAGCATTTGCTGGGGCAAACAAAGTTCACTGCTGAATACATTACTGCCTGTCGTTCCCTCTGGCAGAAAACACACGTATGTTTATGAAAGGACATTTATCCCACTCTTCTGCTTGAAATATGTGATGTTTGAGGTCTTCCTTACATGCTCAGTTGGCTTCACAGCATTTATTTATTTTTGAGCTCCAAAAGTTTCTTCTTCTTGAGCCATTTAGTTGAAGATTTCTTCTTGGAAAACCACTTTTTGATTCAACTTAAGTGTTTTGACAGATAGCTAGAAATTCTGCTCCAGTATTGTCTGGAACATCGTGGAATTCCTAGTTTACTCGGGAACAGCAACATCCCGAAGCCCTTTTGAGGACAAACTTGCATGTCCTCTCGAATGGATTTTCATCTGATTTTATGCAAGAGATGCACCTCATAATCAGTTGAGACAATGTGCAATGTTTAGGGGTAGGCTGCAATTTTACATTGTAATCAGATATCCAGATGAACTATCCACACGCGCACACACACGCACACACGCGCACGCACACACACACTGCCTGGCTCCACCCAAACGGTGCCTGTGTTGGACCCTGGCAGGCAGTGTGAGCAGCAGGCGAGTTGGCAGCCAGCTGAGCATCTCACAGAGGAGCCACAAGGAGCTGCTGTTGGACAAGCTGAGGGAGAAGCTCCTCAAAGCCAAAGCCTTCACCACAAACATGTATGTCTGCAGCATCACAAGCAGCCATCAGCACGTTTCTGGTCAGATGTATCTCTGCACAGGTTTCGCTTAGCTTACCATCTACGCCAGGGTGACTGTCTCCAAACTGCGTGGACATCTCAAGCCAATCACAGTTATATGCTGTAGATATTAGGCTTCTTGTCTCCCCCATAGCTTTGCATAATTTAACCATTTTTTCACTTTTAAAATCATTTCTTGAAAGAACATTTGAGAGATACATAGCAGTCCGGCAGTTCTTCAACAAGCTGATCTACCCAGAATACAGCGCGGTGACAGACGTGTACGTCCTGATGTTCCTGGCAGACACGGTTGATTTCATCATCATCGTGTTTGGATTCTGGGCATTCGGGGTACAGTGTTTTCGGCATGTCTCTGTGCTGTGACCCTCTATAACAATTTATTGATGTATAGAGTCATTAAAATTATGTTTTGCTATTTCATGATTATTATTAATTCAACTTAAAGTTTTTAATTATTAATTATAAATTTAGTGCGGCGGACAACAGCATGAAATTAGAACAGGGTGAGGGATATTATATGCTTTGCTGTTCCAGGATTATTTTATGGACACCTTCTGTTTCATACAGAGACACTCGGCAGCCGCTGATATCACTTCTTCTCTGTCGGAGGACCAAGTCCCTGAAGCCTTCCTGGTCATGGTCCTTATTCAGTTCGGCACAATGGTTGTGGACCGTGCCTTGTACCTCAGAAAAACAGTCATGGGCAAAGTCATATTTCAGGTCATTTTGGTGTTTGGGATTCATTTCTGGATGTTCTTCATTTTACCTGGAGTCACAGAAAGGTATTGAACATCACAGTAACATCACCTTTGAAACTTTCCATGTTCAAACATCATAATCATCATCATCATCATCATCATCATCATCATCATCAAATATAATAAATTCCTGAGCATTGCAGATATGCACAAGAATGTAGGGAAGAATTAAAAAAATGAAATAGAAGAATTTTTAGTAGTTGATTGTTTTCTGCTAATTTATTTGGGTCTCACTCACTCACCAACTGTCATTAATACACCACGAAGTTCTGATAAAGGTGTTTATAAATGTGTCTGTCTGTCTGTCTGTCTTTCTGTGTGTTTCAATCCTCAGGCGCTTCAGTTTGAACACCGTGGCACAGCTCTGGTACTTTGTGAAGTGCATTTACTTCGGCCTGTCGGCCTATCAGATCCGCTGTGGCTATCCCACCCGCGTTCTTGGTAACTTCCTCACCAAGAGCCACAATTACATCAACCTCTTTCTCTTCCAGGGGTGAGTGGATGAAGTCTCCTTCTGTGTTTATACAATGATCCCCATTATATTACTGGCAAGTTATTCATGTCAGCGCACCTGCTTTGCTTGTGGATGATGCAATTTGTCTTGTAAATACCAGACAAAAAACAGACGTGCTGTATTCTATTGTTGATATTTTGTAACCTGTTGTTTTTATTAATCACAGTCCTTGATATCAGGTCTTGGCTGAATAGTAACACAAGCTGCTAACCGTACTGCAGTCCTTGTCCCTAATTGTGCTTTTTATCATCAGTCGGCCTGTCATGTTCAAAAGGTGTTAAGGCTCATCACAGGGCACCGAAGCAGTAGCTTTGTATGTTGCTTGCTAGCTTTCGTCTGGTGCCCTTCCTGACGGAGCTGCGTGCGGTGATGGACTGGGTGTGGACGGACACCACGCTCAGCCTGTCCAGCTGGATCTGTGTGGAGGACATCTACGCCCATGTGTTCGTGCTGAAGTGCTGGAGAGAATCGGAAAAGGTAAATCCCGGTGGGTCCATGCGTTCTTCTACCTTCAAGAGGCAAGATGGTCCTTTCTTGAGGTCGTGGAAGAAAATGAATGCAATAGCAGCAGTGTCACATAATATGATGATTTTATTCAAAATGTTAACGTGCTGAAACATGGAATAGGCCCTGGTGTATTTCTGTAACTATACAGCTTCGTGTGTCTGGTCTTTGCCAGAGGTACCCGCAGCGCCGTGGGCAGAAGAAGAAGAAGGTGGTGAAGTACGGCATGGGTGGCCTGATCGTCATGCTGCTCATATTCATCGTCTGGTTCCCTCTGCTCTTCATGTCACTCGTCAAGTCTGTGGCCGGAGTGGTGAACAAACCACTCGATGTCTCTGTCACAATCACCCTGGGGGGCTTCCAGGTGGGTCAGGCCTCTGACGAGGACTGAAATGTGTGAACTGTAAAGTCGGCGTGGCTCATTCAACGACCATTAAAACTGATCCTTGTAATTTCAGGCCTGTTGTGTTGCCCATGAGATTAAAATCCTTGATGATGTTTCCATGTCGCATATAAATGTGAGCATATTTGTGGGTTTGGAATTTAAGACGTGGATTAAGTTCGAAAGGATCTTCCTTGATGTTGGTTAAAATTTGATATCTGATATCAGATTGAATATTACTGTAGCACTAAGTGCATTTAAAAAATGTTTTATAAATAGTATTATTTGCATTTAATTTTCACAGCCAGTCTTCACGATGAGTGCCCAACAAAACCAACTTAAGGATATGTCTGAGGCAGAGTTCGTAAAATTCATGAATGGGTATAAGTATTGTCCTGTAAGTACTTTTGATACATTTCTGTCAAATGCTCTTCTGTATACTGTGAAAAAGCAGACGAAGGTGTCTGATAAGCAGGACTCGCAGCGCATTAACAATGTGGTGGGGGCATAGTGGGATTTGAATCCCCCACCCTGGAGGTGTGAGGCAGCAGTGCGACCCACTGAGCTACAATAAACAGGATATTTTGATCAAGCTGTGCTGTGTCTTCAGGGTGCATTGCAGTTTCTGGAAGCTTACACATCTGATGATGTCACAGTGGCTGAACTGGAGGGGAGCTCAAACTCTCTGTGGACCATTAGTCCACCCAGCAGGAAAAACTTGATGCAGTTACTGAGTGAAGATGACCAATTTTCTGTTACCATATCCTGGTCCATTCAGAGGTACAACTGAATTGTAATTAAAGCTTTTTTAGGTTATTTACCAAATGCTATTATGCAAAGCAATGTAATATTAGCCACACAGTAGATCACTTTAACTAATGGAATGATCCAGTTGAAAGTACATGTTACTAAAATGTGTTCTGCTTCTGTTGTTAATCAGGAATCTTAGTTTAGGGGCCGAAGCTGAGCTGGCATCAGATAAACATGTGACCCATCTTGATATGGAAACAAGAAAAGATCTTATACAACTGTTAAATGGGACAAGGAGAGAGGCAGTGTAAGTATAGGCTGAGCTCTGAATGTACTCTGTGTGCCATTCCTGCTCAGTATTAAGCTTTTTCTCCCCACTTTTCTTTGCAGAATAATTGCACACATCTTCCCAAGTTTTATTCGCGCTCCTAGCGACTCTAACGCCAAACCAATAGATAAGCTTTATGAAGGTAATGTATCAGGAATTTCGCTACACATTGTATTGAGTGCAGCTGCGACAGATTAAGCTCTGACTTGAAGTGATGGAAACCAAAGGCCTTGTGCTCAGTCTCCAGTCACACGTCATGGAGACAAATTTCACTCTAGCGCAATTTCTTTGAGATACTGCTATCGGTTAAAGTTGCAGCACAACTCAGTATGCTGTGATGCTAGTCCTTTATCAAATTCTCACACATCAGATTAGTAACCTATTTTTAAAACTTCATTAAGAAGTAAAATTAATGAGTGATATAGATGCAGTTTAACCTGTGCGGGACTCTCATCGTCAGAGACCTCTCTGCCACAGCTGGGTATGGATTAGTCTTATCTGTTTTAGATGATGAGTATATGAACATCACTCTGGCACTGGAGAGGAGCCATAATGCCACCAGGAGCATCCAGGAGTGGTGGATAGTGGACCAGGTTTCCAGTGGAAAAATGAACGTGGGCAAAGGACACAGAAGGAGTAAGCCGGGTCTAAGGCTGTACGTGTTCAGTGATAAAGTCAGCCCACCCAGCTTGGGCTTCCTGGCAGGTTATGGGTGAGTCGCTTCACATCGCACAACAGATGACTTGCTAGCTGTAGCATCTTGGCCAGCAGAAGGGTCACTGTTGCTGTACCTTTCAGGAGACTTTGCGTATAACTTATCCAGTTATAAACATATGCTGTGTGTAATTCCTTTAAAGACATCAGTTATCCAGCGGAATACTGCAATAAACAAACAAGCACTTGCGCAAAACATGTGGACTAAGTGTCTGATCCACAGGATCATGGGTCTGTACGCCTCCGTGGTGCTGGTCATCGGCAAGTTCGTGCGGGAGTTCTTCAGCGGCATCTCGCGCTCCATCATGTTCGAGGAGCTGCCCTGCGTGGAGCGCATCCTCAAGCTCTGCACCGACATCTTCCTGGTGCGCGAGACGGGCGAGCTGGAGCTGGAGGAGGAGCTCTGTGCCAAGCTCATCTTCCTGTACCGCTCACCTGAGACGATGATCAAGTGGACCCGAGGGAAAACACTGTGAGGCCTGCACTTAAGCGCCGTCTGCTGCCAGTGAGGAGATCCCATCGCCTTCCAGAAGACTGCACAGAAATAAAGACGCTGACCATGGCTCTGGGCCACGCTTGCTGGCCGGCTCGTGTGTGGTGCTGAGCACTTAAGGGATTTCACTCCATCCTACACTAACTTGGGCTGTGCAATATAATGTATGAAAGGATGGCTACAAACTTGTTTGGGCAAACCGTTTATTATGAGCTCATACTGGAACAAAGAACAGCAACAGACAGACACCTGCCACTTTTAAAAAGACTTTCTTAAACCTGGGAATATTTTGGCTGTGGCTGTGAGTCATCTTATTTTTACTTGACTGGTCGATGTCTTGTCTATGACATGTTTTTCTCAGGAATAGATAATAATCATCTCAAAAGGAAAAAGGTTTTATTCAGTGTCCGCTGTGTCACAAAGAGGGATTGCGGTGACAAACTTGCTGTCATTGTGTTTGAGCCAAGGGGTCCCAATGATCCCCGGATGGAGGGCTCTACAAGCATGGTTTTTATATTTTTAAGTAAAGCAAGCATTGTTTTCTATCCAAATGAAACTGAGTAAAGGTTCAAACTATGCATTCAACAAATATAGCAGGAATTATTAGCAGTGATAAAGTCCTTTCTGTTCAGTGTACTTTTTATAAAATTAAGTCTGCATTGATCTCCATGGGTGTCTAAGGTTATTTCATGCACCTTGTGTTTTGATTCTCTCAAAGTAAATCACGTTTGTAAAGATCACATGCCTGGATCTGTAACAGTTACTGTACAGTAAAGAAGAACAAGCACCCACTTTGGTATTTGTATGGAGCCTGCAAACGTTTACTCGCTTATCTGACACTATTATCCAAAAACTGGAGGGAAGGGACCTTTGCGATTAAGCTGACAAGGGATCAAGAGATCAATGTACATACACAGGTCACATACTGTGAAACAGTGTTTTAATCTTACCTTTAAATGCACAGGATACACTACAAAGTCACACCAAAAAAGGTTTAAAATAACTAAACTCTGATTTTAGTCAAATACAAATAATGTAGTGTTTTTAAACTTTCTCAGCAAATTCCTTACATGAATCATAGTAAGACAAGCTATAAATGTCATTCATCAAGTTGGTGTTGGGTCAATAAAAATCATTTAACGCACTGGAAAATAAGTTTACTAAAGAATGTGTTGGGGGGGCAGGTGATGTCAGATCATTTGGAAAGAAAGAAAAAACGATGGAATTAACATTCGACCACATAAAGAACAGCAGAACAGTAAACATGAAAATAAGTTCCAGTTCTAATAAGAAATGTTTCAAATGTAGGATATGGGGTCTCGAGATGTTTTACACCAGCACTGTAACAGCCATCGATAACACTGCCACTGACTAAAACTCCATTTCAGTTTCATTGTACGGGTGTAAGTGTATGAATGACATTCCTTCAAGAGCACATTATTTCCTTGCAAGTTTAAATATTAATTTAAATATACCCATATTATTACTACACAATGCATAAACTTGCAGCTCCGATTTTCTTCCTTGCGTAACCTGGGACTTTTCAATTACATTATTTTTGTACAGAAATAAAGTTACCCTTCTAATATTCTGAAGGGTGGATAAACTAAGGGGACTGCAGCAAATCAAAAACGGGGGCTATCAAAATTATGACATGTAGCATTTACATATATTTTACCACACTGCCATGCTTCTGTCATTATGGTGCAAGTGCACAACGCTGTCTGGATAGATGTGACGTGGAGCCGGACGCCGGGAGGCGGGGCATCCACACCTGGAGGTTAACACAGGCCCCCTGCATACTCATCCTCCTCCTCAGCAGCCTGAGCTCCACCAGCCTGTCCTTCAGGACCAGAGGGAGATTTCTTTTTCTTCCCACCCCCTGGCACTTTCAGGCTGATTGCCAACTTGGCATACTGCAAGGGCAGAGAGATAAAGAGAAACGACGCAAACGTCAAAGCACGGCGAGAATGCTGGCAGGAATATAGGGATTTAAGAGTAATTTATACGACGCGTAAAAGCTCACGTCGTTGTCCATGTACTTGAGCAGAGGAGAGTGGCACACACGGCTGACTTGCTCCTCATCCTGCTCATCATAGCCCCGCAAGAGCTGCTCCACGGCTACACAGTCTTCACTCCCACTGAACCCTGGGATGCTGGGAAAGACCATTCCGGCTAAGACTAAGCTGCGGGACCTCCTTACCCATGTTCGCGTTACAAATATATTCAGGAATAGCTCAATGTACCTGTAACTCTCTCTTACGCATTTATCTGCAGCCACAAAGTCATTTCTGTGAAGTTGCACGAGCACCTGGGCAATAGTTTTCTGCAAAAAGAAACCTTGATTGCATATCTGTTTTCTTTAATATCGAACATATTTCTATTAAACGCAGAAAGATAGTAAAAAAAACCTATCCATCATAAATGCAAAATAGCATATGACCTAAACTGGAACCAACTCTATATCAAAATGTAACACTTATTGCTGGTGATATGTACTGCTTACATGGCATTATCTTCAGGTCCAGAAAGTAAAAATCCAGACCTTGATTTTGTTCCAACCATCTGGTTGCGTACTCTGTGACTCAATACACAACTGCTTAGATGGAATAAAATCTTGGATTTGTACTTTCGAGACCTGATCTGATCTTATTCATACCTTAAAGCATGTAGGGTAGTTTTCTATTTCCTTGTACATATTCTTCTCCTTCTGAAGAGACACAGCTGCTTCATCAAAACTGATAAAAAAAAAAAATAGTTCATAATTTATTTTAGGCATGAAGAAAACAAAAAAAAAAACAAGCCGCCACAGGTTTTTGTGTAAGGACAGGTGGAGGGTTGTACCGCCGTTGCCTGACTAGGAGTCTTGAAGCTTTTCCTAAAAGTTCTGAGGCCTGTCTTAGTCGATCTTCATTCTGCACATAATGAATAATGACACATGAATTATTATGCACAATGTAACAGAATCACATGGTCTCTGCCTGAATTCTCAGCTTACCTCAAACACAGATGCTGCATGCTGGTAAAGATGAACTGCTTTATCTAGATCTACTGGTTCAATTAGCCTGAAAAAGCAAGAATACACTTATAAATTTTTTTTTTTTTTTTTTTTTGCAAACAGTTAATTTTCTTGTTGCTCACTTTACGCTTTATTGACATGCTTTTATCCTAACTTCCTCACCTAAAACTTTTTAGGGTTTTTAAAGGCTAAATGTGTATATTTCACATGTGACACAAGTCTTGTTAAGCACCTCACCTAAGTCCTGGGATTCGAACTATATACTCCAGAACCAGAACCCTTATAACACTTACAAATTCTGGTAAATACAGAACCTCGAGGAAAATACGGAAGGTGATGTACTTTCGTGACAAATATATTCAAATGGAAAATTGCTCTCCTAGGAATGATCTTTGAAACTGCAGAACAATGACATCTGTTAAGCGGTGGATCCAGGAATGATTTATTTACTTGTTTTGTTCATGCATGTGTATGTAGAAATGAACTCACTTTCCAGCCCTGTCCAATGCCATCGCCGCAGTGTCAGGAGTGCCATTTTCTACATACATCATGCTGGCTTTCTCGATATACTCAACTGCCTCAGGGATCCGCTGCATGTCCTGCAGAATTCGGTCAAAGTCAAACCACACCTCTCAGTCTTCATCACACTGTACACGCTATTCAAATGCAGTCACCAACACATTCTGGAACACTGAAGAACATTCCACTGTTCACTAAGCTGCCGTTGGTGTACAAACCATCATCTTCATCTCAAAAAAAATACATAATTTCTAAAATGTACCTGCCACTTTTATTTGGTTCAAAACATACAATCTCAGACTCTCTAATGCTGGCTCTGTAAACCCAGTACAGTGTGTTGCTTGTAAAGTAAATTACTACATACTACTATAAAAATACTCCACATTTCTAGCAGTAACAGCTTAACTCTTAACTTACCTTTAATATCATTCCAGCTTGTTCAAGCGCCCTGAAAATAAAATTATAGGTCACAAGAGGCAATAATTCATTGAGCAATGATCAAACTGACACCTACATAATTGATATTATACTTATATATTTTCAGATATAATACTTACTTGGCAGCATGGAAAAGGCTGCACATGTAGTTAAGAAAAGGTTACCACTGGCGTCTAACCCAAAAATCACTACAAACTAAAATATGTTCACATGTATTTTTGTAAACATTACAATAAAACTTAAAATCAGAAGCTGCTGCACTCCTGATTTCAGTGTGTAAGATGAGTCTTTCTTGCAGTTTAGGATACGCTTTGTTGTTGCTGTGGGCTTCTGCTTCCTTCAGGTACGCGTCCTTGGCCTGCTCAAGCTGCTTTGCATTCTTGAAGGCCACAGCTGAAGAAAAGACATCACTTAGGCAGGATTGTGGTCTGCATACTTACAAAGTCATACATTAACAGAAGATAATTTGCCTAAAAGCCTACAAAAAGTATTAATAAAGTAAAAAAAAAAAATGCAGTTGTAGAGGGCTTATTACAATTAAAAAGATCTTATATGTTTAGCCCAGGAAGGAAAAACATTGTTTTTCTTATACCCTAAAAACAGTGCTGGACCACTAATTGAATCATATGAATAAAAAGAGTGGGCCGTACCTGCTTTTGCATACTCTGAAGCTGCACTATCATAGTCAGGCTTCCACTTCATAAAACTTGTCTTTAAACTGCAGTTAAAAAATACTAGTCAATACCACACACAAGAACACCAATCAGTTGATCAGTTAGTCAAAATACAGTCACTGATATGATCAGGAGTCTTTCACATACAGCTCTGGAATAAATTAAGAGACCACTCTTTCTTTTTTTTTTTTAAAGAATCTGTATTGTTAAAACCTGGTTTAATCTTGGTTCTGTTGGCAGAAGGCTACACTAAGCGGCAGGCTGCTTCCAGGCTCAAAGTTTCAAAGACTGCAGTACACAAGAACACGGTGAAGCAGGAGACACTGGAAATGAGCAGCCAGGTAGAGTGAGGAAGTGACTTCCTAATGCCAGAGATGATTGTCAACTTATCTGACAGTTTCTCATGAACTGGAGGATGACATCAAATGACCTTCAAAAGGGATGGCAAATATTAAGTGCAGTTGTGAAGTGCACTGCTAGGACAGTTTGTATCAGGCTCCTAGAAGCAGGACTGGAGTCCCATAAAGCAAGGAAGAAGCCATTCATTAATGAGAAGAAGGGAAGAACCAGGCTTGAGTTTAGAAAAAAAAATGTATACTTTACACATAGGCGCATACCTATAAATTGAGAAATGAGTGAACCTAAAAATTATCCTGTGGTTTCTTAATTTTTTCCCAGAGCTTCTATGCCAGTTTGGTAGGAAAAGGCAGTCTGATGTAAAATCCTAGTAGTAAAAACTTAAGTGTATCTCACACCTATCCGGTATAGGCTCTGGATCCCTGCGACTCCGCATAGGACCAGCGGGTATACAAAATGGATGGATAGATATCTCACGACTATCGGAAACGTGATATTGAAGGTGCAATATTTACAGTTAACAGCGCCTCTGGTTGATATTATATAGAGGATGGTGTGCGGAGCCGCGGTTTAGGATCATACGCCTGTGATCTGAAGGTTCTGCAGTTGGCAGTGATGCTATACTGTCTCGCTAGTCTTCACTTATATGTTGCTTCACACAAAGTGCTTCTTTAAGTAGATGCAAGAAGCTATACATCTGGGAAAGAAATCTCTCCCCGTTTTACTTCGAAGACTGGCAGAATATAAAGCCTGCAGAGTATGTAACTACATGCATTGCAGGGGTCCGGATAGCGACAGCTTACACGGTGAGTATTATATAGCATCTGTTACAACTGACAAAAACACTAATGACCTATATATTTAACCTTAGTCTTAAAAATACCAAACAAAACCGAAAGAAGACTTCTATAAAACAAGCATCTATCCACACAGCGTAACAGCAATCATATTTATTATCGCCAGCGTGGCTATATGTAGTTAATTTAACATGAACCTTACTGCTTTTCAGCCTGGGACAGGTGGTCATGGGCTTCGTTTATTTTTTCAGCAGCCATGATACAGTCGTGGCAGTTAAAATAACATGCAGTTGTATAAATATATAACTGAGAAGAAAATTAGGGCAAAATTCAGTAACGCTTCCCCATCAGGCGTCTTCCTTGTTAAATTTTGACAACGAAAAGTAGCAGGGTTACCAGACTGAGTTTGTGATTCACACGGTCATTTAGTCTTGGACTCAATTTTTGGACAACAAAACGAAACGCTTTATGTTCTGAAATGCCCACAGATCCAAGCACCAAATTATACTGTTAACTGTTGTTTTCCGCAGCATTACAAATAATTCTTTAATTGTTTTTAAAGGTGGTATTTTATATTTTTAAAATCTATCGGCTACATTGTGTGAAACATCAGGCAACCCAGAAGTTCTACGTTACAATCATGCGCCATACATCAGAAAAACGCGACTCCAAATCCTTTTCGGTTCCGGGTTGTGTTTCGTTTTATTATATTGATTTAAATTATGTTACTTGTTTTTTTTCCCTCTGTGTAGTTGCTGAATGTATGTTTTGCGTTGGTGAGCTTAGTGATGGGCGGACGACACCCCACGAAGCTTTTAAGGCTTCTTCCTGATTGTGTCGGTATAAGGGTTCGAAGTTTCGCAGCTTTGAAAACAATGAGTGACACCTAGCGGTCTGCAAAAAATACAGCAGCTGTGCACTAGAGACTGCAGAGGGAGCACGCCTACACGTGGTTGATTGTATCATCTGTGTCAATCCACTATGTGCATTAAATGCTTAATGATCGTTGAATGTGTTCATTTATGAAAATCATGCTACCCATTAAAAATACTCAAACAGATGTGAATGTGTGACATTATTGCATTATAATACCAGTAAATATTTGTATTCTTCTGACAACTATTTGGTGAAAGAACATTGTTGCTGTGGGACAACATGAAAGAATGATTCAATATCCGTATTTGGGGAATTGTGGCAAATGACAAAGACAATCATAATAGGGATTTAGGAAATGTGCTCGCGGAACAGGGTATTTATTAAATATTTAGGCAGCTTTTTCTCTGGCTCAGTTTCACTTGCCATGGAGAAGATTCCCTCACACAGTACAGATGATGCTGGTATGCAAAGATACTGAATGTGTGACCTGAAACAGGTGGAGATAAACAGCCTTATGCATGGTCCAATAGCACAAAGGGTCCTCTGAGCCCAAAATGTGGGCATCTATAAATACAATGATAGATATATTATAGATATTAGTTATTGCTATTGTTATAGTAAATATAAATATTCATTACGCTGTAGTCCTAAACATTTTCCATTGGTTGATAATTTTAAGCAAATGTAGTCCTATTTAGCCTGTATAACTGAGCCTTCAGTCATCTAACTAATAACCTGGTGAGCTGAGGCTTATAAAGTGATGCTCCTAGTTGGCACCCAGATTTCCAGTCTGGAGCTGTCCTGGGTGAGAGATGTCAAGCAGGCGTGTGTTTACTCATAGACCCTGCCTCCCAATTTAGCACTTGTACAGTACCAGTCAAAAGTTTGGACATGCCAGGCCACCTATAAAGGAAAGTGATAGTGTCATATCATGACCTGAGGAAATATTATTGGTTGGATAAGAGGACCTGGGTTCGACGACATCCAGCAAATATCACCATTTGCTTTAGTGTGACCCCATGACTGCGAGATTCAAGGTTGGTTGAACCACTATGGGTCGATAAAGTGTGGAATGTTTGGTGGTTGTACTCCTAAAACTGTATGAAGAGAAGTGTATAGAAAATTGGGGAGTGGAGAAAAAAACCAAGAACAACATGTTGACTTTTTCAAGCCAAAATAATGATAGTAATAATGGTTACTGATGTAACAAACATTCAAAGGTCCATTGTTATTGTACCATTAATTAAGATGTGAAATCCTATAGCTGCCAACACAGACATGTTTTTATTCATATAGTGCTGTCTTAAGAGAAAACACATATAAAAATAAAATTGCTTGAGCTGGATACAGATCCTGAAGGTTCAGTTGAGGTTCCGGGTGAAATTGTGGGTCTGATGTGTCAGAGTTTGAATGGATGAATACTGGGTTCCTCAGCAGTGCAGCATATTCAGCCTTGTGCCATTTTACAGCCTCATTGGCTTTATATGGACTAATGAAACCAAGAGGCCTAAGTAGGCGTAAGTAGAGCAGAAACTGTCATTATGTCTCATAATTGCAAGTTGGACAGATTGTCTCTGGGATGCCTGATTAGGCTTTCATTCAGCTGTATTGCTGTATTGCTGTTCGTTTGGTCAGGTTCGTAGCCTGACAATGCAATTCATGATGCAACATTTTCATCGTAGAAATTACTTGAGGCAGACACTCTTTTCCTCTGGTAGCACTGGTGTAGCTTCGGGGAATGGTGTAAGCGCTTGTACAGTCTCTTCAGTGACCATGTATTCCTCTATGGAAAGTGGAGTGAGATCCATTTTTAATAAGGCCAAAGATAACCACACTGGCGCTCTCTTTTCATCCTAGCAATCATGTGAAAAGGGCTGTTCCAGGATGTCGCCACTTCAGTTATTTACATTTTAGCTGGTCTTCTCATTTGTTGCTGAATCTGGGCCAGTTTCTCCTTAGCAGGATGCTTGGTTTAAAGTATCGTACAATTTGCCATGTTTTTGTGTGTTTTAGTGCTAGACTCTGGTCAAAAGATTTTTTTAACTATTACATTTAGTGAATGAGTGATGAAAAACACAGGCCAAGCGTGGAGCAGCCTGATGCGTGCTATCATGTTTGTTACCACATCTGTGACAAGACACATTAATCTTTTATGGCCTAACCCACTATGAGGCTTATTTTCACCGGAGCTAAATTCTCTGCTGTATGCATTTGCAGAAATGTGTCCACCTCCAATAAACTGTGCAGAGCTGGTCATTTTCTTATAGTGTCAAAGTATGAATCCATGTTTAGAAGTTCACATGTCTAAAACTGACTCACTGCCACTACATTCTGAATTCTCTGCTTGACCTTTTCTTTTTGCACTCACCGTGGCTATTAAAGCCTAAAGGCAACAAGAACAAGTGTATTGCATCTGTGCCGTGTTTTAAACATATACATGCCTTCCTAGTGGAGAGCACAAATGTAGCATCCATAAGGTACATCAGCTCTCTGAACCCTTCAGCCTCCTCCATTGTAAAAGGTTGGCTGTTGCATAATTATACTGACCACACCCACTGCTTGCTTTCTAGAAGCTTGGGAAGGTGAAATTTTATTGTTCATGCCCAGTATTTAGGAAATATTTCCAAGGTTATAAAAAGTTATGAATATCTATTTCAGTTATAATTGGGGCCATACCTGGATTAGTCACTGCATCATTACAGTATAATGCCTTAGCATTGCTCATGTACACCATTTGAGGCAGAGCCAGCAGAAAGGAGACAGAAAGCTATGCTTGTGACGAACGTGATCGTAAATAGGGAAATGAATAGTGGCATTTCATATGCAAAATACATTTACCTTACTGGACGACAATGTCAAAACATTCCCAAATATGTAGTTTTTCTCACAGGTTCATTTGGGTGCATTTACCCTGCCCCATAGCAATTTTGTTAAGCGCAATGTGGTTAACACTAGTGGTGGAAACAAGTCATTGACTTTCAAGTAACAAGTAAGTTTACGCATATTGAGAAACACCACTATCATCACATGTACTATGATATTATTAGATTATTATGCATGTCTACATCATGATGACCATGCAGAAACAATATATTGCACAGCCCTAGAATAGACCAACTTTAAAATACTATCTTTGGTAAAACTTCTGCTAGAAATAAATCAAGAAGATCTCAAAATTAAACTAGGCCCTTGATTACATACCATTGTCATGGCAAGAGGGCATAGTGCAGGCAGGAAGAGGTGATGACAATCCAATAGCGGCTCTGAAACACAAAGGCGTTTCTTACAGAAATTAAATACACTGGGTAAGACTACAAACGAAAAGGACCACAAGGAGTCAAAAAGCAACATGGAGAAAAACAACTAACTTCAAAAAATGACAAGGAAACAAGGTCCAAGAACAAGGCAAAACTGGGAGTAGGAGCAAGCGAGGGAGCATAGCACAAACCTATAATACAACAAAGAGTAACATCTAACACAATGACCAACTACGGAACTGAACTAAGGCAGGAACATAAATACAGAAACCAGACCAATGGCCTGTACTACAAAGCGGGGTTACTGGCTTATCAGGGTAACTTGATATTCGTTCACTTACATTTTGCCCAGACTAACTTAAATCCGACAAGTTACCCCGATAAGCCAGTAACCCCGCTTCGTAGTATAGGCCACTGGTAACAAAGCAGCAAGAGTGAGACATGGAACAATTATCCAATCAGAGAGGGTGCAGGACAACGAGCAATAACTGCAGATCAGCGGCTGTTGCACTGGTCTCTTATTATACAGTTTTAATCTGTTCATCAGTGTGGTTCAGATACTTTAGTAGCCAATGTTATGTCAAGGTTGGGTTGAAAATTGTGTGGACCCCATGGTTTGTTTTGTTAATGTACCCTGTTTTGGTCCGCACTTGCAGGAAGGGGAGTTACGGTATGCATATTTGCGTTTGTCATTTCAGATTCGGGTTTTCCATATGAACACATTGCACCGAATTAGAAAAACCGGTTGATCATCTTGTTCCTGTTTCCCACTCTTTGTTCCCCAGTAGGATAAAAGAGGACCGTCAAGCCTGTTCAGGAGTTTTTTGTGTTCTTGACTCAACTTAGTTTAAGATTGTGATTTGATATGCCGTATATTATGACCTTGGTTTTAGCTATTGACTACTTTTTTTGGATTTCAATTTGGATTTTGTTCAGTGCGTATACACACACACACACACGTGTATGTATATATAGGGGCAGCATGGTGGTACGGTGGCGCTGTTGCCTTACATGTCAGGGTTCCATGTGTGTGGAGTTTACAAGTTTTCCACATGTTGTTGTGGGGTTTGCACCAAGTACTCCAGTTTCCCCCCACCAAAAATGCTGAGGTTACTTGGAGCTACCATATTACCTACCAGTGTGCCTGTGTGTGTGAGTGTGCCTTGTGATAGGTTGGTACCCTATCTGGGTTGTTCCCTGCCTTGCATCCTTAGCCTCCAGGATAGGCTCTGCCCCCCCATGACCCTGGATAGGTCAATAGAGATTATAGAAAATGGATGGATAGATATATATAGTGTATTTTACTGTGACCCTCATTTTGGCAACTGATTACTTCTTTTGGAATCCAGTACGGCCTGACTGCTTTTTTAGCGTATTGTGTAGATATTTTATGTATGGGTTGTATGGAGTGGCCGCCATTTATTTTGCATGTATACTGTTTTGTATTATGGTGGGCAGTGGTGGAATGTAACAAAGTATTTGTACTTCGTTATTGTCCTTAAGTACATTTTTATGTATCTGTACTTTACTTAAGTAAAAATAATAATGCATACTTTTTATTTTACTCCATTACATTTTA
>JAODLC010000001.1:31663565-31677353 GCA_026781145.1 Hippopotamyrus pictus
TACTTGAGTACATATTTTGCAGGATATTTGTACTTTTACTTAAGTACTAAGCTTCAGTACTTCCTCCACCACTGATGGTGGGGCATGATGAAGGAAGAGACAATCCACAGGAAAACAAAACAGAACATAAATGGGGAAACAGGAAACAAAAGGACCTTGAGGGGTCAAGAGCTAAACTAAGGCAGGACCAACAGCAGGAACCACAATACCAAGGGTAGGAGGAAACGCAGGGAACTACAATAACTAACATGGGGTAACTACAACTAACACAGCAACACAAGAAACAGCCACCAAGCAAAAGAACAAGAACAGGCAGTTAAATACATTGCTAACACAGGAAAGGTGAGAACTATGAACAAATCAAACAGTCGTTAAAGGCATGGGGCAACAAGGAACAACAAGAGTGGAGGCAGCCTCTGACGCGGCATGCTCGACCTATTGAGCTGCACAGCAACCCAAGTAGTAGGTAAGCGTAGTAGGGGAACGACAAATGGGATGGCCAGCAGGAACCGCTCACCAAACAGGGAAAAGACACATGGGACAGGGCCAGATGGGCACCAACCCTGACCGTTTTGTCTCTCGAGTTAAGGTTGCGTTTGTTATTTGGTTCGTGTTTTCATTTGGTTTATAGATAGAATTTGTAGGGAATCTCTCAGTTAACCATGGGTGTAACCACACAGTCATTGGGGGTAACCTTTTATATCTCTGTAGCTATTAATGACATAGTCTCTGAGGCATATTTTAAACGTTTGAAACACATTGACAGCGCTTCCCATTTTATATACATACTGTATTTTAGTTAGTCTCACCACAGCTCTTCCAGACCTAGTTCTAGGAGCTTATGGTGTACTTGGCCTTGGTGGGTGGTTCTTGTACAACTTAACTCTGCAGTGGCACACAATCTGGGGATGGACCTTGAGTGCCACCACTGCTCTGCTCTGGCGCAGCTGGTACAGGAATGAGATTATGGCGATTTCGTCTCACTGTCTCATAATGGCCATGCACTGGGTATGAATGTGGAGTGATATGTTCACCCTACACTGTTCCAGGTGATCTCTGGTCTGTCACCCGTAGTGATTGCCCTGGTGAGAGATTGCTGAGGTCTCTTGTGTGATGATGCCTGTTGCACTGTTGTGCATCCCTTATTCACCTCTCCCTTTCCCTCTGGGCAACAGCACCATCGGGAAGAGCAGGATCGAGCAAAGCCATTGTGCAAAACTGTCACCCCATGAGGAGCTGAGCAGGACTGTAACCATTTTGCAATGGGGTATCTCTGTATGCCAATGGGGTATCTCTGTATGCCAACCAGGGTGTTGTTAGCTATTGAAAAAAATCAGGGGCTAAGTCAAGTTTATCAGGGTTAAAATACTCAGGCTAGGCTTAAAATATTTGGGGCTATAGCCCTGAGTGATCGGACCTAACATGATTCAAATGATGCCAACAAAGCGAGGTAGGGATCAGCTGCCTTTTTGAGGAGATCCTTCATGGTCCTTACTGCATGATCAGCTTTGCCATTACTTTGGGGAAAGTTCGAACTGCTGGTGACGTGGTGGAAGCTGTAAGCCTGGACTAATGCTGTGAAGGCCGCTCCAGAGAACTGTGGCCCATTGTCTGTCATCAACGTCTCAGGAATGTGATGCCATGCAAAAATTGATTTCAGGTGAACAATAACATCTGTCTCCACACACAACCATGGAAAAAATTAAGATATTAATAAGATAAATATATATATATATATATTTTTTTTGCAAACTGCAGCCTGGTTCTTCCCTGCTTCATATTGATGAAGGGCTTCTTCCTTGCTTTACAGGACTTCAGTCCTGCTTCTAGGAGCCTGTCCTAGCAGTGCACACCTGAACTTAATGTTTCCCATACCTTTTAAAAGTCGCTTATGTCATCCTCCGATTCATGAGAAACTGCTGTATATAATGACGGTCATCTCTGGCATTAGAATGTCACTTTCGTCCTTTACCTGACAGGTTTCTGGTCATTCCCAGTGTCTCCTGCATCACCTGGAAGCAACCTGCTACTCAGCATAGCCTTCTGCTAGTAGAGACATGATTAAATCAGGATTTCAGGATTTGCTTAAAAATATAGTCTTAATTATTTCCACGCCGGTATCTTGATGCCTAGTCCACCACCAGCAGATAGGTCTTGCTCCCCAGTGTGAACAAGTCCACCCCCAGCTTCTGCCATGGTTGCTCTGAGTATTCTGTGGGTATCAGCGACTTTTTGTGGTTCTTTCTTTCTTTGCTGCATATTTGGCAGTTTAGAGCCAATTCATGCTGCTGACTCAGGCCCGACCACCATACTGACTGTTGTTTCAACACACCCTGGTGACCCTCATGCAGATTGGCAAGCGCATCATTTCTCATGGTTGAGGGGATAACAAGCTGAGTTCCCTTCAGCAAAAGCCCATCTTTAACAGTGAGGTAGGCCTGTTCTGTCCTGTACAGCCTGAGCCCTGGCTCACTGTTGCTGGCCAGCCATCTTGACATAGAGTAGCTGCATCAGTCATGCACACACACTTTCTCTCTCCAGCTCCCGTTTAAGCTCATCCAGGTACAGTGCACTCGCTGCCAGGTTTCCCAAGACCATGTCCGCATATTCGACTGTCCCTTCAAAGAATTTGTTTTCATCGGGTGCCACGGTCCACTTCACCGGTGCACGCGACAGCGTGTCCGCTGTCCGCAGACATTTCCCCGGCACATGAGCAATGGAGTATGAGTAACGCGTGAGGCGCATGCTAAAGCGCTGAATACGTGGAGGGAGTGACCCCAGTAGACTTAATAGTAGCTGGTGATCAGTTTCCCCAAAGAAATGTTTGCTGATGAGCCAGCTCAGGCCCAGTGCCTCTGTCTCCACCTGTGTACATCTCTGCTCTGTCTGTGGGAAAGATGACACACTGGCTACTGGCTTCCACTCCACCTCCAATTTTTGCAGCAGAATGCCATCCAAGCCGTATGCCGACGCATCCACTGACACCTAACAGACTCTGTTTGTGTTATATATGGCTAACGACGACGAGGAAACCAATGACGCTTCCAGCCCATCAAAAGCTTTCACCTGGTCACAACCCCACAGCCAGCAGTTCTTCTTGGACAGGAGATCTTGCAAAGGATTGTCTTTCTCAGCAAGTCGTGGGATGCACTTCCCAAGCTGACTGACCATTCAAAGGAATCTCTTCAGCTGGCTCAGATTTGTAGCCTCTTTCATTGTCCTGATGGCCTCTGTCTTCCCCAGGTCAGGGCTAATGCCACTGGCCAAAATCACGTGACATTAACAGCAATGGAATCTGTCTGGGTGTTTTCAGTGAGAATGGTTCAGCCCCTGGCTTGAGTTTCACAGCATATGGCTGTCACACTTCCCCAAGACCACTGCAGAGCTCTGGATAGCTCATCTTTAGCGTTTCCACGGTGATGCTGTCTAAATGTGCCACTAGTTCCAGCTAACCAATAGCAGGGTTTCCCAGAAACACGGTGTGCAGATGGCGTATGGAACACACATCTTCTCTCACCCCCTTTTCAGCAGCAGGCTGGTAACACCAATGGCACCATGCCCCTTCGCTGGGCATCCACGTTTTGAATGGAATGGGCAGCTGCCGCATTTAGAGCACTGACTATTTCTCCCCTTGCTCTGTTGACTAAGTTGAGGCTTCACTCGTTGGCTACTAGCACAGTGAGGCTTAATTTTTACTTTCCTGCTGTGTTTAGATACTCTGTCAAAAGATTTAGCTTCACTTCCCTTTGCACAGAGAAGTTTGCTCAGATCCTCATTTTCCTGCACCATTGCTATGGCCTTTTCAAGGGGTGAGTCCCTGTCCAGCTGCATGCATTCTGATAGCCGCACATTTCCGAACCCAACAACAAGCCTGTCTCTGATTAGCTCATGTAGCACTCCATAGTTACAATGCTCTGTTAGCACATACATTGCAGTTACAGAAGAGTCAACAGTTTCACTTTCTTCCTGTTTGCTCAAAACTAAGTCTTCTTCACTATAAAGAAGTTCTGGAAGCCCTCACACATGCCTGGATAAGTAGACGTTTGTTCCTCTGTCAGAGTAAGTCCACGCAAAATATCATCCACCTCATCACCCATACAGTAAATAAGTGTATTTATTGGATTAGCATCAGAAATAGCATTTAAGTTACTTGCTATGCAAAATTTTTTGAACCCCTTTATCCTTTTGACCCACTCTTGTGGTTTCGAAAACTCGAAGGACTCCAGTGAATGTACAGTGTATGCTGAATATAGCGCTTGATCCTAAGCTCTCTGTGCAACACTCCTCTACCATTTGCATTATCATCTGCCATTGTACTGCCTTAGCTTCTCTCCCCTTCACCGTCCCAAGCTCCAGCTTAAAGTTTCCGTCCACATGGAAAAAATGCACAAAATCACAAATGCAGAAGAGCACAAGCCCCTAAAAGCGTTACAGTCTGGACATTATAGTGGACCATTAGACTGCCCCGTCTGTGGGTGTTCCAACAAACAGCTGTGTTTCCAGGACTACCAGCTAGAGAAAAATGCACACTACAATGGGAGAAGTTGCAAGATTGTCCTGCGTGAAATAAATGGAAGATAGGAAGATGACATGAAAAAATTAATGGAAGAATTTCAAGAACTCCAATAGAATCTGGAAGAATTCTTTTCTTGTCTAGAGCCAGCCAGTGAATCTGGGTGCCATACAGAGAGCCGGCCTCTCTTCACAGGTAGGAATACTTCTAATTGTAATTCTAACATCATAATAACAGCCATAACATTAAAAACACTGACAGATTAAATAAATATCATTGATTATCTCATGGTGCCATAATATATTATTTAAGTGAACTGTCAGTTTTTGAAGCTGATATGTTGGAAGCAGGAAAAATGGGAGAACCTAAGGATCTGAGCAGCTTTCACAAGGGCCAAATTGTGATGGCTAGGCAACTGGATCAGAGCATCTCCAAAACGGCAGGTTTTAAGGGGGGTTCTAGGAGTGTAGTGGTCAGTACCTACCAGAAGTGTTTCTAAGCAGGTCAATCGGTGAACCGGCAATGGGGTCATGGGTGCCCAAGGTTTATTGATGCCCGTGAGGAGCAAAGGCTCTGTAGACAGCCACTGTAATACAAAATGCTGGAAAAGTTAATCTGGCTATGACAGAAAGGTGTCAGAACATACAGGGCATTGCAGCTTGCTGCGTATGGGGCTGCGCAGCCGCAGATTGGTCAACGTGTCCATGCTGACCCCTGTCCACTGTCGAAAGCACCTACAATAGGCATGTGAGCGTCAGAACCACACCATGGAGCAATGCAAGAAGGTGGCCAGATCTGAAAAGTCACATTTTATTATTACATCGTGTGGATGGCTGGGTGTGGGTGCATTGTTTACCTAGGGAAGAGATGGCAGCAGGATGCATTATGGGAAGAAGACAAGTTGGCAGAGGTGGAGTGATGCTCTGGGCAATGTTCTGCTGGGAAACCTTGGGTTCTGGCATTTATGTAGATGTTACTTTGACATGTGCCACCTACCTAAATATTGTTGCAGATTAGGTACACCCCTTATTGACAACGGTATTTCCCAGTGGGAGTGGTCTCTTTCAGCAGGATAATGCACCCTGCCACACTGCAAAAATAGTTCAGGAATGGTTTGTGGAACATATAAAAAGAGTTCAAGGTGTTGACTTGGCCTCCAAATTCCCCATATCTCATTCCAATTGAGCATCTGTGGGATGTGCTGGACAAACCAGTCAGATCCATGGAGGCACCCACCTTGCAACTTACAGGATTTACAGTAAAGGATCTGCTGCCAATCTGGTACCACAGGACACCATCAGAGGACTTGTGGAGTCCATGCCTCAACTGGTCAGAGCTGTTTTGGTGTTACGAAGGGTACGTACACAATATTAGATATGTGGTTTTTATGTTATGGGCTATCGGTGTGTAAAATTGCAAATGAAATGAACATCAGCAATGTGATTCTTTTACACTGGTCGCCACAAATTGTACCAACAGACTCACACACAGCAGTGCTTATCTATATATCATCTCAATGGAAAGACAAATATCTTTAGGTCATCAGTTCTTGTTAGCTTCATTATTTCTTGTTAAATTTGTCAGACGCACCACAGTATGTGTCAGCAGTCGCGGCACACGGACCAGGTAAGTAAGCGAAGGAGATCAGGAGTGGGGTGAAATAAAAGGGTTTAATAGGAGAGCAAAAGGGCATAACATCCAGACACTGCACGACAATACAATGACAGAACTAGGGAAACAAACTCTGACGTGGACTTAAATACACCAAACTAATAAGGACAACTCAAAACAGCTGTAAAACACCGGGAATCCACATGAGGTTAACGAGGGGGCGTGGCACCGGAGGATTGGCATGATCGGGGTGTGACAGTATGGGTGAGCAAGGACAAAAATGATTACGATTGGCTCAAAGAGCACGTGCAGAGATATAATAATTGCACATGTAAACAAATAAACAGCAAACTTAAATCACAACTAATTATATTGCTGCTAAATAGTATTTAAAATAGCTCATTTATTATTCGATTTAAAGATTTTTTTAGATTTTATACCTATTCTGGAATATTTCCATATTCGACAATGCTGACTCATCCTTATAATTAGTTACTTTTGTCAGTCAAATGCCATTTCATTCTGTCAATGCCCAAGTCACCTGTAATTTGTGGTTCTGTTCTATATACAACTGTGTTCAAACCAGTTTTCACCTCCTTCATCATGGTCTGGTTCAATTTAGCCAGCAGGCAGGATACCCAGAGGCTGCGCAGTGCCGTCCGAGCAGTCAGGAAGGTCAATGGATGCAACTTCACTCCCACTGACTCACTACATGTCTCAAGAACAAAAAGAGGAGCTGGCAAGATCATCACCCACCCCTCCCACTCTTCCAAGTTCTCCCCTCAGCAGGACGGAACACTGGTCTATCTGAACCACCACATCAAGACACAAGAACAGCTTCTTCCCCTGAGCAGTTACACTGCTTAACACCTGATCCGCAATCCACCGCTGGACTATTGCACCTTTCCCAGTATGGCATCCATACACCATGTAAGATTCTTTGCATGCATGCATACTTGGCTAATAAAGCGGACTCTGATAGCGACATCACTTTAACAAATGTCATGTCAATTGTCTGTGTCAACTGATTGGCTCATTTGGAGTTTGACCTCATTGGTATTTCCCTATTGCTCTGCTACAACAATGCACAGTATTGCATCCCCTAGTATAATACCCATTTGAGGGCAAAGGTGTATGTTTGCAGTCACACTTTCCCTTTATGCTGCAACTCGTTTCTATCTTCTGATGGAATTTTTTCTGCAATGGTGATGTGTCACCATTTAACCACACGTTATTTTAGATTTAACTTTATCATCATTGCACAAAATACAAGTACTTAGACAACTAAATGTAATTTGGAATCTAATGCAAAATAGCAGAATTGCTAGAACTAGCTGTAAAATATGCACATGTGCAATAAATAAATCAATAAAAATGTATATTTATACATTTTCCTGCTCCTGATGAATGCTTAGCCCCCCATATATGACATTTTGTTGCGTCTCTATACCTCACACTGTTCAAAATTTCTCTTGGTTTTTCATTTACTTCTTGGTTTTTCGCTGTCCTCAGACCTTGCACGCAAAAATGCTTGATTTGCGTATTATATGAACATGCAGTCCATTTGCATTGACTTTCTATGCTTATTTCTGGGCGGCAACTGGGCGGGATCCCCAGCTAGTGCACGCATGTACGCACATTTACAGGATTTATCAAGGGAAATTTACATATATACGTACAGAGACCTACATACATACATACACAATATGCTGTGTGAAGATTATAATGTATTATTCCTTTGCAATTTTAAATGTATATTTTGTTGATTTTATTTGCACAGTATATAGTCTGCTCACAGAGCTGCATTTCACTGTATACCCTTTGCAGATGTGACAAATAACAGATGTGATTTGATTTAAAGACGTCGATCTGGACCTTTATCCTGAAAGACCGATATGTTAGAATTTAGATTATGCAACGATTTAAATCGGGATTAGGGTTAGTCTGAAAATGCCATACCAACGACAGCGAAGGATCGGGATACGGGAGCAGGAGAGTAGCATTCAAGCTGTTGTTCCGTGATTTTTTACGGTTTATTTCAACGTGTAATTTGTGTATTTTGATTGGATTTGCGGCGGCTACTTAATATGGCGCACGACCGCTTGGACTATATACGAGAGCAATAAATAAACACAATGTGTTTATGGTCTGCGTGCGGCTGCCTTTCTCTTGTTATGGCCATAGTATGCGGTTCCGCGGCCGTCAGCGTTAATCTGTAAGGCTGCCCGGAACCTACGATCCCGGTGACAGCTGAGCGCCGCTCCAAGTATATACACATACCAAAATAGGAGCAAGCACCCTTAGCACTAACGGATAGTCCGTCCGGCTGCTGGTTACTGCCCCGAGGAGTCTCTGCCGAGGCGCCGGCCGTTTGCTGCCCATTTCCCGGTCCCGGCAAAAGCTATTTCCAATATCAAACCGAGCGCTTCTACTCTGGAACTGGTAAGAATAGCTATTGTCTATGAAGCTTTTCTTTAGATGTGATCGCCGTCAATACTGACCATGAGTCTTTTATGTATGCATTTGAATTACCTGTTATTAGTGAAGCCCTATTGTAGTGCAGTGCTTTCTGCGTCTGATTTGGTAGAATATGGGAAAATGGGTCATTTTAGGAATGCTACACTGGTGTAAAACTGTTGACCATTTTTACTGGACTTATTCTGTGGTTACCTTCTATAGGCTATCTAAGCGTGTTTTACTTGCACTCTGAATGTAGATGTGCGTGTGTTTAATGTCAAATGTATAGGCTATTTTTACCGCTAAACAAAGGTAAATGAACATGGTTCTTTACTGCGAGTTAGGGGTACTAATTTTACCGTGATTGATTCTTCACAAATTTTCACACAACCTTTTCCGAGAAACCTTGACAATTAATGTAACGTAAATCCCCTTCATCTACTAACCAATTACCCTGATTGGGGTTGGGGCTGGAGTTTGTCAGTGGATGGGATGCTGGTCCATTGCAGGTCACATAAAGTCATGCACCTTGGGCAGTTTAAAGACAATGGTATTTCTTTGAGCTGTGGGAGGAAATCCATGCAGTATAGGAAAAATATGCAAACTCCACTGGCACACAAAAGCAGCATTTAAACCCTCCAACCCTAGAGGTGTGAGGTACCATGCTACCCACTGAGTGATCATCCCCCCTAAAAGTAAAGCTTGATTTGGTATTCCTTGGATGAGGAAACACATATAATGCTTTGGGACAATCTGTCAAAGACGCTGCAGGTGGTTTGCTTATTAAGACAATAACTCAGAACATTTTTGATGGATCTTTTTAAAACTTTGTAGCAGCATTGTCAGGGTGTTGAACTGGAAACTTTTAAATTTTGAGGTGGATCGCCACAAAATTGAAGCGATGCTGGTTAGTTGCAGTAATGGTGAAAGAATTGTGAATGCAACAAGTCAATTTATTTGATGTGAATTTGATAGATCTTATTACTGTGGCACAGAAACATTATATGGATGAAGATCTACCCCTGCTTTAATTTTTAGACAAATTGCCCCAAAAATGAAGCAGCAGCGCTGTGTAGCAGCAAAGGATGGAAACAGCAGCTGTTAAAGACATTTTGTATTGTGATCAAAGTAACTATAGAAGTATTTTAATGTTTTTTTTTCAAACACAAAGGGTGATAAAGTAGAAGTAATCAAAAATTTGAAATGGATCGCCCAGTGATTGAATCAGCATGGTTTAGCAAAACAAAAGGGTAGTTTCAGACGTTTGATTTTGTTAGCACAATTGATATTATCAATCGAAATTATTTGGCCGGTCTTTGGATCATTTTTTTTGGAACTTTGGAGGAATGGGTGCAGGCGGAAATCTGGAGCTGTTAAAATTTGAGACAAATCTCATTAAAATTGAAGTAATGGCACTCAATGACACTAACAGAAGGATGAGATGAATTTTATCCGTAGCCAGTTGGCAAAGTGCCTGATGGAGAACTTGGCAAAATTTATTGTGAGAGAATTTGTTTGTGTCACTTTATTTTGGACATGTGGGGACCTGTTCAAATTTTGTGACAAATCGCATCAAGATTTAATTGATGACGCTTAATAACAACAAAGAAAAGGATGAGATGATTAAAGACTTATCCTTGTGAAGAGGATCAGTCTATTTGTTATTATTTACTCTATCTATTTACTCTACTTCAACTATTATGGAACTTATTACCACTTAAAAATATATCCATGGCCCCTCCGTATATATCATTTGTGTATCTATCATAGTTCTTACTGTCACGTCACAAAAATGTTGGTCATGGTGCCAAATAGATAGAAATAGAATGCAAATATCTAAACATATAAATAATTTAAATGACATTTCCAAACATGAACATTAAAATACACAAAGGAATACAAGTTACCACCTAATTGGTGGGAGTAGATTCTGCAAATTGTCATATAAGTGGTATAAATGAATGTTTACTTTCAGACTTAAATATACCAACAAGGACTTGGAGCATTCAGGCAAAACCATTTATTAACTTTCACATTTCCTGGTTACCCATCCAGGACTTCTAGAAATTGTACAAGTTGGTGAGTGTGGGTGAGTAGAGATTTGATGGGCGGAGCAAGTGACGGGGCTGTCCTGGGTACACAATGCTGTCATTTCCGTCACCGATTCTAGTTTAATTGAGAATTAATTTGAGAACTGAGAGTACAAAGGAAGTAAATGACGCGCACACTTTAGGGGTGATGTGAGCTTCATCCATGGTCTCCAGGGGTCTCTGTACCATCGGTGTATCTGTTTCTGTTATGTCATGGACAATGTTGGTCAGAGTGCAAATGATAAATAAATAGAATAGAAATATTTAGATATAAAAAAGTGAATAATATAAATGAGACTTAAAAACATGGACATTAAGACACAAAGAAATACAGTTTTCTGCCTAATTGGTAGGGAAAGATTCTGCAAATTGATGTTAGTGGAATGTGCTATTAATGAATCAGTGTAGAGTCAAGGTTACTTGTCACAACTAGGACTCACAGCATTCGGGTAAAGACACATTTGTTGGCTTTCAGATTTCCTTGTTGATCCATCCAGTACTTCTACAAATTATACAGATTGTTGAGTGTGCAAAGAGTACAGATGGACGAGGCGGGTGATGAGACTGTTCGGCGAATACAATACTGTGGCTCTGACAGCCCCCTTTCTAGTTTGAAATATGAATTTGTGTCACAATGGTGTGTTATGATAAGTTAATATCTGCTGTTAACTTTCCAGGAGACTTAAGAAAGAATCAGCAATATACTAAACTGGAACAGGAGAATGAAAATCACCACAAAAACTTTATCAGTCAGTTGATCTTCCACAATATTGCAGTGTTGGAGAACAATGATGCCAGGAGTCTCAGCAAATGGTTAAGTTACCACAACTGTTTTCATCCTTAATCACTTACAGTTTGGTGCTGGTAAGATGTCAGTCAAAGGACAAGAGAGCTACGTGTACGACTTCTGTGATGCCAGTCACCCAGCAGAACTCCTGGACGCGCTCAGGGAATTCTACGTAAGCAACCTTTTCACTGATATCACCCTGCAGTGTTCCAGTGGGCAGGTCTTTCATTGCCACAAAGCTGCTCTGTCAGCCTGTAGTTCTTATTTCAAGGTGATGTTCACAGCAGACATGAGGGAGCGCTCAAACAGTGTTATCAGGCTATCGGGGATCGACAGCGAGATTCTTACTGCTCTGGTAGACTATGTGTACACTTCCAAGGTGAGCATCACCCAGACCAATGTGCAGAGTTTGCTCGAGGCAGCCGACCTGCTGCAGTTCAGCACAGTGAAGATGGCCTGCGAGAACTTCCTGATCCGGCTCCTGGATGTGGATAACTGCCTGGGAATGCATGCGTTCGCTGAGCTCCACCTCTGCCCGGCATTGGAGAGGGAGGCCCGGCGAGTGATGCTCAGTCGATTTGAGGAGCTCATGTGGCAGGACGAGTTCCTGGAGGTCGATGTGGAGAAGCTTACCACCATAATATCGACAGAGAACCTTAACGTGTGGAAGGAGGGGGTTCTTCTGGAGGCCGTGGTTAGGTGGGTAGCACATGATACGCCGGCACGCATAGACTATGTCCAAGACCTGCTCTGCCGTATCCAGCTTGACTTGGACGAGATGTACTTCAAAACCATGTTGGACATGCAGAGTTCCCGTTTGCTGGCCAGTGAAAACAAGATCCGCTCTTTGATTGCCCACTCTCTGAAGTCCACATGCAAAGAGGTATCCATGAGCTGCAAGAAGCTGACCTCTTGCATGTACATAATCGGGGGCTACTACTGGCACCCACTGTCTGAGGTCCACATGTGGGACCCGGTCACCAACACGTGGGTGAGCAGGAAGGACATGCCGGACCACACGAGGGAGAGCTACAGTGTCGCAATCCTGGGACCCAATGTTTACGTGACAGGAGGCTACAGGACGGACACCATTGAGGCGCTCGACGCCGTGTGGATTTACAACAGTGATACTGAAGAGTGGGCAGAGGGTTGTCCCATGCTTGACGCCAGATACTACCACTGCTCTGTGGCGCTGCATGGCTGCATCTATGCAATAGGTGGCTATAGGGGAGGTGCACCTGCACGGGAAACTGAATTCTATGACCCGCTGAAGAAACAGTGGTTTCCAGTGGCCAAAATGATCCAAGGTATGGGAAGGCTTTGTAAATATACACATTTTAAAAAGATATCTGCCTTTATTTAGGGCGGTGTGTAACTCAGTGGGTTAGGAATGTATGCCTGCAGGTCCAAAAGGGGTTCAAATGGCAGCATATTATGTCAAGTAATCCTCTGTTGGGCCCTTCAGCAAAGTCCTTAACTTCAACTGCTCCAGGGCTGCTGTACACTGACTTGCTGACCCCAAAGTTTGCTATCAACGGTATCTGTGTCTTTCATGGAAAGCAAGACGGGATATATGAAATCTGAAAAAATACTTATGTACTTGTAGTTATACAAATGACAAATAAAATATGTTGTACTTTTTTACCACACACATTAATAATTACATCATGGTTCAGCTGAGCTCTACAGCGCTGTCAGCAGGTAAGCCATTCTCCTAATGCCATCCAAGAAAATGTCGACAGATAGGCGTTATGCCTTACAATGTCACACAGTCCTCTACAGAGGGACATTTTTGTCACACATGTGACTAAAAATCAATAAGTACAAATTACAAAAACTATTCTCTTGCACATGTGCTTATTGGACTGAGCAATGACATTACACCACTACCTGTAGTTCTATATTGAATCGATTAGCCACTGTTAGGTAGGTTAAAATGAGTATTCCCAGCATGCATCACACTGCTAAATGACCCAGTACTGAGCATTCAGAATAAAGTAACTGGTGCTCGTGCTCAACAAAAGAACCAGCGCTGTGACAGACACACTGCATCATGTTTCTCTGAGCGTTTGAATGACTGACGTCTATCAGTAACAATCTAAAGGTAGTAGCAGAAATCAATTATTAATTAGGGCTGGGCAATAATGCATGATAATTTAATTGAAAAATATCAGGATAAACGATCATATCATGTCACCCCGCCCCCCACCAAACCCACACTCAACCACAGAAACATGCAAATAGTCACTTTAGATCAATATTCACAAGTCCCTCCCATAAAATGAAAGAAGCCACAAAGAAGGAATTTGTAAAGAGGCTGTCAAGGCTGT
>JAODLC010000001.1:31677610-31689242 GCA_026781145.1 Hippopotamyrus pictus
AGACTGGAAACCTGAACTGGAAGCCAAATAAATCCTCCTCTTGTCTTGCTTTGAGTGTAGCCTAAGCCTACTTTCCGGACACAAGCAATAATCGCCGGTTAGCCACTGTCAGATATCGACACAGGGTTACTTGTCTGTTATCATCGATTACCAGTAATACTGTTATATTACCCAGCCCTATTACTCATTATTTCAGATGAGTTGACTTTTTCTCAGAAGGAGGTAACAATTATGCTGGCAGCACCGTTGCCACTGTGTAACACAGTGTAGGGTGAGAGTGAGGGTGTGTGCGTGTGGATATCTCTTCATGCTGTTTGTGAGCACGTGTTTATCAGATCAGGCTCCCTTTGTCTTTATTTGTGTCTTAAAAATTAATTGGCTGGTTAGTGCCCTATTTTATGCTCCTCTCTCTTTTTAAAGGTGTGGGGAATGCCACAGCCTGTGTGCTACGTGACACGATCTACGTAACAGGGGGCCATTTTGGTTACAGAGGAAGCTGCACTTATGAAAAGATTCAGACCTACAGGGCTGACCTCAATGAGTGGAGCATAGCCACAATAAGCCCTCATCCAGGTAAAGAAAAGTGGACAGAGTAATTACAAACTAACAAGCAGAGGTGGAGGTTTCGGGTCCAGAGAGTACAAATCCAGACCAAGATTTTGTTTCAACAAACCAGATGAGTATAAAGAGTCACAGTCACAAAATACTCAGCTGGTTGGTTGAAACAAAATCTTGGTCTGGATTTGAACTCTCTGGACCTGAAATCTTCACCTCTGCTACCACGTCTTTATGCTGTAGGTACAGTATAATTAAACCTGCTTGCAGCAGCTTGTGGTAGCAATCAGCCTGTGTGTCTCTTGTTTGTAGTATAGAGGGGTAAACCTTGTGGGTTTTCTATAATCCTGCCTGGAGCATCTGTGTTGCTCTGGTAAATCCAGGCTTTACAATTAGCAAGGGGGGGGGGTCATTGAAAAAACTTACCCATAGCCTAAAGATGTGCTCCTAACACTACGGGAAAAATATAGTGAAATATAGTGAATCACTTATACCAAAGGGCTCTTGGCCTGGTGGTCAACTTTTGCTCTACATGCAGAGGGCCCTGGTGGTCAACTCGCATTGTATACTCCAAGGTAGTGGGTTAAATTCCTCCCCCAGGTACTGTATATGTAGAGTTTGCTTATTCTCCTCCCACAGTCTAAAAACATGTGATTTCTGTGTTCTTAGTATGAACATGTGTCCTGCAAAGGACTGGAACCTCATTCAGGGTGTCCCCCTATCTTATGCCCTGGGCTTCCTGGGATAAAATCCCAGCTCCTTTCACCTCTATACTGGATAATAAGTATCACAAAAAAGATTAAAGATGAAATAACTCTCAGAGGCTTTCGGTTTAATTTTGCATATTACATTTACACAGTACTGTCTCTTAAATACAGGGCACAGCTAAAAGATCTAATGTGATTTTTTTATAAACATGCAATAAACCAGAGCTTTTCAAATCTGGACCTCAATTCCATATCTAGGCCTTGTTTTCAGTGCTCCCAGGTAGTTAGTTTAATAATTACTGATTCTGATTGGTCAGAGGCTTTATACCTGGTTCCCAGGTAAAGACAGGCTGGAAAATCAGCAGTGCTCTGACCTTGAGGACCGTGATTTGAATAGCCCTGCAGTAAACCTTTGATGTTTTACTGTTTCAGAGTATGGTCTGTGCTCAGTGTCCCTGAACAACAAGCTTTACTTAGTGGGAGGACAGACCACCATCACAGACTGCTATGACCCAGAGAAGGATGAGTGGAGGCAGATGTCTGTCATGAAGGAGAGGAGGATGGAGTGCGGTGCGGCGGTCATGAATGGCTGCATCTATGTGACAGGGGGCTACTCATATTCCAAAGGCACATACCTGCAGAGCATCGAGAAGTATGACCCTGAGCAGGACACCTGGGAGATCGTAGGTAACCTTCCCAGTGCCACTCGCTCCCACGGCTGCATCTGTGTCTACAGCGTGTAAGTTGCCCTTTTTTGGTACATGTCGGAGGGGGCAGGTGTTTCCTGCTTCGGAGGACAGGGCACCTGCATGACCACGCCCACCAGACCTGCTGCTGAAAAGCTGATCTGATCTAAACCTGCCCCCATCACCTTCCTGCCACCTGTTTTTGCCATGATGCTCAATACTTTCAGTAAAGTAGTAGTCAGTTTCACCATTTTCTGTTCCTCCTAAGATGTATTAAACATTATTATACATTTTTGTTGTTTCTCTGAATACCCTCCAGTGTCCATAAAGTTCTATCCAAATGGCATCAATCTACAGAGGTTGGAGGATTTTATGTTAACCAATAATGCTTGGTATCAGGCTTTATCAAGTATCAAATCATTTGTCTGCTCAGGAAAGTGTTGCTATTGGTCTTTGAAGGTTTAAAATGTGCATATTGTCTACTGTAACTTTATGAGAAGGTACTGTTAATTATTTGTAAAATTTTATATCTCAAGAAGAATGTGATGAAGTTTTCATACCAGCACAATATTTGATTTTTACCTATTTGTAAACAAAGCTGCTTTTAACTTTTAAAAGTATATGAAAACATCAACTTTGTAAACCTTCGAAGTGTTAAAAATTTTGGTCGAATGTAGAGACCTCTACAAAAAACACCAGGTAAACTATTAGTTTCTAATTGTGTTTTTATATGTATTGTAATTGTGCATATTTTTTGTTTATGAATGCACATAGCAACTTGTGTGAACTGTGGTGATTTAAGTATTATACTGTAAATTTGAAGAAAAAAAAAGCTTCTATTTATGTTGTACTTCAGTCATTTTATGCTGTAACCTGTTTATTTTAAAACATTTTATGTGAAACACCATATAGGTGTATATACATATGTATACACACACACACACACATACACACACAGATATATTTATTCTATATGATAACATTAAACATTGTGTTTATTTTCCATTTAGCTTGAATATTATACAAATCTATTCACAGATGAAGTCAAACTAACATAGGTAATTTATTATTTAGTATCTCTACAAAGGTTTGATGTTGTTTATTAGTTTAATATATAGTTTCATTTTTTTACAAATGAATGTTACCCTTTAGTGCTTTTTGATGTCAGAATTTGTGTCGATCGAGCCAGTTTTGCAAGTCACAAATGGCGTTAGTATAATTTTACTTTTACAGGAGAGCAAGTTTTTGATTGTTATACCAGTGTTACATTATATAAATGCACTATTTAATAAATACAATTGTTTTTAATTATGCTGAATTTTATTTTACATTGCCAAACATTGTGATTATGCGATGATTATGGTGGTTATACTTATCAGTTATTAAGGAAGGAAGCAGCATAAGTTTGACAAATACATGTGGATTTTTCTTCTTGGTTCCTTTGATTTGGCAAACACAAAATCCTTTGTGAGACTGGACATATAGAATTAAATCATGTTGGTCCCATTGAAATGAAAGTGGCTAAACATTTAGCTTTGTGTGTTTAGAATACAATAATGAAATTATCTCTTGAGTGGTTAAAGTAATGATAACTGCAGTGAGCATATCAAAGCAAATGGGGGGTTAAAGTTAAAATGCCGAACCCCTTGAATATACAGAAAACAGGAGACCAAATATCAGCAGTCTTCGGTAACACTTCAAGATATTATTGATTACGTTTTTTTCCTCTGACATTTATGTGTTTGCACCTGTTAGATACAAGATAACAATTAGGGGTTTACTCGTGAATACTAGTTTGACAGTTCAATGAAACTAACCTCTTCTATACCCACTTGTCCATAACAAGTAATTTAATTATATTTGGAAATAAAAATCGCAATCAGATATTACTAAAATTAAAATATCACAATTAGAATTATTCCAACAAATTTATTAACTGTTCTAAATAAACATTGGTACAAATTTAGTCCTTTGTTTATGTAACACCTTCATAAAATTGCAATGCTTACATTATTACACAGGTTTGCATATCAGTGCGGCACACCGAAAAGAGGGCATATTTTGGTGAATTATGAATCTCTCAGCAAATATCCCATACATCTGTAAAAAAAAAAAAAAAAAAAAAAAAAAAAAAAAAAAAAAGATACCGAATAATTCATGTTTTGCATAATAGCATGACACGGTATGTATATGTATATAGACCCACACACACAGATACATGTGTGTGTGTAAAATCGGCCTTGGACTTCGGGTTTCCCTTGGGCAAATTTGCAATATATACTGCACTCACTACATGACCCCAGCTTGGCGCGTGAGGATCCGCAGCGACGCGACGATGCCGGGACTGCCCGCACTCACACATACCAAGGGAGGAGCATACTGTCAGCTAAACGAGCCTTACAGACCCCGTGGCACCTCTATAAATAGCAACTCAGTAACACGGGAGGGGGAGGAAAAGGGGGAAAGAAAACTCCTGTGCAGCTCTCCTATACAAACGACACCGCCCAGCAGACCGGCGCACAGCCGATTCCCAAGCAGGGCGCTTTAAACCACCAACCTTGCCCATGAAGTTATCGCGAGAGAACGCGAGAACGCCCCGACAGAACAACAAAAATAAATTTTGGACAACAATCCTTAGTACATGATGGCGGCGTCGCTGCTGCGCCGGGACAAGAAAGCCACAGCCGCGCAACTGAAGGCCGACCTCAACCGGACTGACGACGGCTCGGGGGCACGTCTGCTTCAGGATCTGCTGGATTGTGTCCTTAATCCAGAAATGCAAGCTGGGGACACGGAGGCCTTGGAGTGGTGCAAGTGTCTGCTGGCAGGAGGGGACGCTTTCGATGAGTTTTGCAAGACAGTGCGCTCCTACGATAACGCCACCCTTTGCGGCTTGGTGTGGACTGCCAATTTCGTGGCGTACCGCTGCCGCACCTGTGGCATCTCGCCGTGCATGTCGCTGTGCGCCGAGTGCTTCAACAACGGCGACCACACGGGCCATGACTTCAATATGTTCAGGAGCCAGGCCGGCGGGGCCTGCGACTGTGGGGACAGTAATGTCATGCGGGAAAGTGGGTGAGTACGGCCGCCCCAGGGGGTGTCAGTGTTTATGGATGCAAATACACTAAAAAATGGCAATAAAGAAATCTAAGCTAATCTAATATAATCTAATGAAGCCTTTATGAGATGGTAAAATTAGCGCTGGTGATCGCCGTCCCGTAACCATCGATCGCCGTTAACTGGAGCCACATAGTAACCAAAGTGTCATTTCATGCTGTCACTGTGGGGAGGGGGGTGTTCAAGTCATATTTATTTTTACTAAAGTCACAGACCACGAGGAGTAACGCCAGGATCTGTTTTCGCAGCTAATTTCACAAGTTCCTTTTTGCGATTTCCTTGTAGGTAAAAAAAAAAAGGATATTCTCTTATTGCTGCATACCTAGCAATGCTGTCAGTACCAACGTAATAAAAGCAAGTAGCATACTCCTGTGTTAAGCTATAGTATGTAAACAGAAACATAATTTACATTTTAGCTGACAGAAATGGAAAAGTTGTTGTGCAACCCCCGTTATGGAATTGTTACACTCTGCCCGGTATGCTTGCTATAATCGTAATGCCCATTGCTCCACTTTCGGTTTTGAATTCAGAATAATAGCAGTTACGGTACAGGTGCACCCGATTTCAAGTTGTTACTCCAAGCGTAACTTTTATTTTGACATACTGGTTGAACATTAGGCAAAATTTGTCACCTTGGGTCCCTCTGCTCTATAAAATGAATAGTTTAAGGTATTCATGGGCCCCAGTAAAGTGCTGCACTCCCTGAATTGTCCTGCTGGACCCCAGGACAAAGGTGTTCTGATAATAATGACAAGGTGATGTGTTTTGAATCATAAATGTTTGGGATATTTTGGTTTTTTTTTTTTTTTGTTTAAATGATGTTTTCTGTTTATGGTGATGTTTAGCTCTAGGAAAGCATCTCTGTGGCTGCTTTTAGAGGGAAAAACTCTTATATTTGGCACATGAATGAGACTGCAAATAAAGACAAAAATACCCATGATTGAACGGCGAATGACTTTTAAAAATGGTCACTAGTGGACTGTTTGTTGAATTCCTGTGCTTTTGTATTTGAAATAAGTATTGGAAAATAAAGATCTATGTGTAAAGTGAAGGTTTTTTTTTCCTTTCAGTTCACTTAAAATAATGTTATAGGTGATAATTGCATGTGTTTGCTAGATGTATAAAAAGTGTTAAATATTGAAATCTGTCATTGTGTATTTATGGCTTTTTCACTGTACATTCTGGGTTGAATGAATTAACTGTGTTTTGGGCTAGTTAGCATTAATTTCTCTGGTTTTGTCTTTATCTGTGTCCTCATGGGTGACAGAATACAGGCAGAAATCATGCAGTGATCCCCCAATATGCTGTTTTTTTCTCCCTTGTTTAAATTCAAACAGGTTGAGTAGAGCAGTACTTTTTCTATGTGTGAATGTCACGTTGTTCTGTTTCATAGATTTTGCAGGCGGCATCGATCGAAAACTGGAGAAAATGTTCCCTCCATCCCCAGAGACCTGCTGCTGATGTCAGAGATGGTTCTTCCACGTTTCATTATTCATATTGTTCAGCACTTAAGAGAGGGATACACTGAACCAGGTAAAGAACAAAAAAAGGCTCGGGATCTGTGCCAGCAATTGGAAGGTTGCTGGTTCAAATCCCGTGAATGTCAGCAGTGATCCTGCTCCATTGGGCCCTTGATCAAGGCCCTTAACCTGCAATCACTTCATCCTGGGTATAACAGAAATCTACATCCAGCCCTGCCAGGAGCTCCTCCACCTTAAAGGGAAATTTTGGGGGTTGGTGGCAGGATTGACACCCTTGCCACTATTCATTTGCACTAGTGTGGTGCTGAGGTGTCCCCCGCTGCAGGGCTGCCTCGTGTCCTCATCCCTGAGGTGTGGCATCGTGCTGTAATCCGTGTGTGCTTCCTCTCTCCCTCTATGCCCTTCCCATGTGTCATTTGAGGGGGATATTAAGAGTTATAGTAGTATATCAGATAATTGTGGTGGCATAATGCTACTTACATTACTGTGCAAAAGTTTTAGGCAGCTAAAGAAAATGATGTTTAAATGATCTTCAGGTTGGTGTAAAATGACACTGTTATGCCTGTCAGAGTGTGTTAGCTTAGCCATTTCAAAACCTCTGCTGAAATCACCACAGTATCTGCGGCAGCCATCCGTACACCCATGTGTTTTTTGACTCGACCACTAGCCCACCTCATATAGCTAATCAATATCTCACTCACTTTTTAAAACTAATTAGGTTAATTAAGTGAGCTGGTGGTGAAGTTTAATAAAGACGTGTCATGGCTGGGGTGCCGCTGAGGCAAGGTTTGGGAACTGAAGCCATCCAACAAAATATCAGCAAATTTTTGGAGAACAGAAGAAATTTTTACTAGTTTTTATTGTTGATTTGCATGTGCACTAATGTTAAATTGTGATTTGTATTCTGAGAAAAAGTGCACTTACAACCTAGATAAATAGCTTTATATAGCTTTTAAATGGCTTTTATGTGTTTTGTCTCTAAGACTGTTATCAGGAGTGCATTTTGTCCTTCTTTCCTTGTCTTTTAGTTTTGACCGGAAGGTTGGCTGATGTTTATCCACATGTACCCTTCCATAATGGACCGATCAATCCATTGGTATCTTCGTCCTCTTTTGCAGAGGCAGGAGCGGAGCGAGATCTTCAGAAAGTTCTGCAGCAGCTGGAGCCCCACATCTCCTTCCTGGAAGAGTTAACCAAGATGGGTGGGGCCATGAGAACTGTTCTAACAAAGATCTTAACCAATCAGCAGACTTTCAAAGACCTAAGCATGGGTAAATTGCTCTCTTTATTGTATTCCCTCCATCTGTCCATCTTCCAACTATGTGGTTCAGGGTCATGAGGTCTGTATTGTAATTTGTGCAGATAATACAAGTCCTGTAATCTGAAAATTTGATCTTCTTGTCAGTCTGATTACTACAAAACAGTTATCCTTGGTTCTTGCATTAAGCACTGACAGGATCCTGTTTGTTAGATGTGTGATTCTCTAATTAAGTGCATCAGGCCAACATAAAGTCCTTGTAAAAATCCCCTGAAATGGTTCATTTTAAATTCTCTTTTGTGTTGTACAAAATTCAGTATAGTTAATACAAGACATGATGTGAAGTTTATTAGCTGAGATTATATAATTTTGGCCAAAATTTCCCATAATTGAAGCAGTATCACTTAATGCTGACGCGTGAAAGGATAGTCACTGGTGAAGCAGATTATATAGAGACTAGTTACACAAAGATGGGCTGTTAATACAGATTTTTTTGGAGAGATGGGGGGTGGGGATTGTGGAGGTTGGGGGGGGGGGTTGTAGGAGGGGTAGGGGGTGATGGGGTCTTCCATGGAATCTGAGGTGTAAAGCTCAGGTACAGAGAGTACAAATCCAGGCCAAGGGTTTGTCTCAGCCAACCAGGTGAGTACTCTGTGACTGTGTCTATACTCAACTGGTTAGCTGAAACAAAACCTTGGTATGGATTTGTACTCTCTGGACCTGAACTTCCCACCTGTGCTTGGAATACATTGTTGTCATTATGTTTTAATTAGCATGTCCATTCTGATGTTAGTGATCGGTGTTTACTGTTATTTCCTTTCTCCCCTGCAGGGCAAGAAGATAACGTTTATGCAAAGAAGAACTACGACAAGTACCTAGCAGCTCTGAAGAGCTCTGGGCTGGTTTCTGCGGAGGAGAAGGCTGGGGCTGGGGCTGGGGCTGGGGGAGCAGATGCTCTGCCAGGGGCTCATAGTCTACCGGGTGAGACACCTCGTCTTCTGCTTCTCGTATGGTCAGATTTTTACATGATGCTGACATTCCTGATTCCTGAGTTCAGTTGAAATGGATGGAAAATAATGACTAAGAGCAGCTTGTGATGGTACCTAGCTATACATTTTTCTCATTGTGGGACACCTAAAGGGTAGTTGTTCAGCGCTCTCAATGTGGGCAGTAAAAGCACAGTGTAAGGGTGATGTGGTCAGTTCCCCTCTGTCATATGTCTTTGGATTGTGGGAGAAAACGCATGTAAACAAAAGGAAAACAAGTCCTCACATGCAGGGCTGCTATCCACTAACCCACTATTTTAGATTTTATCCTGAAGAATTTTAGCGTTTACTGCTATATATATATTGGCAGACCGCCTTACATAAGGATAATAAAATGTTCTCTTATGAGCAAAGCACTAATTGGTTTACATTTGTTTCCTAACCCTCTAGGTGCTGCTGCTGAAGCCAGTGCAGGTTCTGTTAAGGAGGTGAGTCTTGATCGCAGTGTTGATCGCAGTGTTGATCGCAGTGTTGACGCACGCGTTAGGGCAAGTGTGCCTCTAATAAAGTACCCAGCTCCTCTTAGGTCATGGATTTGCGACATGCTGTCCTCGCCCTGCTATGGCGTTTCTGCTTTCTGACATTAGGACTGTTGTTCTTTAGCTTTACCAGCAAAGCGGGTTGCGTGGTACATCACTCGTCACCTGCTTTTTCCTGCAGGAGGATCAGGATGGAGGCCAAAATGTGGGCCAGAGGAAAAGGGTGAAACTAAGCAGCAGTACCAAAGGTACCATCGGACCGCCGACGCCCGGCTCTCTGCCACCCTGTTTTCATGCCCCCCCCACTTAAACCCATTTCCTGTGTCTTTCTAGACAAGTCCATAATGGATGCGTTGAAGCATAAATGCTTTTTAGAAGAGCTTCTCTTCTGGACGATTAAGTATGAGTTTCCACAGAAGATGGTGACTTTTCTACTGAATATGCTGCCAGATCAGGATTATAAGGTATGTCTGCGTGGAGATATCTGCGTGCAGAAGCAGAAGACCTTTCAGAGCTGACATGTGACCTAATCCCAATCTTATTGTCCTCAAAGGTCATGAGCTTAGTATAAAACCAATGATCCTATTTACATATGTTTTAATATGACTGTAATATTTAGAATATGCAAGGATTACACCTATAGGTGTGTCAGTATTATTGCATGAACATTTTGAATGCAGAAAGTTCTGAGGGGAAATTGCTCTAAATGAGGTGGGATGTTATAATCTTCTATGGGCTGGCAGAGGTAGTCAGATTAACAAAGTGCTGAATTGTATGCTCTAGATTGTTAAGTTCTGGGTGTAGTTGCGGAAGGTCTGTTGGAGGTTTGGATGCTGCTGTTGGGGAATGTAGGTCATGGTGCTGATTTCGATGGCAGAATGAGCAGTGACGTCGTCCAGGTTAAACATGTTTGGAATTATGAGGTTCATTAAAGCAAATCCATCCATCCATCCATCCATCCATCCATCCATCCATCCATCCATCCATCCATCCATCCATCCAGTTGCTTATCCAGTGTAGGGTTGCATTTAGGGCCTGGCATTTATCCCAGGTAGTGTAAGGTACATGGCAGAGGTACATCATGGATCGGGTAGCAGCCCATCTCATGCATGCACATACAATTACACCCTATGGACAGTAATTACATATGTGCAACGCCCTCCGCAATTATTGCGCCCCTTGTAAAGATTTGTAAAAAAAAGGTTAGAAAAAAATCCACGTTTTGGTGAAGCAGCTTCATGTCACACTGAAAAATTGAGAAAAATCCAACCTTTAATTAATATAGATTTATTTAAAAAAAAAAAAAAATCCTTCATCAAGAAATAATTATCTTTAAGAAAAACACATGTGCCACAATTATTGGCACCCCTGAAAATTATAGTGAACACAGTAAAACATGTTTCCCCTATAAATTGTACATCTTGTACTGAATTGAGTGGAGTGAATATGAACCTTCAAGCTGTAATCCATGACTTCCTGGTTAAGAGGGATATGAACATGAGGTGACACAGACATAGTCATCCATCAACATGGGAAACATAAGAGAACATACAAACCAAATGAGGGAGAAGTGTGTTTACCTTCATGAGTCATTAAAATGCCCATTTCTACTGTTCGAGAAATAATAAAAAAGGTGGACAACAACTGGAACTGTTACAAACCTGCCTGGAAGAGGATGCAAGTTTATTTTCCCCCATGTACAGTGAAGAGGATCGTAAGAGAGGCAAAAAAATCCCCAAGGATGACTATTGGTGAATTACAAGACCAAGTAAAATCTAGGGGTTACCACGTCTCTAAAAAATACTCATGCTAATGGATTATTTGGAAGGTATGCCCGAAAAAGCTTTTTTTTGTCAGTTAACCACAAACGTAAGCACCTGGAGTTTGTGAAACACTACTACAGCTTTGACTGGAAGTAAATTCAGTGGTCTGATGAATCAAAAATGGAGCTTATTGGCAAAAAACACAAGGTGGGTTTGGCGTAAAAAGAAGGATGGCTATAATGAAATGAACCATATCTCAAATACAAATATGGTGGAGGTTGTGTGATGATGGGCTGTTTTTCCTCCAAAGGCCCTGGTACCCTGTTAGGGTACATGGCACTATGGACTCCATGAAATACTGAGACATTTTAAATCACAATTTGGCCGCCTCTGCCAGGAAAGACAAACCAGGCCGTCATTGGATCTTCCAGCCGGACAGTGATCCTAAGCACATGTCCAAATCAACACAGGGTTCCAAATAAGATTTTCAACTTGATTAGCAGTTTTGCTAATCAAAATTTTCAAAAGTTGCAATTTGAT
>JAODLC010000001.1:31696268-31728962 GCA_026781145.1 Hippopotamyrus pictus
AAATATCCTGAAATGTCTCCTGCGTTATTTGTTAAAACATTAATAGGGGCATTGCTGCTGTGATAATCTACAGTACACCCCTTTACAGGAGCAATGAACTGTCCCGTCTCTGAAAACAGAAGCTGTTTTATGCATTATATTGAGGGAGAAAAGTAGTTTTGTGTTTTTGGTATTATTTTTAAGCATCACTGTGTAATTAGTACAATTTTGGAATACTGTATGTGTATGTTGATAATAGGAGGTAGGAAGTCTTGAAGTAACTGAAAAATGTTTTAAGATATTTTAAGATTCTTCTGTAGTAATGTGAACTGTGGCAGGTCTGCAGTACAGGCCGTCCCTGGGTTAGGACCGTCCTACTCATGGACTACTCATGCTTTTGAACAGACTGCCATAAAACCTATAATACTACAGTACTTTGTGATGCTCATGAAAAGATTACACAGCTTCAGTGGTTCATCAGCTTGAGGTATGGTACAGTACCATATATAGCTACTTTTTAAAATTTTATTATTATTATTATTATTATTATATACTGTGTTATTGTCATTCCAACTTCTATGACTGTATTATTATTATTCCGTATGATCCCGTAGCTTTCCTCTGTGCGGCTTTCCCGCCAGACTGGAGCTGCCGGCACCTTCTAATAGCTGTGTTTGCTCCATGTGGCAGCCTGAAACAGACCGGGATCCATTTGGGAAACCCGTGGCCTCCCTACAAAGAGCGGACGCCGCTGCACCCGTGCTACAGGGGCCTGGTGAAGCTCCTGCACTGTAAAACGCTGCACATAGTGATCTTCACGCTCCTCTACAAGGTGACCCAGATTCCCTGTCACACAAAATCTGTTTCAGCTGGTATGGTTGTGTAAAGTAATTGATTTACATAGATTGATTTACGTTTTCTTTCTAATATACCGTATATTTAATTACTTTGTTGTTGCTTAGCCCATGTTTTCATCCAAAGCTACTAATTTAAATACATTTTATAGAATGGCTATTTTCCTGACTTGTGCCGATTGGCTCCGTGATAGGCTCTGTACCCCCCATGACTGTGAGTAGGACAAGCGGGTACAGAAAATGGATGGATGGATATTTTTTCTGCAGTGCTAAGTTTTTACCTCAGTGAGTTAAGGGGTTGTGCCCCTTCTTGGAAATTTTGAAGGTTCAAATTGTGAGGCCAGCAGAATAATCACGTCATCACTGGGCCCTGGAGCGAGATCCATAACCCCAGCTGCTTCTGGGACTCTGGCTGACTCTGCTCTCTGACCCTCACTTGTACGTCACGTTGGACAGATAAAGATATAAATGCGAATGAAAATGTGCTACATCCATCCCGCTTCTAACCGCTTATCTAGTGCAGGGTCACTGTGAGCCTAGAGCCGCTGCTGGTCATTGAGCCCAAGGCAGGGGACACCCTGGACAGACAGCCAGTCCATTACAGGGCACAGACCTATATTAAGCCAGTGTTCTCCCGGTCCCCCAGACAGTCCATGTTTTTGCTCCCTCCCAGCTCCCTACTGGGGAATGGAATATTTTTCATTCCATAGAGACAATACTGAACAAGTAATTTGTTGGTACTGCTTTATATCTGCTGGCACAACCTGTGTCAAAAAGTGCAAGAGAATCTGATCATGCTGTTGCTGCTAATTTTATGTATACAGTGCCAGTCAAAACTTTGGACACATTAACCATAGAAAGGTTCATTTGTACTATTCTCTACATTTTAGAATAGACATCAAAACTGCAAAATAACACATATGGAATTATGCACTGAGCAAAAAAAAAATGTATTAAACACCTCTGTGGCTTGGGACACCGAAGGTTGCAGGTTGAAATCCCATGATCGACAGAGTGATCCCACCATTGGGCCCCTGAAGAAGGCCCTTAACCCAAAGTTCTCCAGGGACTGGCTGACCTCTACCTCTGTGCCAGTTTCATGAGATGGCCCCCTGGGATGCTTTTGCAGCTGTCCTGAAGGAGGTCCCACATATGCTGAGCAGTCATTGGCCACTTTTCCTTCACTTGCTGGTCAGACTCTTCCCAATCAATCTCTACTGTGTTTAGGTCAGGTGACCAGGTCATGTGACACTATCACTTTGCTTTGTAGGGGACTTGGCTGTCTGAATTTTTGACTGGTACTGCACATTTAGGTTGTCATTGGTGTCATTAAAAATGTTCTTGAAATGTTCTGAATTAACCAGTAAATACAGACACTATTGGGGATGATGATAAGTTGTATTTGGCTATAGTTTATTTTGGGTATATTTTCAACTGCTTTTTTGTTTTATAACATTATAATATCACAAAGATTTTAAATATTGCAGTCTGATTGCCCATAGGTGTGCCTGTGTGAATGAATGGTGTGTGATTGTGCCCTACCATTGGTTGACGCCCCATCTTGGGTTGCTACCTGCCTTGTGCCTATAACCTCTGGGATGGCCCCGGACCCCCCGTGACCCTGAATAGGACAAGTAGTTACAGAACATGGATGGATGGATTTAATTTATTCAAGTTCTGTTTTAATGTTCCGTGTCATACTTGGCAGCAGCAAGCAGTATCTCATTTTGTATGGATGGAAATACTTTCATCCATACTCCATACACATTACTGTGTGTATGGTGGGGGTGGGGTGGTAAATTGGATATTATTCAAGTATAATTCTGCCTGAAATGCCCATCCCTAATTTGAATCTCCATTTCTGGTGGTGTGAGGCTGTAAACGGGTCATTAACCACGGTGGTACCTGCTGTCCTGAAGTGTTACTCGGGTGGATTGGTGTAACAAAGTGAAACAGTCGCGTGACGACGTGAGGCTTTTGTTTAGATGCAAGGTTAGTCAGTCAGAGTGCTTGGCAGGGTGCTGATATCATGCCCTTTCCTCGGCTGACCTCGAGTGCTGCCTTGCAGATCTCCATGGATCACCCGAACATGTCGGAACACGTGCTGTGCATGGTGTTGTACCTGATCGAGCTGGGCCTGGACAACCTGGTGCAGGAGGCCAGGGAAGATGAGGTAGGAGGGCGCCTTAAAAGTTTTAACATCAAGTTTAAAAATTCCAGAGAAGGCAGTATGAAGTCTACATGGATAAAATGTTTTTTAAAATATATTTTTATCCAAATCTGTAGAAAAAAAATAAATTTTGTGACAGATCTCACCAAAATGGAAGCAGTGCTGCATAGTGATGGTAAAGAGAAGGGAAGCTCAGACATTTAATCTTGTCAGGATGATAACATAAAAATAATTTGTCCATTTGTTTCTATGACAGTTTTTACAAAGAACATTGTATAAGTGAAGATGTGGACCTGTTCAAATTTTGAGAAAAACTGCACAAAAAATGAAGAAACGGCATTTAGTAACAGCAGAGAGAAGGATGAGATTATTAGACATTTATGTTTGTGAACAGGATCAATCTGTTTATTATTTATTCTATTTACCCTTTTTGATCTTTGATGGATTTTATTACCACTTCGCAAAAACATTATATGGATGAAAATGGAGCCTGCAGCCGCCATCTTGTGAACATAGCCGTCAGCCATGTAAACATTTTCTATGGGTCTTTTAGCAAATTCCCAGGAACATTATACAGTTCAGTGATTCTCAGACTAGCATGTGACATAAGTTTCTGTGCATTTTGTAATAAAGTTTGCTTGCTTATTTATTTATTTATTTATTTATTTATTTATTTATTTGTCACTAGCCTCCCCGCTTGACAGATTTTATCAGTACTAGTCCGGTAGTTAGTCAGCGAAATGTGGCGTGGGGAACTGCAAAATTTCTCATGGGGGAATTCAGTTATGTCACATTTTTTTGAGAGGTGGGGAGAATGTGTAAGGTAGGCTTATAATAATATCTTTGTTCATCTACTGTGGAATGTTTGTTCAATTAAATTTATTGTGGGTGCTCTGCGCGGAATCTTCCATGGACTTCCAGTGAAGCCTGGTGTCAGTTGGCATCAGTGGGCTGTATTTATCTTTGTTTCAAAGGAAATATTTACATCTATGTTGCCCAAAGCAGCTTCTGCAAAACAATCAGTGCGGTGGTTCAGTTAGTAAGACGGAACACTCTAAATCGCAAATTAAAATGAATTTACATTGGTACAAAAAGACTTACAGTGATTTGAACAGGTGATTTCAGATGGTGATTTGTTACAAACGCAGCATCCAGGAAAGGCTTAGTCCTTTAGGAGCAAAAATGGGCTGAGGATCGCCAATTTGCCAGGAAATGCGTGATACAGTCATTGAAATGTTTAAAAACAGTGCTTTCAATGAAAGATTGGAAGGGATTTGGATATTGCACCATCTGTGCTGCATCACGTGATTAAAAGATGTGAGGAATCTGGAAGAATTTCAGTGGTGCATGGGCGTAAGCCTAAGCTGAATAACCGTTATCTTTGATGTCTACGATGCGGTACTATACTGCATCAAGAACCGTCATTCATGTCTAATCGATATAACCACATGGGCTCAGAATTACTTTGGCAGACCTTTTGCCAAGCACTGCAATACATCGTTACATCCACAAATGCCACTTAAATCCTTCCTGCACCAAAATAAAGCCTTATATTAACCACGTCTAATAGTGCCATTGACATTAGGTGTTGTGAAAATAAATGGCAACATTACAAAGTGGTAAAGGCTTTACTTTCCAAACTGGTTTTGAAATATGTTGCAAGAAAAATTTTTAAGTAAGTGTTTATTTTGAAAAAACAATAAAATTCATAAGGTAAGCATCAAATAATGTGCTCTTGTTTTCAGTGTAGTACAGTTCAAAGGTAATTTCTAAGTCACTGTTTCCACTTTTAATTTTGATTTAACATATGTCCCAACTTTTTTTACTGATTTGCTTTTGTAATTGGAGGGGAAAAAAACTACTACAAACTGGCATGCAAGTGGAATGTGCAAAAAATGAATAGGTGTAAAGTTGCTTGTCAAAATTAGGACTTAGTATTCAGGTAAAAACATGTTTATTGACTTTCACATTTCCAGTTGATCTATCCAGTATTTGTAGAAATTGGGGAGTGTGGGAGGAGTCAGGATTAGATGGGCGGAGCAGGTGACGCAATGCTGTTATTCTGATAGCCACCTTTTTTCTGGTCAGATGTTACACAGACTTTTAACACATTTTGGGGGGGAAAAATTCAAATCAAAAACATGAATTTTGCACATACACAGTAATCCCCATCCCATTTAGAAGGCACTTTTCTTGGCATTTTCGGTGTGTCAAAAGTCCATTCAACAACTGACCAAGGCTTGGGTAGAATTAAGGTAATAATAAGATAATAATATTAAATTTATTGTGGGGACCCCCCCATTTGGCAAATTTGATCACCAAGATTTTAAAATGCTGGAATAGCGTTGCTGTTGTAAATACCGTCAAAATACGCCGGTGTAATATCTGTATGGTATAACGGCATGAAAGATTAGATACTTCTCAAGCCTAAACTGATCCTGTTAGATGCAAGGTTAGTCAGTCAGAGTGCTTGGCAGGGTGCTGATATCATGCCCTTTCCTCGGCTGACCTCGAGTGCTGCCTTGCAGATCTCCAGTTGTTCCGTGTCTCCCCTAAAATCTTCACATAGCTACACCAGGGAAGCTGAACACTGACTGACTGTGTCTCTGGAGACCATGGTCTGCAATGTGTAAGAATGAGACTGAACGGAATGGATTTGTAATGCAAATTTACATTAGCATTTGATGCTAACATAACGTGGCTATCCTCTAGACGCGCTAGCGGAAATTAGCACATAGTAAATCATGATGTACACCGTGTGAACAGTAAATAAGCATCTCTTTTTGGTTTTACGTCACTGTCTTTGGTTTTACGTCACCAAATGTAGCAACGCCTTGACCAAGGTGACACTTCTGCAGTGGGAAATCGAAGCGAGCTGGAACTGTGGAGTAACTAGGGTCTCTTCACAGTACGGTTTGGGTACGGCCTGGTTCCTGAATGCCAGTGGAAAAGCACCATTAGTCTCCCCATGGCATTTATGGTGCTTCTACAGTATGTGGAAAATCAGACCATGCGAAAATAATTATAGCTATAGTGATGTTTTTTGCTTCAGATATGGCACAGTACTTTGTCATAGTAAAGATGGGATTTAGTTCATAATGATTACGATGTCATATTTTTGATTTATTTTTACAATGAGCAAATAAGTGTCTCTTGGATTTTGTTATTCAAATACATCGACAGAAACAAACCAAGGTTTGTACCAAACCGTGAATCTTGCGTACAGTTGCGGTTATATAAGTAATTATTCTAGTATTCAAATGGATTTTTGTAACTGGAGTGCCTGGATAGGCTCTGCTGTTTGATTTGTTTTAATAAATGAATAAACCCCATTTATGCACAGCCGCTTTGTGATCAGTCACTCAAGTATCTGTCTGCCTTAGTTATCATATAAGTAAATATTTATATTTTGGTTTCAGCTCCATTGAATACAGTATATTTCTCTTTCCCGTTATTAACTGGGGAGAAAGTTCAAGAGCCTGATCAGATATCTGTGTATGCCACTGGATTGGCACTTGTAACTGGACAAAGGCACCCTGTCCTGTCTGCCCCCTATAGGGGTAATTCCGTGCTAAAGCCCAGTTCCTCTCTAATGCAGGAGCCCTCCATCGAAGAGTACTGCCACGATAGCTGGTTTCCTGGCACCAGTCTGCTGTCGAACCTGCACCACGTCATCAACTTTGTGCGGGTGCGGGTGCCGGAGAACGCCCCGGAGGTGAAGAAGGAGCCCCCCCCCAGCACCAGCAGTGACCCTGCTGCTGCGGGACAGGTCTGGCAAAGCAGTTTCAGTCATTTCCATTTGGTTTAAAGTACTTCATTGCTGTAACATTCTCTCCCTGATAAGAACCCGTTTATATGCCATGTCATTACCAGCTCTGAGGTCATTATTTCACTCTGTGCTGTCTTCTTATAACCATATTTTTATACGTTCTCTCTTAAGAACCTGTTTTTATGATATGTCATTACTACAAGGTGTGGAGGAATGCTATCTGCCACTTAAAATGTGCTCATATGATCCGTAAGGTTTGGATGCTCGCTGTCTTCTCAACGTGATGTTAGCAGTGGAACGGGTTACAATTTTAGCAAAGTCTCGTAGCAAATACGCTATCCATTTATTGGGTGTTACAGTTTATATTTAAGCAACCATGATTCCCCATGCAAATGTAAAAAGCCTTTTTTGGCTGGTGACTGAGCCATTAAGGCCTCTTTGATTTCCACTCTTCCTGCTCCTCAGACTTCCCGGCGCCTGACTGGAAATTGGCGTGAGGTAGAGGCTTGTGTGTGAGCTTCTGATGGCTACCTTATTTAATAAGTGTTAGTCCAGTGCCTTGTTAGCATGGCAGGGTCGCATTCTGTCTTTTGAGAAGTATCATCGATTTTAAGGCGGCTCAGGGAGCATGCCGGGAAGGCAGTCCCACCATTTATATGGCTGGTTTGGAGACTAATTCATAAACTCAGTCCTAAACTGCATGCAAGTTTAATGTTGGTTGAGTCGGGTTGTAGCGTGTGATATTTGGTGAATTTAACTTTTGCCTTGAATGCCAGATTAATATAGTACTACAGACTATTCAGTATTTTAGTGCAGAGGGCTCACATTGGTACTTTTTTTGTACATCTTACTGCAGTGTACAGGTGAGCTCTTTGAGACAGCGGGCCACCTCATTGTCTTATCCCATGTTCATAGGGTCACTTGTGCTATTCTAAGAATATAGATATGAGACAATTTTCTGTCTAACAAAGCAACCGGGCATCTTCTGCCTTAGCAGAGGTAGAACTTTAGAACCGTATTAGTAAGGAATCCGGAATTCTTTGGCCCTCACAGCAAACAAACAAATGAAAAGTATTATTTTTAATTCCCTCGGTATCTTTACCCATGAGCGATAGTAAAGTACAGGAAATGACAGCATGACTGTGTGTGTTTTTTGCTTTAAGCAGCTTTGAGTGCTGCTGGGTGCTGGGGAATATAAGTATGTAATTAATAAGCAGGGCTAAAACTGGGATCATTTTTTTTTAACACAATTTGCAGACTCGCTTCTCGTCGTGGCTGGTTTTATACAACGTTTTTGTTTGATCTTGCAGACAGAAGCAGAAAATAAATGCAGAGGCACTAGTTTGAATTGTGTACGACTCGCTAATGCCACGCCACCTTTGTCCTTAAAGAACTTGCGGGAGGCGCAGGTGTTCAGCCTGGTGGCAGAGCGCAGGAGGAAGTTCCAGGAGATCATCAACCGCAGCAGCAGGGAGGCGGACCAGGCGGTCAGGCCCAAGGCCAGCTCCGGCCGCTGGGCCCCGACGCCTCCGCTGGTCACCGAGATCCTGGAGGTGCGCGAGAGCATGCTGTCCCTGCTCCTTAAGCTGCACCGCAAGCTGTCTGCCCTCCAGGACCCATTCAGCCCCGAGCGGCTGGACGAGCCGCCGGCCAGCGCCACCCGCCGCAGCCATGGCGATGGCGTCACCGCGATCGAGCGCATCCTGGCCAAGGCAGCGGCCCACAGCCGGCACAGCAGGCGCAGCATCCTGGATCTGTGTGCGAGGAACGCCCCTCCTGTGCCCCCCAGGAAGCACAGCCCCTCGGATAAGAAGACCATGGACAAGGAGGAGAGGTGAGTGGCCGTGTCCCAGTGTGTGTGTGCATGAGTGGCCGTGTCCCAGTGTGTGTGTGCATGAGTGGCCGTGTCCTAGTGTGTGTGAGTGGGCGTGTCCCAGTCTGTGTGAGTGGGCATGTCCCTGTGTGTGTGAGTGGGCGTGTCCCTGTGTGTGTGTGTGTGTGTGCGCGTGTGTGAGTGGGCGTGTCCCAGTGTGTGCGTGAGTGGGCGTGTCCCAGTGTGTGTGTGCGTGTGCCTTTTGTGGGCCGTGTCAGCCTGTACAATACTTGAGTGTCACAAATCTCCTGATTCTTTCTGACTCACGACTTGAGTAATTACTACGGTAACCTGATGGATTTAAGTGTATGTCCTCTCCTTATCTCAGAATTGATCTTTCCATGTTTCTAAGTCGGCCAGGCTAATTGCTACTATTCAGGTCTTATTTAGGAACTGAGATATTTCATGGTCAGTGGATGCATTTTGTGAGCTCTGACAGGGTTTGAGATGAAGATGGATTCAGTCAGGCATGTAGACCCTTCCTGCTTCAGCTCAGTGCCCCACCTTAAGTGTGCAGGCTGCTTGCTAATGAAGATGTAGCAAACCTCATGAGCCGTCGGTGACCAGCCGTTTCTGGGGTTTATCTGACCGAAAGACGACAGTAATGTCCCCCCCCTTTCGTATGCGGGTGTCCTCAGCCATGTGTCCTATACTGAATACTGTAAGTGGTGAGAAGATGGCAGGATGGACCAGGTAAATTTGAGTGAGCTTTCCAGAAATTAGCCCTGAGCGCTGTACACAAACAGGAGGGTGAAAAGCTACTTAGCACCGCAGTGGGTGACTCTGACAGGGATGGTTGCAGAATAGTGATACTCAATAGCTATAGGGACACTGGTTAGACGGCTCCATGCGGTTGGTGTGAGGTGTTCAATGTCCAGTGCAAGTTCTCTGACTCCACCGTTGTGGAGTTGTCAGGTGGGCCAGTCTCTAGGCTGCAGAAAAACCTAATAATGGAAACAGGCTGACTGTCATATCAGCTGTGCTGTAAACTGAAACCCCAAGGACTCCTGGACCTCAGACTGTACGTGGTGCTGGCTGTAACTGAGCTCACAGTGTTAATTCTATTCCCCTGTCTTCGTTCAGTACATATGGATTAGCTCTGTCCCACTGCCACCGCAGCCACTTCGGTATGTGAGCCAATAATGCAATATCGCAATGTATGTGACCAATCGTTTTCAGCCTTTAGATATGTTGTAAGGGTGAAGATCTGGACTTGGTCATATTTTGAGACAAATTGCACCAAAATTGAAGCAGAGGCATATGGTGACAGGGATGGGTGATTTCGGGCCGTCAGTCAGGGGTGGTCACTGATGATGTCATTTGGTGCCGGCACCATTTTTTTACGCCAGTGGAAAACCAACACGAAAGAAGTACCAAACTTTCGGCACTTTATGGAAGTTAAATTAAAACTAAGAGTTTATGATGGAAAATGCGGTTTATTGTTATGTCATGTTGTGTCAGCTTCTATCATAGTATAAGATTCAGTATAAGATCATTTACGTTTACGTATGGGTACACTTACTTTGGCTAAGCCGATCAAAGCAGTAAGAATTAGCTTACTGCTAATTAAGTCTTTTGCAAGCAACCAAATTATTTAATTTGATTTTCAAGCGGCATTGTTCGGTGTTTTGTGTGTGCCCCATTTCTTCCAAGTGGCTTGATATTACGGTGTTCCGGGCTATACTATACTGTTTTCATCAAGAAATATCTCTATCCAGCGAATTAAGTAATTTAATTTATTATCTGTAAAAACAAAAAAAACATCGAAAAGGCATGTGATGTTTTAAAATTAATATATGGCTTGGCTTTACCTCAAGAGCTTCGTAAAAAGACATGAAAACAACAGCGAAACCGTGTACAAATCAGCACGTGACAGGAGAAACATAGGAAAACTGAATTGCCCAGAACGGCAAAAACTTTTATTTCGAGTCGTGCCATCCAAATCCCACTGGATCTGTTCATCCGACCATATGGCAATTAAAGCCTGTGTTTTCTCGTTTGTCCATCCTTCCGTTTTGCTTTTGTTTCTACTGCTTTTTATTTTGTTTCTCGCTGTTCGCTGGGTGTTTCAAAAGATGGCGGTTGTATTTTGTGTTTCAGCGGCAGGCTATTTGCATAACCAATTGACAGCAAATACGTTTGCAAGTCCCACCCCAAAGTACCGAAGTACCAAAGAAGTACCCCAACTGGTTTGGCACTTTCGGTATTTTAACTTTCGGTACTGGTACTCGACCGGAAGTCAATGGAAAAGCGAAAGTACCACAAGTACCGTACCAAAAGTACTGTAATTTGTGCGGTGGAAAAGCGCCCTTAGGTAACCTCGTGAACAGGAAAACAGTAGTATTATTCCTCTGTTTAAACTCTGATATTATTACTCTATTTACTCTGTTTGATCTTTGATGGCTCTTATTGCCACTTTATGTGGCATCATGTGGATAAAAATCTGCACCTGAGAAACCGGAACAATTTGCCCCAAAATTGAAACGGTAGCCAGAGGGGGCAGCAGAGCGTATAATGTCCCCCACCCCCACACTAGGCATATTGTTAAGGTTGCAGTCTGGTAACAGGTTGGTGAAATTTATTGTGGGGTGTTTAAGGTGGGCTTTTAATAAGTGAGTGTGCAGTGTCGGTCATAATGGGCAGTATTTCCATTCTGTGTAACTTCTTGTGGCCGAACCCCCTTCTTTGGACAGTATGCATGGCATTTGTATGCATGCTTATCTTAACGAGTCTAATGTCATATTAAATATAAGCTTATTTGTTTTGGGATCTGGCACAATATACAGATTTTCTTTGCGCCCTGCTCTGCCTGTGTGGCAGGTTTTTGCCAGCGACCTACAGCTTGTGTGTGTTCAGTCAGGAATAATGTAGGATCATAGCTGGCAGTAATATTTGATTGAAATAGCAGTGGGGCCTGTATGTGTCTGTAGAGGTGTTGCTTTCATGGGTTTGGGCCCCATGAAAGCATATAATATTGGGCCCCCCAGTCCAGACCAATCCAGTTATTTTCCAAATTTTTTAGGGCCCCTGTTACTCCGGGGCCCTTGGAATTAGGTGGGGGAGCGGTGATGGGCCTGTCCGGGGAATACATTCTTTGAAATGAATTTCAAAGCTCTGCAGCCAGTTGTCACCGAGGACACTGAGTTCCCCCTACTTCACATAGATACTCTTTTTTCCTTCTGAGACACATTAATTCATTTATATATACATTTATTCAGTCTTGTGTCCATGAACAATGAGTAATTTCCCTTTCCCAATTCACCTCTGTTTCTAATGTTTTTGTAAATACATTAACTGTATAAGAATTTCACTTTCAGTGGCTGTGACTTTGAATTTGTCCCTCATCTGTCACTGATTCATGAGGATGAAAGAGCCCTGTTTGTCTCTGTGGTGTCTGTATTTTGGTTGCTTTGTTTTTCCAGGCGACAGAAGGCCAGAGAAAGGCAGCAGAAGTTACTGGCAGAATTTGCATCCAGACAGAAGAGTTTTATGGAAACGGCGATGGATGTGGGTGAGTGGGAGAGAATCATTTTATGTCCATGTTACCTCACGGTTTTATTTTCAATCAAAAATCCCCATTTAAAACTAATACAGCAATTACACGTGTGGATTTCAGTGCAGGTTTTATAATGGGATAGTAAGTACCACTGTAGTTAAGGACCAGGAGGGGCCTTGTGGGTGCCTGGTAGGTGCAGATAGGCTGTAAATATCATGACTCTTACGACGAAGGCACTGCCGGGTGAACGAGCGTCTGCTCCCTATCCATTTTGCAGACGTCTGGGTCGGCAGGATTCAAATGGTGCAGATTAGCATCCGTAATGGCTAATCGTTAGACGCACGCGGGGAAAGTGTCACCATGCCCTCTCGTCCGAGCGACTTGTTTCTCATGGCCGTGTAGGGCAAACGAGGATGTTTAAGTAGCTCCTGATGGTCTCCCCCCCACCCCCCCCCGTAAGACGAATGCTCTGTGGGGGACGGTTTGGAGGGGGAAACCGGGCCAGCAGTGTGGGTATATGTGTCTGTAATCTGTGACTCTCACGAAAAAGGACACGGTGAACTCGAGTCCTTGAAGGAGGAGATCTGCAGGGAAGATCTCTAAAGGGGAGGGGAGGGGGGTGCCACACTTTAAAATGTTTTGTGATGCAAGGTGACGCACGATGCTGTGTCCCAATCCTGTTAGAAGAAGGAATTAGACTGGAGTGCCCCTAGCGGACCTCCTCTTCTGGGCCGGGCCGGGCCGGGCCGGGGACTGTGGGGATTACCCCGACACACGGTGCTTAATGGGTGAAATATGTCTGCGGTTAGAAAACTAGAAAGAAGACTTTCTTTGGGACCTCTGAGCAGCAGCCAAGAATAACGGGTTTGTTCTTAAAGGAGGTTGTTAGCCGTTGTCCTTCAGCTGCTTTCATCACAAGGTGTTTCTGACACCCGGACTTGCTTGTTATTACAGAGGTGAAAAATGAATCTTCATAATTAGTAATGGGGGACATGATGATGATTTATCAGGACCGGTACGAAATTATATGCGCAATATGCATTTCAGTGTCATCGCAAGAATCGTGATGCAGCACTACTTAACGCTGTTATTATGACAACAACGATCCGTGAAGCCCCTGTCGCACGATGGCTGCCTGTTCGCAGGCTGCAGCGGTACGACATCCTAAGGATGCGTGGATAGGATCAATACTGAAATACTGGTTCTTTTCGATTATTTAATGTTTCATTTTGAGAATCGATTCTAACCTTAACATTTTTTATGTGGCAATTTGAATGCTTATATTATTATGGGGAGCAGGACAAAACCATTTCGAGGCGGGGCCGCCCATAAGGTATATCTCAACTAGCATCTTTGACCTCCTTCTTGTACTTTTCATACATATATTTCATATATACTTAGTACTCAATAAGACTACTCAGTAATTTTTGCTCCTTGTGAAACATTATAGGAAATATTTTTGTAGCTGATGTTCTGGTTGAGGTCTTACTAGTCGAATCTTCATATACAAATATATTAAAGCATTTTTAAGTACTTCATCACAGGAAGTGATTTAATGTCCAAAAGCCCCTGAAATGGCATGGGGAGACTACAGAGGCGATTTTCGCCTTGCTCCAGTCGTACACACCTTCGGATGTCGTCTTAAACGAGTTACTGTGTTGGATATGTTTTATCTGAGGTTGGTATAACAGAGCCAACAGAGGTCTTATCAACTACTCTCTCTCCAGTCTTGGTGTAATTTATTGGGAAGCCAAGATGCACCCAAACTGCCAATTATGACTGACTCCAATCAGCATTAGCTGTAACCAGCTCACAGTCACAATTAGTATAGTACTTTAGTGTTGAACATCTACTTGTGAATTTATGCTGTGCCTTTGTTTCATTGTGCATACCCAACAGAAAATGACGTATGGAACAGTACGCGACAAATCTGTGTACTGGTACAGCCCTAGTTAATAAAATGGAGTTAATTTCTGAGTTCGTTCTCATGTCCCAAGCCACCATGTACCAAAGACAGCCTCCAAATAACACCCCCCACCCACATGTGAATAGATTGTGCTGTTAAACCTATCATTAATAAAGCCTTGATCTATAAAAAGGTGTGTCTGTGTGTGTGCCCCCCCCTACCTCATTTTGATGGTCTCTTCTGCTTGTTTCTGTGCCTCACCAGCTGTTTGGTATATTGGGTGTGGGGTGTATGTGATGATGTAGTGTGTTTTGCTCCTGCTGCCTGGGGCCAGAACTGCTACAATGTCTGTCCCATATGCTGTTTTCCTCAAACTGTTTTCATTTGCCGTCAGAGGAGCCCCCCCCCTCTCTGGGGAGTACGGCCTGGGAGTCAGTTCCCGGGCAGGTTGGCGTTCTTCTCCTTCATGGCTCTGCTTTAAATTAAATGCAGATTTTAATAATATAAGAATCGTTTTGCCAAAGCAGATGATCTTTAGGGCTGTCAGAGTCCGCTGTTGGGGCCGGTTACTATGGCAACGTCCACAAATACCTTGATTATGGTCACTGGCATTTGCAAGAATGTGTCTGCTTTTTGTGTGTGCTTATGTCAAGTGCATCTGAAAACCTATTCTATTTTTAAGAGCATTTCTTTGGGAATACTATTTGAATAGATGGGATACTCCTTTACTTAATAGAATATGCAGTTTTCTTAAAAGCCCCAAGAATAAATCATTGTTTAAGATGATGATGTGTTTGTGACTAAAAGGTCTCTAAAAGCCTCAGGGTCCGTGTTTCCTGGCAGGTGTGAAAGCCACATGATCTCTGAATTTATTCCATGTCCCCAAGAAACATGTAAAAAAAAAAAAAAAAAAAAACACATTCAGGCTAGTTATTTTTGCCCGTTCTTCGTTTTAATTAAATGTCTGCTGTTATCTCTACCGCAGTTTCCCTGCCTGGCTGAGTGTCTCGCTCTTTCTGCGACTATGAAAAGCCTCCAAATTTTCATAAGATTATACCTATTTTGTGACGTCTCATCTATGAGGTGTTTTATTAGTCCTTTTGTGTGTGAGGAAGGTTGGCAGCGTTTTTCTTTTTTCTTTTAATCCTGGATATCTATATTAAGCATTAATGGAGTGGATAAATGCCTTCATTGAAAGGGGAGTCAGAATACTTTGCGCTTTGTAGTGCTTACTAACCATTATGGTTACCATAGTGACTGTGTGTGTGTGAGAGAGAGAGAGAGACAGAGAGAGAGAGAGAGAGGTGCTTGTTTTCCCAGTTTTGAGAATGCCTGCCAGCCTCTGTACAGTACAAACACTCTGTCCACGCGTCTCTTTGTCATCGAATGGGGCTGTATGTTCCCCCAGTTTGCGGTGTTCAGCAGTACATTGTGATTTATTGCTTGGTGGACCAATGCAGTGTAACTCCCAAAGGCCTCAGTATAGTAACAGTGCAAAAGCCTGCTGACACTGTATACATGTATCAAGACATATGAATCTCCTCCATGCAGGCCATCCCAAAGTCTTCAGCTCCTTTCACTTGCAGCATATGTATTTGTGTACTGTGTGGTACATTTTGTTTAGCACATAGACTATTTCTTGGTTTTTGTTGGGACCTGTCAATTGTTTTTGATTATTCTGTAAATCTGCTTAACAATGAAAATGAGGTTGTTGAGTGGAAGTGACATTCTACCTTCCAGTTCTATACACTGCATTAACAAGGTAATGGTAACAGTGACGGGGGAGAAATGGTAACTCTTCACTAGCCTTCACTAGCCTTCACCATTTGGTAGCCACTGTTTTGACAGGGTAACTGGCCTTTGACCAGGCATGTTTTTACAGAAAAAGCTCAAAGTCCAAGCAATTGGCATAATTACTCTTTAGTTACATGCTTGATTGCGGTTATTGTTTTTAAAATTATACTTTTTTTTGTGGCCAAGTATGTTGGAATGGTTCTTTTTTGCATATCTCATTTGTTCTCCTTTGAGACATACACACACACATGCATTTGAGAATGAAGCTTGGGGTCTCGGGCTCAGGCTCAGGCTCAGTTATATATCCGACCTCCCTGGAGCATTGCAGGGGGGTTAAGGGACTTGCTCAAGGGCCCAGCAGAGATGTGACTGTTCTGCTGAAGCTTTAACTGGCAAGCTTCCTATCACTGGCTCTAACCCTAACCCCCTCGGCCACATACCACCCAGTTATTAGCTAGTGGTGACTCATAGGTCATGATCGTTCTGTTACACCTTGTGTTCCCTTTACCCTGCCCCCCACATTGCGGGCTGTTGTCTTTCAGAGTTTTATGTGTCAGGATTTCAATCCATCTTCCAGCATTTTCTCCTGAGCAGAATCAAGGGGAAGTTGCTTTGTGATTATTAAGTTGAGACAGTTGCAATTAGAGAAACATGATGTAATGGAGTATTTAAGTCAGGCTTCAGATGGGTCCAGGGTTGCATCTTCTGGTTTTGTATGATGGTTCCGTGAGGATCATCTATCCATCCATCCATTGTTGTCCGGGTCCGGGTCCGGGTCTGGGCCATGTGGGCAGCAATTTGAGTAGGGAAGCCCAAACCTCTCTCTCCCCAGCCACCTTCTCCAGCTCCTCTGGGGAATACCAAGGCACCTCCAGACCAGCTGCAAGATGATATCTTTTCAGCGTGTCCTGTGTCTGCCCCAGGGTGTCCCCCTGGTAGAATATTCCTGAAGCACCTCCCCGGGAGGCGTCCAGGAGGCGTCCTAGATTGATGCCCGGAGCACCTCAGCTGGTTCTTTGAGCCCAGGCACTCTGTGAAGGCAACTTGTTTCAGCTGCTTGTTTCTGCGATCTCATTCTCTCGCTCATTACCCAAAGCTTTTGACCATAGCTGAGGGGTAGGAACATAGATCATCGGGTAAATCAATAGCTTCCCCTTCCAGTTCAGCTCTCTCTTCACCACGACAGACTGATACAACACCCGCATAACTACTAGTGTTACACCAATCTGTGTTGCTATCTCACGCTCCCTTCTTCCCTCACTCGTGGACAAGACCCCAAGATACTTGAGGCAGCTGCTTGAGGCAGTAACTCATTCCCAACCTGTATGAAGTAATCCACTCTTTTCTGGTTGAGAACCATGATCTCAGATTTGGAGGTCCTGTTACTTCACACTGAGCTGCAGAGCACCCCAGTGCATGCTGCAGGTCACAGCTCAATGAGGTCAACAGAACCACATCATCTGCACAAAGCAATGACACGATCCTGTGATCACTAAACCGCAGCCCCTCCACCCCTTGGCTGCACCAAGTCAGACTTTGAGGATTAGTAAAATTAAACATATTCATGGAGGTTGCTGGGAAGAAATTCCAAAGAGACACACATCATTTTTTTTTCTTCATGTTCAATTCCACATTTTTGGGATTCCGGGGTCCTGCTGATCTTAGGAAGGACTAAGTGCAGCTCTCAGCACAACCCTGACGACTGCTGAGTCTTGTGTAATATCTTTTTTTAAGGGGATGGTAGAGCTGTTGTCAGCGGTAATAAACTGTCAGAGGAGCACAGATACTTTAACTCTAAAGAGTTTGTGGGTGGAACTGTAGCTTTTCTTCCTTCAGATTAATTCATAGTTTGCCACAATTCATTGCCTCAGACACGTTTACCTGAAATGGCTGAAAAGCTTCATGGTTTAAAGCTTGTGTCAGCTTTGAATTTGGTTTTAATATTGCCAGAAAGATTTTCCCTGTTTATTTTGCGGGTAAATTGTGTTGCCTGCTGGTTCTTCTTGCCCGAACCCTGACTGGTTGCAGGCGGCATGTAGCTCTGGGTTACAGATCTTTTCCCATATCTGGAACATTGCTGGTTGAAATTCCACCGGCTGGCCGAGTAATTTCACCGTCGAGGCCCTGAGCACAGGTCTTAACCCAATTTGCTTCAGGATTTTAGGACATTGATCTCTGTTCCTCACTCATACATCACTTTAGACAAAAAGTGTCTGTTAAATAAATAACTGTAATGCCGCGGTGTGTTTCCTTCCAGAGTCTCCTGATGGTGACATGGCCATGGACCTGGATGCCTTGGAGCAGCCAGAATCTGAGGTCCTGTACGACTGTGTCATCTGTGGTCAGAGCGGACCCTCTACCGACGACCGGCCCACCGGCCTGGTGGTCCTGCTCCAGGCCACCTCTGGTAGGGCGCTGTCTTGTGCATGTGTGTCTGTGTTGATGTGCATGCTTGCAAAACACATACAGAACCAGATAAATATGTCCCTACCTCATAATTGTCCTAAATCACATTTCCTCTTACATTACTCAAAACCCTCCACATTACACAAAAAACATGTTAACAGTTGGTCAATTAAAACCACATGTTGGTTTTAATTGATTTTTAAAAAAATATTTTCTCCCCCATGTTTGATAGTCTGCTTGCCAGAATATGAAAAGGCTGTATTATCTGTTTATATTCAGTTCAACAATATGAAATGCATGCAATGTTTAGCTCTTTACAGCCCTAGTAAAGTTTCATAAGCTTCAATATGGAAAGAAAAACAATTCAGCTATTGAAGCTATAAAAATGACAGTTTCTTGGGCTGTTTTTAAAATGAGATTGATTGTAAATCTAGTTGAGGAGCTTTAACTGTTCACTCATCGTCAGTGACCTTTCCTGTGATAAATGAGGGGTCATTTTAAGAGAGCAGTTTTTCCATCTTCAGTAGCACAGACTGAGTGGATTACAAAGATAGGGGCTGATTCGCAGGTCCTCACGCTTCCATTTTATCGATGACCAGTCGCTGTCCTGGCATAGGGAGGGGAAGGGATCGTCCTCGTTGTGCTCGGAAGGCCGCTTGCTGCTTGGCGTTTAGCCTGCCTTCTCCTGAGATGTGTTTGCGGTCACTGCGCGTTCCAGTGCTGGGTCACCGGTGCCAGAGCTCTGAGCCGAAGAAACTACCCACCAGCGACGAGGAGCACATCTACCCGGCGGACACCTGCGGCGCCATCCATGACGTTCGGCTCACCCTCCTGCAGCGCTTTTTTAAAGACGTAAGCATCTGATCATTACCCCGTCGGGGCGTGTGCATTGTCACACTCCTGAACATCGTGTTACCTTTTCCAGTCACTTTGAATATTCGTGTTTCTGAAGTGTGCGTCTGAGATCTGCTGTACTGTCACTGCTGATCTTGGCTGTGCTAACCCTAACCAAGAACGTGTCCTCCTCCAGAGCTCCTGCCTGCAGTCGGTCTCTATCGGCTGGGATGGAGGTGTGTACGTGCAGACATGCGGCCACACACTGCACATCGACTGCCACAAGTCCTACATGGAGTCTCTGAGGGTAACCCGCATCCCTTTACTCATTACTGTCCTCGTATCCTCCTATTCTGCGTTTTTTCCTCTGTTGAAACTGAGTACAGACTACAAACTGCTCTAAGTACAAACTACTCTAACACGGACTTACCGTAAATACACAAGACTAATTAACACAACTAGAAACAGCTGATGACACAGGGATTCCACACGAGGTAGCGAGGGGGGCATGGCACACAGGAGGATCGGCATGAGCAGGGCGTGATCCATACTTACTTATGCATGTTGATTTGAGTATCCTTAAAATGATGTTGAATAACGACTTACGAAATTTTCAAGTTACGAATGGCTGTTCGGAACGTATCTCATTTGCAAGTAGAGGAGCGTCTGTACTTTCCAGCTCTTCATTAAACTCCTTAATTACACTGTGTTTTTATATTAATGTGTATCTATAAGTGCTTGTTTCATTTGTATTCCTGCTATCTTCCTACAAGTTTAATTGTACATATAGGTATATTTTAGAAGCAAATCTGTGAGAGGAACAATGTCAAATCGTCTTTATCTTATTTTATTTACACATGTATAAATGCCTCCGAACAATCCAGGCCTTCTCTAGGTGGCCATTTTAATTTGAAGAATTAAAACCAGTGTGCTGAAGTCTAAAATCTTTGTATAGAGTGGTGGCATACACAGGATGTGGGCAGTAACTTAATGGAGCCAACTGAATACTCTTTTTATTATGAATCATATTAACAGATATGTATGGTTTAATTGCGGGCAAAGAATATAGTTTTAGTGTATTGGGTACAAATTTGTGAAGATAAGCTTGTTATTCCCTTTGTCTTCAGAGTATCTATGAGAAAGAGAAACAAAGGTGAAAATTAACAGTAAATGATAATACTTTGTAATTGATAAATGGTACTTCAAGGGGTTCTAATTTGTTTTAATTAACATTTAGGGCTTGTCAAGAATGATTAAACCTGTTAATAGGATCAAAAGCGCAGCCTGTATTTTTTTCTGTTCTTTAGAGGTCAGGCTGAACCAAGTGGGCAAAACGAATGAAAGGTTTCATAGCATTTAGACGTAACTCACCGTTTTTGCCGCTTGAAGGCTTCTCCCGTGTTCTCCTGCCGATGCATGCGTCTGACTCGTGGTGCCTGTTCTCAGAATGATCAGGTGCTCCAAGGCTCCTCGGTGGAGAAGGGCGAGTTCACCTGCCCCCTGTGCCGGCAGTTTGCCAACAGCGTGCTGCCCTGCCAGCCAGGCCAGGCCACGGAGAGGGGCGTGTGGCACGGTCATACCAACAAGGGCCTAACTCTGCTTGTCAAGGAGGTGGCAGAGCTGCAGGACCAGCTGGGCGCTTTTCCAGTAAGCGCCGCTGTAAGGCGGAGATCTGCATCCGCCTCCCCCACCCTCACATACCCCTCCCCTACCCACTCTCCAGCATGCCTCCTCGAGCTGCTCATTCTTCCTGTCTACAATTGTAGGGTCAACCTTTTTTTTGGGCTGAAGTGGAATGAATCTCGAGCCTCTAGTTGTGCTGAAATAATGACGCGTGCTTGGTCGTCTTTGGCCTCCGTGGTGATGACGACGACTCCTCAGTGCCGCGCCCTCCACGCGCCATTAAACCAAAGCCTCTGTCGGGTCTCATCTCGGCTGCCCCGAGGATGAGAATCTGAATCCCTCTGTCTACTAACGTTTTTCTTTCAGACCGAATCCAATCTGACTAAAGAAATGGAGTCTGTGATAAAAGACATCAAGAACACGACCCAGAAGAAGTACATGGACTATGGAAAGACCCCAGGGTCACCTGACAATGACTTCCTCTTCATGTACTCCGTAGCTAGGTGAGATCATTGCAACTCGTCCTCTGGTTTTGCACAGAAGTGAGATGTACTCCATCCATCCATCCATCCATCCATCCATCCATCCATCCATCCATCCATCTATCATCCATCAATCCATCATTCCATCATAATGAATGAGGCTAAACTTTATTCTAGGGAGTACTGGACCTGAGGCTGGGAACAGTTGGGACAGGATGCCAGAGTGTGGCAGGCCACTCGCTTAAAATACACACAGTTACGCATCCTGGGAAATTTAGAGGCTCCTCTTCATCTAGCTGCATGGTTTTGCACTTTGGGAGGAAGTTGGAGCTCCAGATGAAAACCTGTGCAAATGCAGGAAGAGCTTGCAAACTCAACAAAACAGTCGGCAGCAGGATTCATACTGTGAGCCCTGGAGGCTGGAGGCGCCAGTGCTGAGCCTCTGTCTCTCTGCTGCCCGCATGAATTTCATAGGCGGGATAGTGTTCATATTGAAATGTCTTGTACATTTTAATAAAATGTTAGTGAAAAAACTTACATACGCCGAGGGTGACAGAAGTACGGGGAGGTCCTCTGGATGTGGCTGCCAGGTATCTTCAAATATGAGTAAAAACGTAACAAGGATAGGTGGCCTTTCTGAAACCCCCACCCCCCCCACCCCCGGGAATTGACCCCGGACTACCCCATCCTTATCACAGCATTACTCCCGTGCGACATCAGGTCTCAACATAATTGAATTTAATGGTGTATTACCTAGGGTGCTCAGTAATCTCAGAAAGCTGAGAATTTCATTGGCTGGATTGATTAGCGATTATTTTTTTTGGCAAGTTTGGTAACCTCCTCAAAGGGCTTCCTGCAGGGTCATACTAAGAACCTAGGTTATGTTTGCCGACTCATTCCTGCATGACCTGTTCACCAGCCCGGTCAATACACATTACTAACCCTGAAGGCATCCGTCAGTCTCCCATTGGCTCTAGTGATGGTTATTCCCTGTATTTCTTGCCGTCTCTGTCTGAAACATTCATATGTTCAGAGAACACTCTGAGTGAGGCACCGATTTTTTTTAAAAATAGCCTTTAGTCTTTTTATTAGCACCAATTTAAGGAGAGGTGCAAATCAAGTGCTTCTTTTTCTGTATGGCACCCCCGCTCGTGTTCCCTCCGCCCGCTCGTGTTCCCTCCGCCCGCTCGTGTTCCCTCCGCCTGCGCCAATCCTGCACATCCTCTTCCCTATAACCTGCCAGCTCCCCTAAACGCAGAAAGCGGCACGGATTGCCTGAGGAGTGGAAAATTCCTCTGTCGCACCAGGGTTCTTATCAGCGGCAGGCAGATGGAGCTCTGTGCCGCCACATTATCAATGTGAAATTGCTTTTTTCCTCCCAGAAAGAGAGGATTAGCCTCCGCCTCTCCAGCCCTACAGAATAAGCCCATGACTTCGGCATAATAACACCCCACTCAATTTGCTCTTATTTTAGCAACATATGCAATGTATAAATATCACCTTTTTATATCATGTCATTATTTAAAAGCTGCCAGGGTTTTGTTCTTAAATGAGCAGACTGGGTTGTTACCTGAGATGTTGATATTGGGGGTGTCCAGAAATCTTGTAAGTACACCATTGGTCAGTATAGGTCAGGTGGTCACACGGTGGTGTTTTTTCTCATATGTGATTTTTATTCATTTCCCTGTATCTAATCTAGAAAGCAAGGAGAATATTTTTTTTATGAAATGCTAGTGTAAGGTTTGGTAAATTCAAACACAAAAGGGGGTGGGTAATTTGAATGTTGTAAGAAGGAAGAAAAAGTGTAGCATGGCACTCCATAAAGTGTCACAGCCGGAAGTAAATCCTGTCTGATCGCGTTCCCCTGACGCCGTTATCGTCGTCAGGCACGCAGTACGGTTAAGCCGGGGGTCCGACCGCTCCATTCGAGCTCATGATCTCTGCGCCGTCATTTTACTCATATCCCACCCGTGTTAAGCTGACCGGTGTGGCTGATCGGATGCTGGTGTCTCCCTCCTCCGCAGGACCAACCTGGAGCTGGAGCTGGTGCACCGCGGCGGGGACCTGTGCTGCGGGGGCCCCAGCGCTGCTGCCAAGCGCTCCTGCCTCAGTGAGTGCAGCTTCTCTCCAGCCATGTTGGCTGTTTTGATGCTGCCGTTGTGGGTGAAGTTCAGGTTGCAGTCTTTAAAATGCTATGAATTCTGTTTATTCCAGGTCAGAGATTTACACACAAAACATGGTCATAACCAAGTTTGTTCCTTTAGATATTTAGCTTCAATACAAAGCGTTTTCTTCACATAGGTTAGAATTAGGTGATTTAGAGTACAACCTAGCATACTGTTAGCAATCTGAAGTTTCCACCGACGACTCTGAATCTGACGGTCTGAAGTTGGATGGTTACCATGGTGAACTCTGTAGCAAACGGGTCAGTTAATAACCTTTGTTGCAGACACGGGTTTCAAAATCTATTAGAGGTGGCAGGGAAAGGGAAGCCATGTTCCCCTCCCAAGTGAGCTGTGTAAGACATGCTGTCAGGAAGGAGGAAACAAATGGACTGGATTTTGAGAGATGTGCGGCCAAGGAGAGCCGTCGGCCTGTGGAATGCAAATGGTGACCGATGGAACTGCCTGTGCTCATGACTTTAACCTCTTTGACAAAACCACTAAAGGCTAAATGCTTCAGCTAATACAGCAATCGTGAGCAAAGTTTTAAAGGGGTCAGCGTTGGGGTTTTGTTTAAATTAATTTGGTGCAGGTTTGGAAGAAAGTTGTTGCAATGTGCGTAAGACAATTCGAATGGAATTGAAAGACAATGTGGAGAAAACAAAACTTCAAATAACGAAGGAAAACGCCTGAGGCTTTAGTCCTTAAATACAGCTGCAAACAATATACTTCACAGAGTATGATTTTCTGAATGGATTCATTTCCGATTCACAAAGTCCCAGTTTGATTAGATTTTCAGTTCCATTAGGGATATTTCAGTTACAATACCAGTTTTGCTTGGATAGGAAAGATATTCTCAGAGAATGTTGTGAATTTGTACAAGTTCCCGTCCAACCTGGCGCGTCATTGAAAGTATTAATATGTGCATTACGAATTGACCCCAAAGCAGCTACATTAATACAAAAACTTTTTATTTAATGTGACGGTAGGTTTGGATAGGATGTTTTTGTAGATTGCACGCCTGGATAATGTCTCATTAAATGGTCCCAGAGATTTGTGGTATATCTTCTGCAGTTGTTTTTGTCTAGCTCTTCACCGTCCTCATGCTTCTGAAATCTGAAATACATCTAGACATCTATCTGTAGGTTTGACTGAACCCTCAGTGGAGCATCCGTCGCCATGTTTATCTGTTTCTGTCACCAGATCTTTTCGCACGAGGCCGGTCAGGAGAGATTAATGAGGTTAAAGCAACAGACATCCACAGGAAAAGGCCATAGACTGTAAAAGGCAGATATTAAAAAAATATATATCTTGGAATTTTCTGAATCAATATCGGATTATGCAAAGGAAGATCGATTTGAATCAGAAAATCATTAAAAAAGGCCCCTCCTGAAAGCTTAGCATATCTAAACCTTTCTAACACCCTCCATGTTCTTCATGTACATGGCATATTGTTGCTGTCCAATGAAAAACATGTATCCATTTCAAAATCCATTATTTTTGGAGTATGAAAAAAACTCATTTTCCTAGAAACTACTTTACAAAATAAATCTAAAGCAACGTAATGAAACCCTTAGCACTACAAACAGATATGGAATCTTTACACTGCCATCATTGAACAGTTGTAAATATTCAGTATTTTAAATCGACTTTAAATGGACTATGTGGGTTGTTTGTGAGCAAATCTGTCGGTGTCAACAAGATGCAAACTAATCTCACTTAATATTCACAATTGACAATATAGTTAGCTAGCAGTCTTGCTATTAACATTATGTTGTTACGATATAATCCATAAATGAAGTAATTCATACCAACAACAATCATGAATGCAAATGTTAACTAGCACGAAATGCTAGTTAAACAGATGACTTCATGAAACACATTTTTATTGGTCAGTTAGACACTATCAGTAGACAGAGGAGAATAGGTGTATTTTTGTGTTTATATAGAAAAACACATCTAACTATATATGTATATACAACCTATTAATTATATATTCTAGCTAACAAGAAAAACATTCTTTAGCCCTACTGTTTAAGAGTGAATAGGTGTATTCCACCTATAGTAAAAAGTCACAATCGTCAGAAAGTAAACGTGGTTTTCATCAGACAGTGACAAATTGTTTCTAGGCTTGAGTGTGCTGCCATTGTTTTACCTTCCAGAGCAAACATTATTGCATTATTGCACAAGGGCGCGATCAGTCAAGCCTGTTGTTGTTTGGGCTGTTTTGCCTGAAGAGTTCAAGCAGACCCAGCAGCTTTGTTCAAGGAGTTTGTTCAGATGAAATGGATCACGAAAATTCTCCATACCAATCGTCATTGAGCCCTGGGTGAAGTTCTTTTCTGAGGGTTGCCCTAAGCGTCATTTATGGGTGCAGGGTACTCCGTGTGGGTTCTCATTTGTCTTTGACTCCCCAATGGCAATGGTGAAGAAGCATTCGGTATTGGAGAACCAGCCCAGGGGGGCATGTTCTTCTCGGGGCAGAAACAGGGAAGCTGTGGCACTAACTTTCTGGTTATAATGAATCTACATGTATGGCTCTAGGCTTATTTGTAGAGGGACATGTGACCTATTTTCGGAGGACAGCTGGGTGTGTGGAGTCGTACTTGGAAACCAGGTATATGTATCTACAGTGAGCTGTAGGCCGAGCGCAGGCAGGGAGGATGAAGTCGTCAAGAGGAAAACCGGTGATTCGGTCACCCAGGCATCGCAGGTCCATTTCGGATTGATAGAACAGCGGAGAAAATGATGGGAAGAGAGCGGGGCTGTTATCTGCAGTCAGAGGGCATCTCCATTCTCGCTGCCGCTGTGCTGGTAGAGGCAGATAGACCGTGCTCATGGGGGGCATCTCTGCCTGCTGCACACGTCTGTGCATCCACACGATGGGGTCCGTAGACGCTCTGCGTCCTTCGACACTGACCCATCAAGGCTTTGACTAGAAAGAAAGCTGCTATCCAGTGATTTCAAATACTCGAGAAATTGTTTGGGGGGGGGGGGGGGGGAATGCTTTGGCGTCTGTAGTAAATCATCCATAGTAAGATCGTGGAGGATGTCCACAGATGAATCATCTATGTCGTGTTGCGTCCTTCATGTACACGGCCATGGGGCGGACGGCGATGATGGCGGATCTGACCGCGTCGGTGACGTCAGGCCACAAGATGTGCGTCAAGGTGACGGGAGTCTTTTCCGGAGAAGGCTGGCGTGTGTGCCGGCAAGCTTCCACCCCAGGGGTGGAGAGGCGCGCAAGTTTGGGGCGTGTTTATGTGAGCCGATGGAGGGAAAGCTCCCGGGTACCGACGACGGGGTTCGCCTTGTCCCTGCACCCCAGCATCTGCCGTGCGAGTGCTGACACGTTTATCTTGTCAAAGTGAGCCGCCCGCTCAGGGCCGAAGCCCGCAGAGGATGCGAGAGCCCGTGTCGCTTCACATCAGCAACTTGAAATTTGGACAAAGACACTCGATTTTTTTTTTTTCTGGGGTGTTTTACAAACTTTTGCCTGTAGAGGGCAGTATTGCTCCAGTTTTTCCGTAATTCTGATAGATATTGCACATTCACGGTCAGACAGCTGTTGTAATGTAATTTTGTTGTTCATCGCATGTGTAATGTTAAAATATGACTGCAGGCTTACATACAGTTAACATCTAAAGGAGGTGTTTGAGTCAGGATTTTCCCGCTCATCCATCCATTTTTCCCAGTGCTTATTCTGGATACAGCTCACAGTCCGGGAGGGATGTTCTGATTGCTATGGGCTTGCTAAAAGGAGAGCCACAATTACTCCTATCCAATTCAGCGTTTCACTACATTCTTCACAGTATTATACCATCTGCATACCTTTATTTATTTATAGTAAATAATGTTATCAGTAAATTATTAAAATTGGTTATGATTTCTTTTTCAATCAAGGTGCTCATTTTCAGCATTTAAATTCTGGAATCCAGCTTGGATGTGTGTATCCTGTAATTGCTATGGTAGCGCGGTTACACTGAGGCCATATAGAAATGAAGTAGGTTCATGATTATTCTGGCATTAATAGGATAAGGTTGGACAACCGTCATAAAAACAGTAAAAGCGCCACTTTTGCAGATGAAAATGTCCAGTAGCCTTCAAGGCTGAAGAAAGGACCACTGGCAGTTGGCAGTATGCTAAACTTTTCTTTTCCTTTAGGTTACAGCAACATCTGACTGTTTTTATCCCAAATTATGCAGGCCGTTTGATCATCTCTATATGCACAACGACCTGATTACTCTGCAGGTGCCCATGTATTGAATCTCATAATTATTGCTGCTTTTTTCTATAAATAAATACTATAGACATCCACGAGTCCTGGAAGTTTCAGGAGTCTCCCACAAATTGATAGCAGCACTTAGACACCCACTAATGTCCTTGAAAACTGTCATTCTGTCATTCAGCAGCAGTAAAATTTGCCGGCAAGTTTAACAGCTGCAACCTCACCCCACCCGGTTTGAAGAAAAATACTGTGGTAATACCGTAATACCCAATCCTAGCCTCTCTCGTTGTCCTGGTGGAGTACCCGAATGCTGTGCTGTTGTTCATGGATGGCAGTTTTAGCTTCGAGCATATTCAGGTTTTCTCTTGCTTTTTTGATGCTTTTGGATGCAGTCCTTCGCTTTTTGAAATGAAGTATTAGCTGCAAGTTTTTTTTTAAGCAGTTTTTTAATAAATGTGTTTTTCTTCCACTTTCCACATTGAGTTCTGAGAGCAAAATTAATGCCTGAGATGTTTGTTATTTATGGGTCATGAAAAAGCTCTGTCGTTTACTCCAGTAAAGTTGAATAATCGAGGCAGCATCTGGAATTAAGTCCATTTATTCACTTTGGCTCAGTTTTCATCAGTAAAAATTTGGGATTAATGTTCTGGCATGACCTAGCATCTTGATCTTGATCTTGACATTCTGAAGTCCTGTAGTGTCAGTGGATGGTTTTGTGTAGTTTGTATTGAATCTGAAATTCCATTAGTTAAAACCAGATATCCAGAGATTTTTGAAAGTGCTCTGAGCTGTATCCTTCTGAAAAGTGTTGCAGTGAAAACAGTCTTATGAAAACAGAAACTTTAAAAGCACCCCAATTGTTCCCTGTTCATCACGTGGCCCCTTTCCCGATTTTGATCCTGCTTCTTGTCTGATTGGTCACCTGGTCTCCATACACAGGGGTGAACTGCAATCCAGCATGGCAGATATGGGAAGCTGCTCTCAGTAGTGCTGTCACTGCCAGTTGAATAGCGTGCAACACAATGTGACTAATTTAGCGACGGCAAAACACTTTCATAAACAATGTGAAAACTTCTGTGTGGATGGAGATAGTTTTTCTTTTTAATGGAAAACTAGTGGTGTGGATGTGACCTTACGCCAGTGGGTCTCAAGCTTTTTTTTCCATGGAGACCCCCTGAAAATACATTAGTCTTGTGACCCCTTTTAATGTACAGGGTCCACAGTTTGAGATCCACTGTTAGAGGCATTGTTCTGTCTGACCTATCAATGCTAAGCATCTACATCTAGCTGTGACCTCCAACTGAGACCTTTGACCAGCCAGCATATGATTTTGGCTTTGACTCTTTTAGACTTCCATCATTCCACTGTCTGGGTAGTAGCAGAGCTGGTACTTGATTGCGTAGTATTGTGGGTATTCCTTTACCGTAACCCCTGACTATAAAGGTCACCCCTTGCCTTTTGTTGCCGATGAGTCGCCTGACTGTTTCTCTGTGAGTCTGTCTGTGTGTCTGACTAATTTTCCCCCCTCATTCTTGCTGTTCAGATCAGCTCTTCCATGTCCTGGCTGTGCACATGCGTCTGTACAGCATCGACTCGGCCTACAACCCATGGACCCGGTTGACGCAGATCTCCTGCAGCAGACGTGTCGAGTGAGTGTGAGCCTTTCGCTGCCTCCTTGCTTTCACTCCTCCCTGGGTCTCACACTGCTCACTGTCACCTTCACCGTGTGTCACGCTGTCAAATTCACTGTCACCTTCACCGTGTGTCACGCTGTCAAATTCACTGTCACCTTCACCGTGTGTCACGTTGTCACCTTCACTGCTCACTGTCACCTTCACCGTGTGTCACGCGGTCACCTTCACTGCTCATTGTCACCTGCATCGTGTCGCATACTGTCACCTTCACTCCTCACAGTGTCTCACACTGTCACCTTCACTCCTCACTGTCACCCTCAGTGTCTCACGCTGTCACCTTCACTCCTCACTGTCACCCTCAGTGTCTCACGCTGTCACCTTCACACCTCACGGTGTCTCACGCCGTCACCTTCACTCCTCACTGTCACCCTCACTGTTTCTCAAGCTGTTATTGTCCCTCCTCACTGTCACCCTCACCGTGCCTCACGCTGTTTCTGTCACTCCATACTGTCATCCTTCCTGTCCCTGCACATCATCTCCTGTGCCCCCTCCCTTTCCCTGAAACTCCCAACCATATTGAGGAGCTGCGATGACAGTGGGGTGAATCTCGCAGCGTGGTCACCATAGATACCAGCGATTTGCCGCATCCTCTGAATTGCACAGTGCCTTGTTGAGGGCAGAGTCCCACCCACACAGAGTCCCATCTCGCTGCACTGAAACATGCTTTCAGGAGATATTCAGAGAGCCTCCATTTCTATTGACCGCAGCAATCAGTGATTCTATAGAAAATGTCTCTTTCTGGGCTCTGCATCGAGTCACACTTTGTTAAAAATTAGTCCTAATGGTTTTTCCTCTAAAAACATTAGTATGTTAAACCAAGATCTTGTCGTTCTTAGTGTTTGCGAGCGTCCCACTCTGGATCTTTATGTGTTCTTCCCCACTTGCAGAGCACTTAGTGCTGTTAATGAATTGACCTGTCGCCGCCCCCTTTCACTCTCTCCCTCCCTCTCTCTCCCTCTCGCCTGTGTAAGTGCAGCGCCGCCCGACATGAGACTCAGCCCTCAGTGGAGAGTCGTTCTGTCGGGAAAAAAGCAGGGAACTCTTGTTAGAGGTTAAACAGGGGGCGTTTGCTACACAGTGTGCGCTGGGGGTTCAGCTCCCTGACCTTTCCCACCAAACACAGTTACATTTCGTAGTTACATTTCGTAGTTGTATTTGGAGAGAAGGCCCGATAAATCAGTGCCCTAGTACCGATGTAAAGTATACATCTGGAGTACAGCTTGTTATCTATAAGAAAGACCCAAAGTTTTATCCCAGCCAGGCTTTAAGGCTGCAGAAGCATCTAGATTACATCTGAGTGTTTACAGTAGTTTCCCAGAGTTTATGGGTGTGTTTTCAGAAATCTTTCTAAAAGATGTTTGGCTCTGGGCCTTATCGAACATTTAGAGGAGAAATGGCAGCATTTCTAAGGCACTGTCCTTGAAAACTGTGAAGTTAGTAAGAAATATGTAAATGATTTTACAAAATGGAACATTGTCACTTCTCCTCAGCAGCACTTGCAACGGCGACAGCCCTGAGGTGCCAATGCTGTTCAGAGACGTCCCGTCCCTCCTCATCATCTTCGTGTTGACTATGCCTCAGCCTCTGCGCAAAGGTAAATTACCTTTAATGGTTATTAGGCCAAAGGCTGGTTCTGCTGCAGTCAAAAGCTGCAGTACGACTTTAAGAGCTCTCCTTCCCGGTGACCTAGACTAGCTCCACCTCCAATTGTCCTTCAGCATTTGCTCAGAGAGACAGGCCTCAATGCCTTATTATTCTTTAAATTGACTTTGTTTCTCTTTTCAATTCCGCATTGATTAAGCCAAAACAAACATCGTTACAGTGCTCGTCGAGGAGCGGAAAATTGATTTTGACTTGCCACAAAGAGACAGGGCCGAAATGAAGACTCTTTATTAGAGCTGGGGTGTCAAAATTGAGGTCAGGACGAGCCCAGTGTCTGGTGCTAAGAATGAGCAAGAAAAAACAGCTTTGGGGGGTCGGGGGGGGGGCTAAGCAGGCTGTGCAGCATTGTTTATGGCAGTAGAGGGGTCTGCGTGCTTTGGTGTGTTGATGGAGGGTACAGGGAGCATTGCCAAGCGCCGGTTTCTTGGGGAGGTGAGGGCACTGGAAGTAATGTTTGTGCATTTGTCCAATCAGAAGCAAGACACACTCCTCATGGGTAAAACCTAGATGCTAATGGCTATTTATTACTCCTTTACAAGTATGTTCATTGAGGAAAGTCAATGGGCAGATTTCAGCCATCCTGTGAAATGTTTATAACTAATAACACTGTTGTGAAGATTTTTATTTTAATTTAATTTTGGTCTTCTTTCTAGTAGTAATGTGTACATTTATGTGATGGAAATTACACATCAAGCCGCGTTTCAACAAAAAATACAGACATCTTGCAAGCTTTGTGGGCAATTGAGTTTCAAGTTACATCGTCACAGTGAAATTCTTATTGCACAGATCCCAGATAGGGGACAGGTGGGGGGGGGGGGCAGTAGGACAAACAGCAGTGTAATAAAACACCAGACAGAGCAAGACAAAGAATGTATATGAATAAAGAACAATAAGTAAGTCATAAATTGATGCAATGGGGTATAGATGTGCAAATAGGCCACAGGGGCTTTTATGTTTATTGGTTGGATTTGGTGTGACATACTAGACTTCATCCATCTCAGATGCCCTGTGGGAGAGTCGCCGTCATCAGTGGCTTTCTTCTGGGTAATAAAGGTTCCTCCTGCAGTCCAGTAACATGCAGGTGTGTCAGTGACCCATAGGTAGTCGTTCTGCCTTGGTCTTGCAATGGATTAACATGCCGTCCAAGGTGGGACCCTCAAACTGTCCTTCAATGCATTGTATAGATACATAATGAACTCACAAAATAAATAGAGCAGAAAGGTACAATTACTGCTGCCTGTCAAAGTTATAGCAGGTTTGAAAATTATAGTGTTGGATCCTGTATTAAGTCTGTTTTCTTTCTTTTATTATTTTTATTAACAGGAACTCAAGGGTTTTGTTTCCCCCTATTTATTTCCCAAAATAAATGACGTTGTTGTAACAACCTCCTAGCACTCAGAATTTATAATTACCGGATTTACATTTCTTTCATGAAGTATACAGTGGTAAATAAAACACACTCACTTTGCTCCTTTGAGATCGCCAGCAGAGAGTAAATCTTGCTTAAAATCCCCCCATGTCTCTTCATAGGTGGGATTCTACACCTACACCTACACCCATGTGTCTGTTCATAACGTAGTGCATGGGCTTAAAGTGAGTGGTAAAGGCATGTAAATGGTTACTGTACTCATTATGAATAATTAAGATGGCAGGGTGCACTCTCGCCTTGTCTCTGTGCTGCCTGGAGTGGGCTTCAGACCCCTGTAGCGACCCTGACCATAAGCGATTGGATGGATGGATGGATGGATGGATGGATGGATGG
>JAODLC010000001.1:31729062-31744481 GCA_026781145.1 Hippopotamyrus pictus
AGTGGGCTTCAGACCCCTGTAGCGACCCTGACCATAAGCGATTGGATGGATGGATGGATGGATGGATGGATGGATGGGTGATATCTATGGGGTTGGGTTCTGGGATGCTTGTATATGTCTGCTTTTTTAATATTTTTGTCTGTGGTGTTTTTACCGTCCTTCTGTCGCTACAGAACACTTCACGTGCATGGTGAAGGTGCTGTACACCCTGCAGTTCACCCAGGCCCTTGCCGCACTGTGTGTCAGGCTCGGTCCGGATGAGAGGCAGGCCTGGAGCACATCTGGAGCTCTCAAGAAGGTAACCAAGGCCTGGCCCTCCGGCCCAAGTGGACCGTCTTCCATATGTGTAGAGCATCTCCAGCTAAAGAAGAGCTGATTCTTTGAGTGTCTATGTGTTTTTTTTTTTTTACTTTAAATTTGGTTAGGTAAATGTTAAGTTAACTATACTATATATATAAAATTTCATATAGCTATTAGATTAAAACGTTTTGTAAAAAAAATAGGCACAATCTTATGAAAAAGGTTTAAGTGTGTTTAAAGGGTCTGGATGGTAAATATTTGCTGTCATTTGCAGAGACATTCGCATTAAAGCTGCATTATAGAGAAGGTGCCCGAAATATAAAAGGAATTATTAGACAAAAGCTCATGCAAAATTGTTTCTTTTATTGTGTTTTCAAAACCTTCTTATAGCGTTTTTTTAATGCCTGATCAGACGGTGTCCTTTTTCTGGGAATATGAAGGATTCCTAACAGTCCGTGCTTAAATCACTCGCATGTTCTGCCTAATTCTTACACGGTTGGGAATATAAAGACCTTAAATTGCACCAGAGGGGAGCATCAGCTGGGAAAATGGAGCCTTGAGGCGTGACATGTCTCTGGCCATAAATCTACCACAGGGAGGGGGGAGATAGATAAGACGGCTGCCATTTTTGTATTCTTTTACTGTCGGCGGTGATAAATGCTGGCTGCTTTACCTCACATGAAGTATTAGTCAAACCAGCTGGATTTCATCTCAACACTCATCCTGTAATGTTTCAGCACTTGTCAGAGGTCAAATATTTGGTCCATAAAAAGATGGCCAGCTTTCTGTATGTGAATTATAATGTGGTATTATATACTGGGGGACTGACCTGGACACTGGTGCGGAGGAGTCCTTTGTACTGGGGTCTGCATCGTGTGCAGTGTAGGCTAGCGCATCTCAGGGCTGGGCGTGGTTATTGGGAACGTTTGTTTGATTACTGTGTTATTAGGAGGGACCCCAGTGGTATGTTGGGCTGCATGTCATGGCAGGATGTTAGTTTTACGTTGAAAGAAATTCCTTAAAGATTCTGTTATTTCATCAATGAACCATAAGTAAGAAAGGGAGGGAGGGGCATGCTTGAGGAAGCGGGATTTATATAATTCTACCAGTGGAGAGTGAGGGCAGTGAGACCAGGCTACAGTCTATTTTCCGGCCCAATGGAAACAAAAGCCCGGAGTTAATCACCTCCGGAATGATGATCGAGATGCCCCATGTATGGATAGTGCTGCGAAAGATTATTCAGATTGGTAGGAATGTCTTTGCTCTGTCAGTCGTCGTCTGGCTTATTTATTTATTTTATTTTTAGCCATGGGAATCCATGGTGTATGGTTACCAAAGTAACAAATAGGAACCTCAGGGCTCGAACCTCGCTGCTGCCTTCACACTGATTGTTAGCGACGCCAAGGCGTCAGCAGGCCTAAGTGAAGTTTGCGCTGGTGAGGTGGCTGCGTTGTCACGCTTGGGCCCTTTCGCTCCGCAGAGCCTCGCCAACGCGGACAGATGCTGGGAGGCCCTTCTGAGTCACACCATCGATGAGCTGGCCAATGGCGGGAGCGTGTACGAGGACGACGCCCACCATATGTCCATGGTAGGATGTCCGCAGTGCACCAGTGTCCCCAAACATATTCCTCATTTTTTGGTTCTGGTTCTGGACTGCTTTAGAAGGCTTCAGAACTCAGAGTGGGTGGGATTATAATGTGCTGTCAGTCACCTCCTGATATCACTCGTCTTCTATTGGATAATCTCATTGGCTTAAAGCTAGCCATGATTGACAGCACACACTAATCCGACCCATTGTGAGTTTCTACCTATATAATGCAGACTGATATAGCCCATTACGTTGGACTCCTGGTCAATAGGTTTTATATTCCTGTGCTGCTGCATAGTGTTTTTTCTTCTGAATGGAGCATGAATGTGAATGAAGGTACAAAGCCGAAGGCTCTGTGTGATCATGTTCCTGACCCCCCCCCAGCTGAGCTCCAGCGTCTGGTCCCCCCAGTCCATAGAGTACAGCCTGCAGCAGTTCTGCCTGCCCTTCCTCCGCCTCTCCTGCCTTCTGCAGCATCACCTCTATGGGGACAACCTGCCCGGCTGTTCCGTAAGGCGCTTCTCTCTCAGTGGTCATACCTGTAGGTAGTCTTACAGGTCTTAACAAGATGCCCGCGTTTGTGTCTTTGGTCAGAAGGAGGACGAGTTCTCGGTCCTATCCGGCTGTCTGGGCTTTTCCCCCCTGGCCCTGCCGCCCTCCGGTCCCTTGTACAGCGCCAGCTTCCTGGAGTGGCCGGTGTGTGCTTTTGATCTCATGTCCCAGTGGTGTGCCGAGGTCACCTGCCTGGCGGGAATGCAGGCCGACGACTGTCAGGTGAGGGGCTCCGCACCGGCGGGAGTGTCGGGGGGGGGGTCAACCTCACATACCCAATCATGAGCTCAGCTCATTATTATTGTAAAAAAGAAGGGAGCAAGCAAGATTTTAATTTATTTTTCAAGACTGACTTATAGAACTCTTTCACCCAAACATTGCTCAGCTTGACCCCTCCAAAGAATCCTCTGTCCCACCTAACGTCTTAAAGCCTGACTCAGGTTTAAGTGAAACAACTGTAAAATGTATGTAAAACGGGATAGTTAGCTATTCATATTATATGAACGCAGTCAGAAAGGGTATCCCTCTTTTTGCCTCCTAATTTAGGATTTCCAGGTAAGATATCAGTCCCAAATTTTTCTTCTGCCCACTGAGATTCAGGCATTAGTGTTTTATTTTTGATCGCCAGTCCCAGCATTGCAACAGAAGTAAAATCATTTTGCCACCTGGCACCACTCTGAGATAGGAGTATGATTTCCATTTGCATCTCTATGAAGCCACTGAATCAGACTGGGGATTTGGCACTCCCCATGTCAGACTCTATGAAGATCGATGGACCGGAATCGGAGAGGCAGTCTGTGACTGAGCCTTAGCTAGGACTGTGAGGGACAGTATTACCTGCTAACTGAAAGGTCTATGTGAGCAGTTTCTGCATGAAAATGGAGGTGTGGTATGGAGCTGGACTGTGCTTTTGTTACTCTGTATCATATTAATGCCACATTAATGTCACCCATCCCTCAATAGACCCTGCTGGTGCAGGACCCCCAGTGGGCAGCACCACACCTCCTTCAATTACCTGAGAACTACAACACCATCTTTCAGTACTACCACAGAAAGGCCTGCTCCTATTGCAAAAAGGTGCCCAAGGATCCGGCCCTTTGTCTCGTCTGTGGCACCTTCGTCTGTCTCAAGGGGATGTGCTGCAAGCAGCAGAGCTTCTGCGAGTGTGTGCTGGTGAGTGTTCAGTGAGGTGCCCTGCCAGTGCGTGCTGGTGAGTGTTCAGTGAGATGTCCTGCCAGTGCGTGCTGGTGAGTGTTCAGTGAGGCGCCCTGCCAGTGTGTGCTGGTGAGTGTTCAGTGAGGTGACCTGCCAGTGCGTGCTGGTGAGTGTTCAGTGAGATGTCCTGCCAGTGCATGCTGGTCAGTGTTCAGTGAGATGTCCTGCCAGTGCGTGCTGGTGAGTGTTCAGTGACATGCCCTGCCAGTGTGTGCTGGTGAGTGTTCAGTGAGGGGCCATCCAGGAAATACATTGTTGTTCTTCTAACAGCATTCAGTTTTTTTCCTTCCAGTTTTGTTTCCTTGATTTTTATACACATTTGGCTCGCAGATTACTGATTGCACAACCTTAGCAGTACCCGACTGTCAGTGTTGAGATTGTATGCAAAGTGAACAGACAGCAGGGTCACAGTCTGACTTGGACTGTTACACTGTGACACACCTCATGTCTCTCTCCTTCAACAGCACTCCCAGGCCTGTGGAGCAGCGACAGGAATATTCCTCCTGATCAATGCCTCTGTCATCATCATCATCCGAGGCCATCGTTTCTGCCTGTGGGGCTCAGTCTACCTGGATGCCCATGGAGAAGAGGACCGTGACCTTCGGTAAATTGCTTACACATACGTCCACAAACCCTGGTGTCATTTAGGGATGTTGCCTCAGAAACAGCATATCTGTGGTTGCCCTGGAAACAATATTCTTTTCCTTGATTATTTATTGATATTATTTAAACCCGTAACTCATTCTATCAATCCATCATTTCAGTTGACTTGTTTTTTGCATGAGCATTCATGCAGGTACCAGGATTGGGGGAGGGCGTGGGTGACTGTGTAAGGAAGGTAATTACATGATCTTTAAAGGTCACTTTGATCTACCAATAACAGCCATATGTGTGCCTCAATAATAGCTTGAAAACCATCTCATACTTCTAATGATAATCCAAAATAGACTGATACAGTGTGGTGGCTAGATGTACAGTCATAAGCACAATATGTGTGTTACATTTGCCTTTATTTATTTGGTAAATGCTTTTGTCCAAAGTAACATAAAAGGGAGTCACATAATATATCACAAGAATTCAGCTGTCTGAAGCTGACTAGGCTGGCAAAGTCCATGCAGATGGATCACTGGAGAGTCAGTGGTAAAATGAATTCGCTGAGGTTTTTCTGGAAGATATATGGGTCTCGCATTATTGAAGGTTGTGAAGAACCCTGCTGACCATTTGTGCACCATTGCACCACTGAGGAGCTACTTGATCAGTAGATCATGCTGACTTGCTGACCATAGAGAGCATGGCAGAGCGAAGGTCCTGATGGACATGGGAAGGTGCCATTCCATTCACACCTTCTAGAACAAATCAATGAAGAGATACAAGAAGTTTAATGAAATCATGTCAGCTGACTATACCAGAGAATACGTCCTGCCACTTACAGTAATCATGTTGCGAGATGACAAATTCCTGGACAAGGAGTCGAGCTACTTTTTCTGGTCTGATCTTCCTGATGTTATATGTTAAATCTATGAGGTGGGGAGACAGTGTCTGGGCAGTGATGTTGTGATGAATGGTAGAAGTCAAGGAGGTTGGTCTTTTGAAAGTTTCAGGTATTGCCGGCAAATTAAGTGCAAAGTGGGTTACAGACGTACATTTTCTTTGTCCATTTCCCTTCCTGCAGCCGTGGAAAGCCGTTGTTCCTCTGCGAGGAGCGCTACCGGGTCCTCGGGCAGCAGTGGGTCTCCCATACCTTTGACCACATCAACAAGCGCTGGGGGCCCCACTACAATGGACTGTAGCATACCCCCCCTGCCCAAAACAATGAAGAAAAATTCACCTCCCTGTGTGGTGGGGAGGATGGGGGAATCCCTTTGACTGGTGTCTGAGGCCTCTGGAACTCCTGGGTGAATTTCCGGAACATTTCAGAGGCCCGGCTAGCACGGCGTGGGTTTGCTTGAGACTCCGTTTATACAATCGTGGTTGAACACTAATTTCTGTTATAAATGTGTCGTTTAAGCATAGGCTTCAGAGAGAACATGCTAAAGCTTGGAAGGCTGGATGTGAAAGCACAATTTGGTCTGGTAGAAAGGGTTTTTCCCTCATTCTTTTTTTTAAATATGTGTGATTCATCCCTATGTATAAAAGATAAAATAAAAAAAAAACTTTTCAGAGGATATCCAGGAGTTGAACTGTCAGATCAGCAGCTATATGAACTTGCCTGTGACAATGCATTTTTTTTTTGCCCGAAAACAATGTTAAATTGCTACAGCAAATTTAAGTGCTGGGGCCAACTAGTACTAAACTAAAATGGTACTGGAGCCTAAAAATGTATTACTAATATTAGAAATAATAAGTCAATAGCTATTCACTCCATGGATTGGTATGTTTGAAGCAGTGTTTGGTCACATTGTTTGAGTCAACATACACCCTGTCCCAGTCTTGTGGTGTTCCCTTCACCCATTACATGAGTTCTAAGGTCCTGTAGAAGATGTAGTTCTGTACCTGTAAAGTGTTTGTTGACATGTAATAGTAGGTAATAGTGAGTCCTTTGCAGACCTGCAAATGGCTCTTCTTCAAATGTAGTTGCATTTCATCCTCAGGAATTTTCTTTTTGCTGTAGTTTAAAATACAGAATTGTTTATATTTAAAGAAATGCTGCTATTCATTGTTAGAGAAAAGAATTTTAGCTTGGTAAAGTTAATTTTTTTCTTTCTGATTTGCTTTCAGCCTTAGATGGCTGGGGATGGTGGTGTGTGGACTCCCACTCTCACCCCCACCTATCTTGACCTTCTTTGAAGCAGGTCTTGCTTGGCATTTTCGTCCAAATGTGAGCTGCTCCAAGACAGGCCTGGCCTGAGGTTTTGTCATGCAGTGGGCTGTCCTTGTTTTTGTGTTTTTTGTTTTGCACTGTAGAAGCCTTTCTTCACCATGTTTGGTCTATTGGCGGGTCCTAATGGTGGAGAAGAGCACGGATTCTGATTGGTTGATTGGGAGACTCCAGTCATGTAGCTGATTGTAAAGCAACATTTAAACCCACTACCCAGTGCTGTTGAAGCTTGGAAGAAACATTTTGGTTTAAAAAGGTAAAAACACCCAACAGCATTTAAGTCTGTTTCCACAAATATAGCAGCGGCATGTTGTAATGAAATTTTTAAGTGGAGAATTAAACAATATATGTGAATACTGGCAAAGAAAGGGAATAACTTTAGCTTTGTTGATCCTAATACTTGTGGGTATAAGTGAAGTCTTTCCCCTCCCCCAGCTCTCTCTGCTCTCAGCTTGGCATTTTGTGTTGGACTCAGATTTTCTTTGTAGAAATGAGGATAACATATTATTTGCTCTTTAAGTCAGGTTTGGGCAGTCACTAAGCACTTCTAAAGATCCATCACACGCCCCCTGAATTCATTCTGGGCCAATTTTTAAAAAAATGTTTCAAAAAGATTATTTTAATTTTACAATGTGCGTTTGTGCAGAAACAATGGGGATAAGAATGCTAACTTATGGATGATTCTTAATCTGTGTTAAATTCACAGTGAAAATCCATTCAGATTCCGTTTGACTTATTGTTTCAGTTATGAGTCAACCATATTTAAAGTGTTTTAATAATTCTTACATCCCGATTTTGTGTCAACCTGCGTTCTCTGGAGAGTTTTTTTTTTTTACTTGTTTATACACAGATTATCAAAATTCTTTAGCTTCAGTCATCCACTGGGTATGGGTCAGGGCTCAATACTGGGCCTTAGATGCATTCCAGATCAGTTCCGGGGCAGGATTAAAGTTAAAAAGACGTGTATGCATAAAACACACATCTAGAAATATTGTAGTGACACATTGTGTCCTGGATACGTATCTTGAATTTGCCCATTTCTGAAATTGTAATTATTTATTATCCTGTTGTGCCTGAATGACATATCATCACTTTTTAACAATAGGACAGATAACACGTTTTGGGTTCTTCTGTTCTTCTTTGTTGGCAGTGGGAGGGAGTCGCCTCCCAATCCCACCCCCAACCACCATCATACTATGGGAAATATTAAGCTTTTAGGGAGGGAAAGCATTCGAATTTTTTTTTTTCCTGGAATTAATGCATGCTGCTGATCTGTTTACTTGTCAGGTTTTCACTCCGTTTCCTGATTCACAGCCCCCCCAGCCTCCCCCACCCCATGGGAAACCCTTTTGAGCTGTGGGTGAACATTGTAATCAGAAAGCTGAGTGTTTCTCTGTGTGTTTTTGCTGAATGAATGAACAATAAAAATACAGTACATTACTGTAGGTGCTGACTCAAACCTTCTGATTGGAATCAGAATGTATGACTTAGACATTTAAAGGAAAATGTAACATATGTTAATAAAGTGCAGAATAAAAGCAGGGCTGTGATTGTATTTTCATTTCTTTTTCCCCTTGAGTATAAATACCCACAAAATGTCACACTGGCAGTCTGCTGTGCCAGTAGAATATTAATGATATGAATCAATCTGAATTTGCCAGATCGGATGTTGGGGATTTTGGAATTTTACGGCATGGAATTTCTCCATTGCATATAACTATAGCATAGGTAACAAATAAGAATTGTGAGACATCAGCCATAGCTTGTGTTTTGGCTTCTAATGAACAGGGGATAAAGAGACCATCAATGAGATTAGGAAGATTCACAACCTTGCTAAAGGACAAAGTAGACCCAAAGCTGGAACATGTGACCAAAAATATTTGGGATCAGTCTACATTTTTAAATTTTAATATTTAAAGCTGTAGACGAACATATTTAAATGACTGTTCTAACAGCTCTGAAGTACATCGCCTCTATATCTTGCTCCAGTACATCCAGTCAGATGCCAAATAGTTTCCAGTAAATGCTACGTAGTACTGACAGGCTGTGCTTGTTTTCCCTGCTCGCTCTAAACGTTGCTGAGGAATTAAGTTTGATTTACATCTCTAGGGACATTGGCAGTGTACATCACTGGCAGTTTCCTTAAGGCAAAAGGTGAAGCAGGGATGTGGAGTGCTCACCCTAATTACTTCAGATCAAAAGTGGTAGCCTTAGTGAGGACTGATGGGTTTGCTAAACAGAACAGAGATTCTGAAAAGCAAACAATGCAATTTAATTCTAGGGTCAACAGGAGCTGGCATTCCGGGGGCACAATGAGGGTGAAAACTCCGGCAACAATGGAAACTGCTGTTCTGATAAAAACATATTTTTTTTGTCCACATCACTTAATAAGCATCACCTCACCAGGTTAATCATCACACAATTAGACTCAGGATACAAGCTAAATAGGACTACATCTGATACAAATTATCAACCAATGGAAATATTTTACTATTTGCTAATATAGTCACTAATATATTTTAGTCATTAATTAAGAAATACTTATATTTATATTAGCGACTAATATATGATCAGGTCTGAAATTATTCCCAGGTGGGGGTCAGTCTAGAGCAGGGCTATTCGAATCACAGTCCTCAAAGGCCGAGCACTGCTGATTTTCCACCCTTCCTTTACCTGCAAGCTGGGTGTGAAGCCTGCAGCCAATCAGAATCAGTAACTATTAAACTACCTAACTGGGAGGATTGAAAACAAGGCCTGGATTTGGAATCGATGTGCATATTTGAAGAGCTGTATTTTGTAGAGTCTGCTTCACTTAAATTTTACTCAGCAGCTGCCACAGATGCACATGTATACCAGTACAACAGCACACCGCTACTTGGCACCAGGAATTTGCTGTTGAAATCCACGTTGAACACTGTACACAATGATTACCTTTCAGTTTCGCCTCAAGGCTCAACAAAGCACAGCCTTTTTCAGTGAAGCACAATTACACTGGGTTCAATGTGCCCAAGGTCTGGCCTTTGGGACACGAAGGCTGGTTAAGTTAAATTGAAGGCAGAGCTGGCCTGCTAACCAGCGTGACTGTAGAATTCCCAGTATAATTCCTTCTTGCACGTACTACATTTATACCAAAAAAATACATTTTAAATCCACCTGAACCTGCAATACCAAAACCCATTGTGGGAGCACTTCATGCACAAAATTTATTGGATGAATATGTAATTAAGAAGTAATTTTAATTAGTGTATGATTGATGGCTAAGCCATGAAATGGGGTAACTTACACTTGAAACAATACCATCAATAAAGTAATCGAGATGAAGGCTACAGCATAAAAGAACATGTCCTGCAGACCTTGATGACCAGGAATGGATGAAAATGGTCATTGGTAACTGATGATGCTGTTGGATAGATAACAGTGTGTTCCCTGGACAGGCCCACCACCCCTCCCCCATCTAATCCTTACTCCTCCTGCACCCCCAACCTCTACAATTTCTTTGATTATTGGATGGATCAACTGGAAATGCGAAAGCCAGTAGATGTGTTTTTACTTAAATGCTGTGTCCTAGTTGTGTCATGTAACTCTGAAACTACACCTATTCATTTATTGCACGTTCCACTTACACTCCATTTAAATGGTTAAATGTATTTCTTTATGTACATCTTAATGTCAATGCTTAAAGTGTCATTCATTATATTTATATTCTTTACATATCTATATTTATATTCTGTTTATTACTTTCTTATTTGTACTATGGCCAAGGCTTACATATAAGTAAGAACCGTAACAGTAACTACCATGTAATGTCATTCAGACATACACTTAACGACCACATTGTGATTTTCTTCTGAGATCAAATGTTACTGCTACCTAGATTTTTAATGACTGTACATAAACAAGTTACACTTAGCTGGCAAAAAACTGCCCCACAGGCGCAGTGGGGTGTATATAAAATCTGTACATTGTACCAGAAACTTGTGAAAACTAAACTCTAGCAAACAAACAAAAAGTTTTATTTATTTTATTATGACAACAACGTATTTTGTGGATGGCCCTGTCACTACAACCCCTCGCCTCTGTCTGTAGGCCCCCCATAGTAGGTTTGGGTGGTATGTAATTTTCTGATTGTTGATAGTCACTGCTCCCCCTCGCTAGTATATGTCATTCTCAAATGCAGACCATTTTATTTACCTGGGGACTTTACGATTATAAAAATCATAACCATATATATTCCATCTGATGCTAACAGAAAGCAAGCACTAGACAACCTGCTTCTGGCCATAATTCACCAACAAAACACCTGCAAAACAGGTTATGCTATATGTTGCAGTATCACTACACCTGTAGGGTGCATCACGTGCCTTTAGTAAGTACCAGACCTCACTCTTCATCCAGGCCTTTTGGTTGGGGATAATGCACATGCATTTATAAGTCACCTTATCAATACAGATCCTGATTCATTCAGGAACAGAGGATGCATGAGGGTTAATGTCCAGCTGGTCAGTATGTCATGTTTGTTCTTTCAAGCTGTCCCATTCTGTGCATTCCAGTTTATTTATTTTGATAGTGGGTTTAATTCAATTTATGAGGAGTCTGTAGACAGGCTTCAGGGTCAGAGAGATGGCTTTTTAACGTTGCTATAAACATGGTCCAACGTATTTATAGTTCTGGTAGAGAATTTTACATACTGGTGAAATTTGGGAAAAATGGTTTTAAGATATGCTTGATTGAAATCACCGGTGATAATACATACTTCATCAGGATATGTTGGTGAACCAATGGACTAATGAAGGATCCAATGTACCAACAAACAAATGAGCCAATGAATGAACCAACAAATGTGACAGCGAGCGAACCAACCAATGAACAATCCAATGAATGAATGAATGAACTAACGAACCAACAAATGAATATTGAGTAAACCAATGAACCAACAAACGACCCAATGAACAAATGAATGAACCAACGAATGAACAACCTAACAAAAAACCCAATGAATGAACTAATAAATGAACCAATAAAACAACAAATGAATCAACCAATGAATCAGTGAACCACCAAATGAACCAATGAATAATCCAACAAATGACCCAACACACCATTGAATGAACCGGCGAAAGAAACAAAACAGTGAACAAACCAACAAACTACAAAATGAACCAGTGAACCACTAAACGAACCAGTGAACAAACCAACGACCCAATGAACCAATGATTGAACCAACGAACGAGCTAATGAACCACTGAACGAACCAACAAACCACCGAACCAATGAAACGACGTATGAAGGAACTAAAAAACCAAGAAATGAACCAAAGCATCAACCAACCAATGAACTAACGAGTGTCTGAGTTAAAAAGCAGCACTCATCACCGAGCCATTTGCAAATAGCAGTATTCAAAATCAAGATGAAAAACAAAATAATTAAATAATAGCAATGCAGGAGTACATTTCCCAGAAGCATAGTTGCTAATTACATTTTCACTGTTGTAGAACAGCATTTCACAAGTCTTGCATGTCGCAACAATAGTGTGTTCACCATTCCTGCAAGCTGGTAAGTTAGATGTTGTCACATCACCAGCTTCTTCCAGTCAGCTGCTCCAGAATGTCAACTGTTCAAGTATAACTTCCTGGTGGGAATTTTGAGATTCCCAATTTATGTGAAAGGTCGAACAAAACAAGAGCATACTAATGGTAATTCCCTTACAAGAAAGGACATTGCAGACAGCCTTGATAGCCTAGTTACAAATTCTTTCTCTCATTTATGGGAGAGAGTGGTCTAAATGAGCTAAAGCCGAAATTTGAGATAAAAAAGAACCATTGTCAAATCTGAGACTGTTAATTAGTTTTAAAAGCTTGTTTTCTGTTGTGGTGTGCATGAAGGCCTACTGAAACTGTTACATTAAAGAGTATGATTACGTGAAAGGACTACATGTACTCTGTAATAAAACCTATATAAATAAAATGAAATAAAATAAAATAACAAAAAAACAGCATAACCTGTGTCCATAATGAGTGTTGTGCACCCGTGCATTTCTAAAACGCGCCGCTTAACCACAATGCACCCAGCCACTCCTCATTTAAAAAACACAACTCCTACAGTATGAGTGGAAAATCATTTGCTATTTTGATGACGTGCGCACATGGTGTGATAAAAAGCAATGTGCTGGTACGAAATTAGCGAAAACGTTGTGCTGTGGAGACCTGTGCAGAGGTGCTACAGTTTTGGTGTGACCTATCTAAAATTTAATTCGTTCCATTTCGTCACACAGATAATGTGTTTGCAAAGTTTTAAAAAGATCCCTGAAATACTTTTCGAGTTATCACGCTAATGAAAAAGTATCTGTGGTGGTGGACCAGTCCCAAAACCACATGTATGCTACCCTTCTAAGAGAAGCAAGAGGTCCCATTCTCTCCAAGTGTGCTATAAGTGCATTCCTATAGCATCAGGTTATTGACATATAATTGATCAAGAATAAGGTCCCTCTGATCTTCTATTGCTCAGTATGTCTGCATTGTTTTAATTGCTCCTCAAGATCTTCAGGGTATCGAAATGGAAGCTAGCGCCATGGTTACCTTCATTAACTAGGCTTTTTATGACTCTGCACACACACTCTTCTGCATTTTACAACCATCCATTATGCAGTCCAGATGGAAGGAAGAAAATTACAATCTATCCCCTGCAAGAACCACACTGCTTTTTGTGTGTTTGTGGCAGTCTGGTTTTGAGCTCGCCTTTCTAACATGTGAGTGTCATTTTCGCTAGATTGAAATTAGAATGCATTAGAATGTAGAGATCTTGTTTTGCACGCTGTTGGAAAATAATTTATATGGTGATTTATTTCCCTTGTGAATTATTGCCTAACCATCATAATAATTATCTTCTAACTTGTGATATTTGGGTTTTGTGTTATGCTGTATATTGACTAATACTTGAGCAAACGTGTTGTGCTGCTATTTCCTTCTATAAAGTCTAAAATTTTTTACATATTAACCACCCCTGGAATGACTGTAAAATCCTCACCTACTATGGCTCCAGTTGTCCTTAGATTTGCATTTAGCAAAAGGACTGAAAAGATGATAGATGTGCTCTTCTAACACTGTAGAAAAAGCAATGGCAATTACTTTTTTTGCACTCTTAATTCTTGATGTGGCAGCAAGATAAATAAAAAGACGTTTCTGCCATTTCTCTACATCATATTATTAAAATGTGCTTATTAAATCATTACAGAAAATAATGAAAGCCTCTTTGCCACAGTCAGTCATTTTGAAGGGAAAAGCTCCAATTATCCTGTTAGTTTTGTCATGTATTTGGAGCAGTTCCTTAAATATAATATTTTATCTGTTAGCATATCATTTGAGATCATGCAAAAATAAAAATACTAATTTTGGGTAGCAGGTTAGCTGTGGTTAAGGTTTAGTTATGCTGAGTTGTGTGCCTTATTTTTTGTATAGGAACTTTTTCGCAAAGACACTGTTTCTCGTTAACAAGTAAGGGATGACCCAGATCCAGGCTACTTTTAAACAGAACCCATATGTGGGGGGGGGGTTATTAGGCCAAACAGGATGGTTGACCAACTGCTGACAGGTCACAATGGCCAGACAGGGAGCACAGGACTGAGAGTCGCTTATATACATGACTAACAACGGAGCAGACAGGAGGCAGCTGTGAGTGATTAACTGGAGGGCAGGAATGAGAGGTAAGACTAACCAGCCCCAGGCGCGGGTAGTTTAGAGCCATGCCGAGGGGAAGCGTCCGGGCTGGATGTGATGCACTGACTTTATGAACAGTTATTAAAGAGATGAATGGACAGTAGTGATATTTAACATGTGCACATTCTGGGTAGAAGTGCAGTCAAGTAAGTACATATGAGTGCAGAGTGGGGTGTAAAAATGGCCAAATTTCTGGCCAAAAACCACATTCACAGTACAATACAATTTACTGTTTATATTTGTGACTATTTTCTGAATATTGGCAAACAGCTGCACAGAAAGATTATCTCTTTCTTTGTTTGTTTACATCAGATTCCTGCCTGCAGTCAAAATGGATGCTATCTCAATCCAGGGGTTATTGTGAATATCCTTGTGATTGTCTGTAACCCCACTATTATAGGACAATACTGCTAGATGGTATGATTGTGACGTATAATCCACTAACCAATGAGTTATGCATACACATTGTAGTGTCACAGTCTCAGGAAAGAGCTCTAATTTGATTGTAAATGGCTTTTTATTGTTGTTGTGGAAAACATCTCATTGTCTGATCACAAAACTTTACCACAATTAGATGTTTATGTATAGTCGTGCCCAAAAAATTTTGAGAATGACATATTTATTGGTTTTCACAAAGTTTGCTGACTTTTTGTCAGATTTTTTTTGTCAGACGTTTCTATGGTATACTGGAGTGTACAGTAATTACAAGCATTTCATGAGTTTATTGACAATTACATTAAGTTTATGCAAAGAGTCAATATTTGCAGTGTTGACCCTTCTTTTTCAAGACCTCTGCAGTTCGCCCTGGCATGCTGTCAATCAACTTCAGGGCCAAATCCTGACTGATGGCAGCCCAGTCTTGCATAATCAATGCTTGTAGTTTGTCAGAATTTGTGGGTTTTAGTTTGTCCATCCACCTCTTGAAGACTGACCACAAGTTCTCAATGGGATTAAGGGCTGAGGAGTTTCCTGGCCATGAACCCAAAATGTCGATGTTTTATTCCCCGAGCCACTTAGTTATCATTTTTGCCTTATGACACAGTGCTCATCGACACTATTAGTACTATTAGAGCATTTATGTCATTTATTTAAACTTTATTTTACCAGGTAAATTAACTAAAAACCAGTTCTCACTGCTTTACGTGATATTCGGGAGGAATAGCAGATTATGCATCGGAACTGCCTGGGATACAAACGTCATGCGTGTAACTAAACTCTTCAGCCAATAAGGGCA
>JAODLC010000001.1:31745637-31757668 GCA_026781145.1 Hippopotamyrus pictus
AGATCGTCAATAGCGCTGCCAGCGAGTATCGGGGGATCGGGGCTGGATTTTTTCACTTTTATGATTAAAATTCTAATCAAATTTAAAACTGGATATTTATTAGCAATGGCTGCGAATCATTTTAACGGGAATTAGGCAATTGATTCGCTGGTGGGTGTTTTTACATCGCAAACTGCGATGCGATACCGGCTATTTCGAACCCTGGATCTGACTGGCGCTACACTGTCCCGCCCCAAAGGTCAGCTGTCCTAGAGACCGCCATCCTCAGTTCCCACCTCGGTTGAGACAAGTCCCAGGGTCCGGTGGTAGCTGCCGGTGCATCCTCTCTGAAGGGGGGGGGGAACCAGCCGCTCACCAGCACTGGCAGGGCTTAGCTGCTGGCTAGCAGTGGCATGACAGATCCCCATGGCCGCTGACCCTTCCTCTTGTGTACCTTGGGTGAATCTGGTGCCCCTTACTGGGGGTCCTCCTGGCCAGGGAACTTCATTCCCAGCAACTTCCATAGCCAGGCCCCCTTTTCCGGGGACAGGAAGCACATGGAGCAGCTGGAGACTGCCGAGGGCGCGGCCTCCTCCTCCCGCCACTCATGGAGATCCTTCGTGAGCTGGGCCTCCAGAGCGAGGCACGCCTCCGTCTCCTGCAGCTCACGGTGCTTCTGGGTCAGCTGGACCTCCAAGCCGCGACACGCCTCCTCCTGGCTGAGCAACGCCGTTTCACGGCCGCAGAATGCCGCCCCCTGTTTGCTGCGCAGCTGCTCCTTATCTGAATAACCATAAGATGCCACTGCCTGAGCATGCCTGTTGAAATTTACCTGAATGCCACTGGCAGAGTAGCAAGTTAATTGACTGCTGTTTGTTAATTGGACTGTTTTTCTGTCCTATAATGGGTTCAGTGGGCAATATCTGAGAGTACATTTTACTGTATACTGTACCTTAAGGCAATTTGCACCGAGCACCAAAGCAGCTTCTTTCCTTGGAACACTGGTCATGGAAAAACTATGTCTATATCTCCTATACAATTGACTGGCCCTGGATCATGTGATTTACTTGCATCTACAGCCAAAGATGGTGATAGGATATCTAAAAGTATGTAAGCTAGGTGATGAAGGTTCTTAAAATGACAGAAAATAAATTAAATGACATATTTTAAGTATTTAAAATATTTAAAATACATAAAATGCAACATCTCAAAGTATTTTGTTACAAATTACATCAGATTTTTTCCCACCAGCAAAATACAAATTACAAAATACTCAAAAGAAATTAAATACATATTTTAAATACTTTTAATTGAAAATTTGCCCACCTCTGGTCATATGTCCTTCTTATACTTTAGAACAGGGTTCTTCAAATCTGGACCTCGATTCCATATCTAGGCCTTGTTTTCAGTTCTCCCAGGTAGTTAGTTTAATAATTACTGATTCTGATTGGTCAGAGGCTTCACACCTGACTGACAGGTAAAGACAGGCTGGAAAAACAGCAGTGCTCGGACCTCGAGGACCGTGATTTGCTGCTTTAGAAATCATTCTTGTGCCCATTAAGATTGAGCAGCTAATATTCAACATTTTTAATTACGTGACCAATGGCTGTCACATCACAGGCAAGGACAGAGGCAAAGGCAGGCATCAGGGAAAATCAAAAAGGTTCATTAAAAGAAACCACAACATAGATGGGGTAAGATCAAAAGGACCACAAAAGATCGAAACAGAGAAATGAGGATCAGGCTGGAATACAAGGCACAGTACACACTCAGGAGCACAAGCGGATAATGACATCAATGACTGGACTGGGGAACTCAACACAGGAACGCACTTTATACACCACTAATGAGGGAGCAGACAAGGGGCAGCTGGAGTGAGTCACAGGAGGGCTAATGCTACCTTCAAGTCCTACTCAGAAGATCCAACTAGGGAGCTGGGAAATGGTAATTACAACATGACGCATGTTCAAGTGGCTATGCCAGAACAAAATGGAGGAGGACAGGAAGCTACTTTTTATTTTGCAGTATTTTCATTCCTCCAACAGCAAAATGCATTCATAGCGTTAATTTAACCTTTCATAATTCCTTGCTCAAACAACAGTTGGTTGACCAGCTACATGTCAAATATAGAGACCAAAACCAAATCTTTTTTTTTCACGGTATGCCATTTCGTGACAATCTCTTCAACATTTAAAACAATTCCAAGTTTTGCAATGACAGGCTACATAAAATGTAGCTACTACTTTCAGAATAATTTGCCTTTCAAGATGGGGATATCTATAGCCTCCGCCATGATTATGGTAATGACATGCCCTCAGCTCGGGGCTTAAAGAAAATTGCCAGACATGGGACTTGAACCCATGACCTCTTGGACCAGAGGTGAGCGTCCTAACCACTAGACCACCAACAATATAAAAACATTTCCATACCTTCTGAGATCCATGGCGTGGACAGTGCTTTAGCGTCAGTGCAATTGAATTATCCATGGTGAGGTTGGTTGCTTCAGGATGAGCTTTACTGCATGCAGTTACAGTATTTGCAAAAGACAAACACACACACGCATCACCTGATGTAAAGTATTGCCTGTTTTGTCTGATCATAAGTATACTTCAGTTTTGCTTAAAATGTCAAAGTTATCTAATTTGATTGCATGACTCATGTCTACAGGGTCTTTATATGTCTGTTTTTTAGGTCTTTATTATTTATTTCTAGGGTTATATATACTTACATAAAATAACATTGTATAGCTCCAACACCTCAAAGGATCTTTTCCCTTTCCTCCCCTTCAAACTGTACTATCCCCACAAGGCATTAGTCCCTATTTCCTTAAGATGCGCCTCACTATGTCTTGAACATTTTTGCCCCTCAGCAGGCTCAGGTAGTGGATCTACAAAAAAAAGAGTATATTTAAATCAAATTAAGATATAAACACTGCAGAATAAAATTCCTTTTCATGTAACAACACGTGTGTACTACATATAGAGAAGAATGCCAAGTTACTGATTAGTCATACATTTGAAACCAACACGTCCTTTCTGATTACGTAAAACATTTTGACCTATATTTTGTCACCGGATTTGTACAGAGGTAATATTTTAGTATGAAAAAGTATTCTTTATACAGAGGTCTATTTTACAGTGTTAATGTGGAGGCAAATACCTTACCATTTGTCTTCTGCACGCCAGGTTTAAGTTGCTGCACAGGCCTACTATATCCTGTTGAGTCTCACATGGTTTCTCCCATATCACTTGTTCATGTGATGGGGAGGGCGCAGATATTTGTTGTAATCCTTGGATTGCATTCTGAAAGTCATCCTGCATCCTCTCTAACTTCATCATAATTCTCTTTTCAGAAGCCGCAATAAAGCTCTTGATAGATGGGGGCGAAATTAATTTAACAGTGTAAGTGGAAAATACTGAAATTCCCCTTTAAGCAACCATTTGAGGTCTTACAAGACCATGGAGCCAAAGCATATGGCTAGGCAAGACATACATTTCAAGATGTATGCAGAAAGGCAATATGTGGCATAAGCAGGCCAGTTCTGCTATGAACCTAGAAAACAAAATAACTAAACGTAACTAAACAAATGCTTGTGCGGTTTTGAAGTGATACAAAATTAGTTGGCAGATGCTCTCATCCAATGCGCCTTTCAGGTGTGATCAAAACAACTGAGTAAGATATGTAAAAGTTAGGTGTATACAGCCAGATTTGAACCAAAAAACACTTGGGCCATATCAGAGTATCCTACCACTAGAACGCCGTTCTGTGATGAAGGTGGTATTTCCCAATCATTACACCTAAAACCATGGGAAGGAGTGTAGGGTTAGGTGAGAGACCTCAAACAGGTAGGTGATAATCCACTGACTGTTCTGCGGGAAAATTGTAGAAGTCTTAAATACTGACATATGCTTCACCTGGGAACTAGTGCTGCTCCAAACGATTATTCTTTAAACGATTAATGTAGCGATTTTTTTTCTCTATTTGACTAATAATAGTCAATTACGTCAAATAGTCATTCTAACCCTACTGGGAACCAATAGAGTTAGATGAAAGGGGGAGTGACATGTGAACATCTAGATTGATTGACTGCATTTTGAAGTATCTATAGTGGCTTGGAAGTGCATGGAAAGAAGGTCCATAAATGGACCTTCCTTACAATAGTATATATTAGAAATGACTATATTTTGTAAGTTGGCATCATGCATTGAAGAGATAGAAGTAGGTCTGACAACTGGTGATGAACTTAACACAAGACATAAAATACAGTTCAATTATAACATTTGTTTATTAAAAAAAACACCAGTCATCAAATATTTATACTGTGCTATGTAATTAAACACTTACATTCGGGGGGGGGGGGGCAGGTAGTGCAGCTCCATGCTCTTTTTCTGTGACAGTATCATCATATGAATAGAATTATATAAACCTGATTCATTTTCAATATGAAAGTATTTTAAAAAATACAATTCTAGTACCTTGTGAACTTCCCCTGTACAAAGAAGAACTCATAGTACCCAGCGGAATATCCACAAGATAAAGTTTTTCTAATTAGAAAATAACAGCCTTATGCTCTTCAATCAGAACTTTGAAGTGACTTTTTGACAAGCTAATCAGAGTTATGCAAGGTTTGTTACACTGGGTTCTATATTAAGGTTATATTGGCTGCTATATTTAGTGCAATGTTTATGCATGCTCTGAAATTTTGTAAGTGAATGTTGGAATTTCCTGTTGTCACTTTACTTCAAATGTGTATTACTTAAAGTACTTACACCTAGCTTTGTTTTTCCTTCGCAACAGGAACTCTTCATCTGTGTTAATGGGAAAATAATAATTGCTACACTCTACACTGGTGCATTCTTCCACTGTTCTTCCTCTCAGAAACATCTGAAACCACTTCACAACAAGATGTTTCTTTTAGCATGAATGTGTTGTTGGGATACTTTAGACCAACTGCATCTTCCTCAGTTTATCTACTTTTGGTTTGAATTAAAACTCTGCTCTCCTCAATTCTTTTCACGACTTAAGAGGATGTCTTCCAGAGCGTTTTTTTAAGCTCCTGTAGATAGTTTTCAAAATGAAAGGCACTGCAACTATCCAAACATCCAAATTCTTTTGCATTTTCCGTGATGTGAATCAAAGAGTGGACATTGTACACCAAGAAGCCTTCCCCATATAAAAATCGCCCTTGTTCCACAAAAAACACAAGTAATTCTTGCACATACGAACTGTAGCACTGAGCGAGTTTGGGGAAGCCAAGCATCTGGCAAATTCTTCCCTCAGAGAACTACTGCCTGAATAACGTCCTTCACTTTCTGATTCTGAACCGCTCACATCTGCAGCATTATGAACTTGATCTTGAGAAGGAAAATCACAACAAGAAGCAGTTTCTAAGGTATTACTGTAAGAATTTGCAGTAAGCATGTATGGGTCCTGAAACAAATCCAGCTGTCCTTGACCTAGTTCACCATCAACATCATGGTTGCTTCCACAGTCAACAAAGTCATCTCTTCCATCTGAAGTGTGCTCAAAGTGGTTTTTATGTGATTGAGACACTCTTGCCCAAATCCGATTATACTGTTGTTTCTTGTGTATGGTTTTGAAGGAAACAGACCTGAATATTTGTCTCTGAAAAAAAATAACATTATTACCACTTAAGATGCAAGTTTAGTTATAGTAGTAATTAATAACTTATTTATTTTAAAGAGGTTTTGAGTGACGATACATGGGAACAAGCATTTAAATAATTTCACACGCCACACCCGACAGAGATAGTGGCTTGCATATAAGCAATTTAGCTCATAATGAAATGTAACCTAATGGAAAATTTATAACAGACGATTACCTGGTGCGTGTCCTTCTACGGCTTGTCTGTGAACTATGGACGCATTCAGAGCGTATAAGAACAGCGTGCGCTTACAACTGAAAATAATTATCATACTTGACCTGGCAACACTATTTTCTGATTAACTGATAGGTTGCAAGGTCAAGACAGTTGTATGCGCTAAGCAGAGCTATTGGCCTGCGCCTCGTCTGGCGAGCTTTATCGCTTCTCCGCGTGTTAATTATCAGGTGTGTTGTGTGAAACTGGGTGCATTCGACTTGGGCTGTTTGCATCTGATGTGACATGGAGCGAGGTCTGTCTGCGGCTGCAGGGGTGGAATATAAACTGACTGCAGCCAAGTCGGACAACTTCTTGTTGTAGTGTGCGAGACCCGACTGCAATGGCCGCGCACTGCCAGAAGGGTGTAGATAATCTATACAAATATCACCGCATGCACGTACATTACTTCTTTTACAATAACCAACTCCTGATCCAAACTGTTAGCAGTGAAAAAAATAAACTATTGTGTATAGTGGCTCTGTGTAAAAAGATAGCTGTCAGGAAAACGATAAAATACATTTATTTCAAGGATTCAAAGACTAAAATCGGACGTCCGCTTAACGTTGTGAATAAAACGTTACCTGGCGGATTAAAATCGGTCGTACGCCTAACGTGAATGAAACATTCCCGGGCGGACCAAAATCGGACGTCTGCCTAACGTTGTAAATAAAATGTTACCTGGCGGACTAAAATCGGACGACCGCCTAACGTTGTGAATGAAACGTTCCTGGGCGGACCAAAATCTGACGTCCGCCTAACGTTAATGTGAATAAAACATTACCTGGCGGATTAAAATCGTACGTCCGCCTAACGTTGTGAATGAAACGTACGTTACCTAGCTGGCAGACTAAAATCGGACGTCCGCCTAACGTTGTGAATGAAACGTTACCGGGCGGACCAAAATCGGACGTCCGCCTAAAGTTGTAAATATAACGTTAGCTGGCGGACTAAAATCGGAGGTCCAAAAACGTCACGGTGACGTCGCTTGTTAGCTGGGACGTACAGGACTGGCGATTGTTTTAACAGTTAACAGTGCTGACAGTTGTCAGGGGGTTTGCCAATTAAGGACAAACTCATATAACCTTTTTCTCTACTACAGTAGCAAATTTACAGTTAACTACGCCCCTGAGAAGTCAGATTAACTACGCATGGCTGCAGAACCGCAGCAATCTACACTGCGCTGGTGTATTTGTGAACTGAAGTAAAAGTGAAGTGAAATTACTGAAACAATGAGACATTTTTCATATGAATATCCCCAGTCAAGCTGCCCATAATTACGAATTTATAAATAATTAGATTAATTTGTCAGATATGTAGGAAACAGCAACAGAATTTAAATGAGGTTTAAGACGCGTCTTGCGCTAGAAGTGCATGCTAGCATTTTAGGGTTGTACAGAACGCACTTAATATTTAGTAAAATGTTGCAAGTTTCCACATTTAATCTAAGCAGTTTAACTTTCTTGCTAAACCAGTGCTTCGGTAAGAATAACACCTGTTTTTATATCTAATGTGAAATATCTGTCTTGTCCTGGTTTTAGTTGTCTCGTTAAGTCGGCTAACCTGTTAGTCTGTATTGTTTATTATTTTATTATTATTGTTTATTATTTAGCCCAAGGGTGTAATTAATATGAAGTTTTAATATGAAGTGAAAGTTGTCTAATTGTTCTTTTTAAACTTAATTTGTAGCTGTATTTCTATTAGGCTTACATACATTTTCTATGTATTCATTAAGTGCGATCATTATATCGATGAATTTGGACTTCATTTTTGAGCACAATTTAATTATCTTTTAGAAAGAATTTAAGCAGAGCGCATCATTGAAGGTGTACTTTACATCACAACACTACACGACCCGCTCCTTATCAGGTTCTAGTTAATAATTTAATCAATGAGGGATGAGTTAGGTGCAACAGAAACTAATAAAATCTGATGTTTCAAATGCAGCGATGGAAGGCAAGCATACATATATATGTATTTTTTTTCTTTACTGTTCTAATGTAACCGGGTTATGTAGCATTTCCAGTACTGAGTTATCAATTAACCACGGTCCAGCCATTGGATAGGAAGAGTTTGTTGTGCGTATAGAGAGTCTTTGAAGACAGTCCTGAGCGAACTGATTATGATATTATGCTTTTGTCCTAATAAATTGTCCGTTAATTACAGGGGAATCAAATGGAAGTACTGAGGAGGCAAAGAAAGGGTAAGTTAATTATATAGCAGTATAACGTTCAAGAAACTATAAATAAAGAACAAATTCCAAGCTTTGTAAATAATTCGACTGGCACCTGAAGGTGTCTTATAATTAGGTTATTGGTTACCTTTGAATGAGATCATTTGAATTTCAAATGTTTTCCGTGTTTGGGCGGAGAGTAGTGTTTGAGTAGAAATTTTTATGATTCCTAATGCATTCTCCATCGACTGCAACTGATGTGTCAGGTGTTTGCACTCCCAGCTATTTAAAAGGTGAGAGCTTGTCACTTTTTTCATTTATCGCACGAGAGTATCGAGTGAAAGCACAGGACATTACTTTACAGTACCCTACATGAACCTCTTCACAGCTTCTGCTCCAGTTTTTACGACCTTCTAGATATCTGGTCAGCGGTCAAATTAAATAATCTCTGCTTTTCACCCATCATATTGTAACGCTGTTTTAGAGTCTCAGTGTTAACTTACGTTTCAGGTCGTGGGTACAGAGAGAAACATACAGTGTTAAACATGGAAGACGGACTTCTTTTATTTTTTTCGCGCCGCCGAAAAGTAGAACACCGGCTCCCAATAACCAGAACTCCATCACTCCACTCCCAAAGCCTTATATATAGTTCCCTTATCTTTATGTAATGTATAAAAGAATCAATAATAAAATAAACATGAAATTATAAAGTAATATTAATGAAAATAAATCTCATCTAACAATACTATTCACTCACTGTGTCTGTATGTTAAATTTACTTAGAAAACGGATATATGGTGTGAATATTGTCAGTTCCATAAATAATTTAAATATTTGTCTGATATATTTTATATTAACACCTACAGTTCAGTTTAAGTTACTAGTGTCATGTCCTGCCCGTCACCTTCCTACACGTCACCTTCCTGCCTCCTCCCCGGCGTGGCCCTAATGAGCCACGCCTGTTATTCCTTAGTCTTTGTATAAAGTGTCTGTCTGTTGCGTTAGCCCCCAGTCCGGTGATTAACCCTTAAGTGCATTCTGCCCCTGACTTAAGTGCACTTAATTATATTTTTCACTACGTGCTGTGGAGTAGTTTATCAGTTGTAGAGTAAAACAAATGACAATATAAAACAATTGAACAAATGAATGTACATTTTTTAAAAGTAATTGTCTTTTCCGGGTTATTATAGAAAAAAATAAAATTGAAAGACTTAATATTTTATCTAATTTTGTGTTATTTGATCTTAAAACTGCAACTTTAGTGCTTATCAGTGGAAAATTGTTGAAGGATCATTAAATTAGATCTATAAATTACATAATTTTAATATACCTAATAAGTTAAATTAACGTCAGTTGCTCTGCACAAAATTCTAACACTGTATTTCCCTGGAACATTTTGTTTTTTTTGCTGAAGGATTTTCATGTCTGTGAAAATGACCAAATATAACCATAGTAAGCTACTGCCATGCTTTCATGTTCAAAATAAAAGGGGCTTCTGTGGATTTCAGTTAGTTTCACAATGTGAACTTTACAGGACATGTTCCATGATCTGCTTGTTGCCAAAATCATTGAGGGTGTCACCCGCTTTTCTTGCTTGATTAATTAATTATACTTATTGCATGTCCGGGCATTCTTATTCAAAATGAGCGTGGTGGGGGTTACTGCGTTGAGGAAAGAATATGTGTGACTTAAAAGCATATAACTTTTTAAGTTCTTTTTAGTCATGCATTCAGGTTTACAAACATCTGTGAAAGAATGGGTTGTCCTAAGAGCTCAGTGAATTCAAGCGTGGTACTGTCATGGGATGCCACCTTTGCAATAATTCAGTTCATGACATTTCTTCCCTGCTACATATTCCATGGTCAACTGTAAGTGGTATTATTGCAAAGTGGAAGCATTTAAGAGCAACAGAAACTCCCCAGCCGTGGAGTATCCATGTAATATAATAGCGGAGTCGCCGAGTGCTGAGGTGCATGGTATGTAAAAGTCACCAATCTTGCATTGACGTCTGGCTTTAACCCCAGCATAAAAACTGTGCTCGGAGCTTCATGGAATGGGCTTCCATAGCTGAGCAGCTGCATGCAAGCCTCACATCACTAAGTACAATACCCTCTTAATGTTTCAGCATACCAAGACATTTTGGACAATTCTATGCTTCCAACTTTATGGGAACAGTTTGGGGAAGGCCCTTTTCTCTTCCAGCATGACTGTGCCCCAGTGCGCAAAGTAAGGTCCTTTTAAGACATGGTTGAGTCAGTTGGCTGTGGAAGAAATTGTTTGGCCTGCACAGAGCCCTGACCTCTACTCCATCAAACACATTTGGGATGAGCTAGAATGGAGATTGCAAGCCAGGCCTTCACATCCAACTCCTGAACTCACAAATGCTCTTCTGGATGAATGGGCAAAAATTCCCAGACACACTCCAAAATCTTGTGGAAAACCTTCCCAGAAGAGTGGCAGATATTATAGCTGCAAAGGGGGAACCAGCTCCATATTGATGTCTATGGATTTACAGTGGGATGTCATAATAATAATAATAATAATAATAATTGTTTCACTGACATGTTTTGTTAGATTAATGATGTACATTAGGATAGATGGCAACATGTGTTATTTATTTTAATAATATATTTAGCTTCATAGAGGCATGTCTTATTGATTATTATTGTATACTTAGCTTGGTAACAACACATTTGCTTAACCAGCATGATTTTAATTATTATTACAAAGATAAATCAATAATATTAGGGATTTTCCTTTATCGACATGCGTTTAATTGCAGACCTATTTATATTACACTTAATCCAAATTTTCAGGCAAAGACTGAAGCAGTAGCTATAAATACTGTTTTACTGAACAGTTATTTATGGAGAATTGTTGTGTTATAAAGTTTAATTTCTTAGTAAGAAGGGTATGCACAGTTAACAGGAGTACCCTCTCAATATACTATCCACAGTAATCGTTAGCGCTCTTATCAGTGAATGGCTATTGTTTCAACTATGTTAAAGTATGGCAGTATATGAAAAATTCAAAATCAGTATACTGGATTAACTGATATACCACCCAGGACTAATTGAACAATGAGTCATGTGTATTGGAATAAAGTATAATTGCATTTGCTATGATGTTTTTCTTTTTGCTATAGTACAGCGGTTAAATTGAGAGCTAAAACTTATTGTTGTAATTCTTTTTGCCATATATATGCTTTTATACTTTAATTTGCTTTTAATGTTAAAAAATGAACGTGCCATTAATCAGCAAGCAAGAACAAGAAAAGATAAAATAATTGACACGTGACTCAAACCCTAAAGGGACTCCTCCAAGCTCTTCAAAAGTGCTGGGTCAATTCCATTTAAATTCAACAAATAGCCTTTACATCACCATTTTTGATTTTGATTAAATTTGGCATTTAAATTACACATACCTTCTAGAGCTGAGAAATGTTTTTGTTCATTCAAAAAAACCCTTTGATATATAGCACCTTTTCTATACCTCGGATAGTGAAAAAAAAATCAAAATTCAGATTCTTATGAGTTGTGACGTTTTTACTATAAAAGCTACATGGCTATTGTTGGAAAGCTCAAAAAGTGTGCTTTTTCATGATATAAAGCTTTTACATAAGTCCGAGTTTCTTTTTTCACATTCACCTCACAAACCTTTTTTTTTTTTTTTTTTTACTATACTGTATTACATTATGCAAAAACATTGATAGGCTTATAGTTACAAGAACATAAGAACATAAATTTACAAACGAGAGGAGGCCATTCGACCCATCAAGCTCATTTTGGGAGAACTTAATTTATAGCTCAGAGTGGTTAGTTAGGATGATTCCAAAGGCCCCTGAGTGACAGGGGCCTTAAAAAATTTGGAAGATAATACTATTGGTCTGGGTTGGGGGCTGAACATGATTTGCTTTCATGGGGCCCAGAATCTCTACAGACACCCCTGACCCCAATAGGTTTTTTTTTTTTTTTTTTTTTTAAACAAAACATTATTTTTGA
>JAODLC010000001.1:31791896-31824693 GCA_026781145.1 Hippopotamyrus pictus
TCCCTCCAAGCTCCCTGTCGGGCAGTCTACACCTTTGCTCCCTCCAAGCTCCCTGTCGGGCAGTCTACACTTTGGCTTCCTCCAAGCTCCCTGTCGGGCAGTCTACACTTTGGCTCCCTCCAAGCTCCCTGTCGGGCAGTCTACACTTTTGCTCCCTCCAAGCTCCCTGTCGGACAGTCTACACTTTAGCTCCCTCCAAGCTCCCTGTCGGGCAGTCTACACCTTTGCTCCCTCCAAGCTCCCTGTCGGGCAGTCTACACTTTGGCTCCCTCCAAGCTCCCTGTCGGGCAGTCTACACCTTTGCTCCCTCCAAGCTCCCTGTCGGGCAGTCTACACTTTTGCTCCCTCCTAGCTCCCAAAAACATGGACTGTCTGTGGGTCCTCAAGAACAGGATTGGGAAACACTGGTGTGGTGCCAGAGGTATTGGGACTCTGGAGCCAGACAGAAACAGCCCCCCAGGCCCAGCCTCCCCAGCAATGGCTCATGGGACTGAGCTCCTAGAGCTTCAAGCCCAGCAGCCACACGCAGTGAGAGCAAACAGGCTGTGCAACCCACCAGCATGAGGCAGCAGTGTGATGCGTTCTCCCCCCGCGGTGAGCTTGTCTCATCGTTAGACGAGGTCAATACGCTGGGAGGCATGAGATAGGGCTCCACGCTGTGAGGAGGGGGTAATTACCCAGAGCCAGAGCTGGGACGTTTATATACAAATCAACATGCCTATGATGTATGGCACAGTGACAAAGATAATATAACTATGAATATGTTCTTTCCTGCAAATAAGTACAGTAGTCTGCCCAGAATTCTTTTGTGTTCATTGTAAAACTTCTAAAAAAGTATATATATTTTACCATTAGGAGCATTGCAAAAGTAGTTGTCACATGTTCTCCATTACTGCCGATTGCTTCTGCCAACTTATTTGATGAAGTGCTCCAGAGACAGAGGGAGTGGTGGGAAATAATAGCACAAGAGGAAGGAATGCATCACAGATACAAAGACTTTTGGTCGACATTGGTATAACTCAGTCAATGAAATCTTCATTTTTATAATTATTCCTTGCATGATATAGCTCTGGTATATAAAATCAAAAAAGTAATGCTTATTGCAATAAACAAGAATCAGATGTGGTAGGAGAATTAATGAAACCCACCAGTGAATGAGCTTAATATCTTGAACTTGAGTTGCTTTAGCAGAAACATCAATGCAATCTCTAATACTTGCTGTATATTTAAGGCCATAAATATGTGAAAGATGCTGCATGAAATTAAAAATGAATACTATATTATCCAGGAACTTTAATGTGTTTTCAGGTGGGATATATCCAAGCACACAAGAAATGGAATGTGCACTTATAAATTAAAAAAATCGTAATGGTAAGGGGATAATAATTTTACACAAAATTGCACAATTCAGTGCTTTAGTCAGTTACTCTAGGTTTGTTAATAGTAGTTATTGTTCTGAATATTCTCTGTTGTATGACTCCGAATATTAATGTAATTGTTAATTGCATTTAGTTATACTAATCTGATACACTATTTTCTGCAGATAAGAATGAAGCATTGCTATGTTTGAGAGGGGTAGCAGTGAGTGTGCATTAATCAAAAGTTTATAGTCTTGGTAAATGGTTCTTTTTGTAAATGCTGAATGGGGGGTTTGTGTGCAGTGATTCATACAAAGTTGGCTTTTCATTTTGAAACCAAATGTGTCTGTTGACAGCTGTTAGCATGCATATTTTTATTTAAGCCCCATCAATGCATTAGTCATAGATTTGTCATAGAATTCCTGCGTGCAGATATTGTTGGCCCACAAGTGACAGATTATTCTTCATTCCAAATTCCTCTTGCAGTATCAACTGCACGTGAATTCATGTTTACTATTAAATGCCACCCCCCCTCCCCCCATGTGACAATGAGATGCTGGACCATGTTGGCTTTTTGCCACAAAGGCACAGCTGTGCACTCATGACCTCTGACTGCCAGGCCAAGATGGAGAATAGCAGGTCAATTGGTAATGAAGTGCAATCTCAGACTGGATTAAACAGGAATAGGTGATAATCGATCAGAAAGGCCCTGGGGAATGAATCAGAGCCTGACAGAATGAGCGGAGCAAGCAAGATGTGTGGGTGACTGGACTTGGCTTTTAGAAACTGGGGGCTTGTTCCACTTGGTTTCCCGTTATCTAACACAGCTCATGAATCATGTAAATAAAATGCATATTTTTCCAATTTCTGTAGGCACGAGAGAATCAGTACTCGTAAGACAAGAGTGGAGAGCTATTCTGAGGAAGATTTGGTGAACCTGGAGGTTTTAAATGAGGTAGGGTAGCACTCTCGCAGACGTGTGGAGGAATGTCATAGGTCACGCTGTGATTAATGGCATTTTTCATTCACGTTATCGGATTGTGTCATTCCATCTCATTCTTTTTGCAGGAGATTATAATCACACACCTCCAGAAGAGGTATGATGAGCTTCAGATCTATACTTATGTTGGGGACATCCTCATCGCTCTCAATCCATTTCAGAATCTTGGCATATACTCACCGCAGGTAAAATCGTTTCTTATCACGCCATATTGAGGATGTATAAGAATCCTTTTAATTTTATGGAAATTGATTTATTTTGAACTTTAATTTTATGCCACATTATTATCTATGTAAATGAGTAATGGCAATAAAATGGAACTGATTTTAAGTTCAGTTATTTTGTTAAAATAGACAAGCTCCTTTAGAGAATCTTGGTGGGTCGTTTTCATTTTCATTTACGTTATACTATACTAATGTATTTTTGTAAAATTCAACAAAAAGGCATGAAGGTCGAAAGACACCTTTACAATACAATTTGCGTAAGACCTTTCAAATTCTTCTTTGTAAATACTGTATGTTACTATATTCAGTATATTACAACAGTTCCCCCAAACATAGCATCAAAATGTTCTTTTGCTAAAACATCCCTCTCCTCACAAAACGACCTTGAAGCAGTGTCACAGAATAAAAAGCCATATTAAAAACAGAACGAGCAATAACACTGTTAGATGTACTTTTGATATCCGTACAACATTGTCTGACAACTCAGGAAGATTGTCAGGAACTTCTAAGGCTTTCACTTTTGTGGGCTGAAATGGAGCATGAAACGACTCCAGATTTTAATGGGGCTCTGGAATACATGAGCAGTGCTTTAGGGACACAGTCTGTGAGGATATGTGGAAGCCAGGAGAGGTGGTGGCCAGTTTGGATCTAATCTGGACCATAATAATTGTCATGTATCGGATATTATATACGTTAGATATATGGTTTGTGAGGAAAAAATATCCGCCATCGAACTGTCATTAATTATGAAAGGCCACTGTTATACATGCTCAGTAAACGTGGTTGAAGAGTGATGTGTGCTGTGTAATAATTTCCTGTTTAGGGTCAAAGCTAGGTTCTTCAACGGGGAATGGAGTCCAATACATCTGAGTTCTATCTGGAGAGCTGGACATCTTATCACTCATTATTGATACCAGTTGTTGACTAGGTGCCTGTAGCCCACTGAGTGAGAGAACAGGGCAGCTGGCAGGACACACATCTCAGGGCGTGCTCACACTTGGCCTTGCAGCGTGCCCATCCCCCCTCCCCATTCCCCCACTGCTCTGCCTTCACACTGCGCTTAACGATCCTGGCCTGGACACGCTTTTGTCGTCACTTTGCAACTTTTCGCGACGAACAAAACATAGGAAGGAAAATGCTGCCGCACAGCAGAATGTAATTCATATTTAATGTCATCATTTTGTGGCTTAACTGGCATCATTTCGGGCACAATGACACACGCAGATTTATCATGTAGGAACGCAGCAATTTTTATTTATTCATACTGTGCGTATAAGAAGATATTCCCACGTGTTACCAAATATCTGAGTTTAGTAGTGCAGACTAGTGTTGGACGGGATACTGGTACTGAAACGGTACCGTAGTTTCCCATTTTTGAAAGCTTTACATTTCTTTAGTACCGGTATTAATTACCAATTACAATATTATAGACACCGTTAATGCTAACCATCAAATCAGAACCATGGAATCAATATGTCTGAACCACTTCCGACACTCTGTTATACACAAATTCACAGAATTGCTGTTTAGAACACTGAAATGTCAGCTAGTTAAATATGATGTCCAAGCTTCAAGTCAATGATTAATGGAAGGGATCTTATAATGTAGCAAGATCTTATAATATAGCAAATAGACTATGTTAACATCATCAAATTAGAATCTCTACCTACAGGTTATTATGCTATGCTGTGTTTTAAGTAGTCAGATAATCAATCATAATCCATTGTGAGGGAAGTTTTTTCATATCTTTATTAAGCAGAAGAATGAAAAAAAACAGACAAAACTACTGTATCCTTTATGGACACATATTATCTTGAGAAAAGATGATGCAATCTGTACTGCTCACCCGATCCCTTCATTCCGGGTTCGATTCATGTGTAGGTATATGTGCAGAAGCGTGTGTCAGTCACATCATTGACGTCATGTTTGTGTTCTGTACTTCGACACGGTTAACAGTCACATGACATCTGTACCGTGCCTGAGTCTGACTAATCGTGCTTTGGCCCAACGCTCCAAATGGGCCAGGTTGTGGTTAAGTGTGCCGCAGCCAGGCATGGTACGGAGCGATCACGCTACGACCTGGACTTTGCGAGTCGAATGTGCTCGAGCCAGATTGGTTAGCGTGAGTACAACTTAAATAGGCATCTAGCTAGTCTTCACCTCCCCAATGCGACTTGGACGTCACGCACTGGGGGAAACCTGCAGCAAGAATAATTGGCAGCTTCAGAATGAGGAAGACATCCGAAATAGTCCCTGTTCATCTGTGTCTTCTTGTTCCCAGTTCTCGATGTTGTACCATGGGGTGAAGCGCTCGACAAATCCTCCCCATATTTTTGCCACTGCTGATGCAGCATACCAGGGCATGGTGACCTTCTGCAAGGACCAGGTATGGACAGATGTATGACTATTTCATGGAACTTTTCGATATCATAACATTTTTTCAAATACAAAAGGACTGACAAATGTGAAAGTCTGTTTCTCTTTTTGCATGAAGGAAATTGTGAGTACGTTCATTAGTTCGCATTCTTATAAGTGAATATGATTAATTGACATTGCTTTGCATTCCAGTGCATCATCATCAGCGGGGAGAGTGGAGCTGGGAAGACTGAGAGTGCACATCTGATCGTCCAGCACCTCACCTTCCTGGGAAAGGTACACGGTATTTCCCAGAGGGTTCTACATCAAGCTCTAAGGGGATGATTGTACTGTCACAGTACATTTAAGAGGATGACTGCAATGTCATAGTACATCGTACCATGTAATATGCTTGGTCGTATGGAATTTAAAGAAGTATTTTTACTGGACTGATATTGGCTGGCTGTGGTTCAATGGGTGACCTAATGCGTTTGAAAATGGATGGATGTTTAGATGAATGGATCATTGAAATATAATTCTGTGGCTGTTCAATTGTAAAAGATTCAAAGTAGGAAAATCTGGATGCATGAATGATTGACTAAGCTTGGTTCATGGTCCCAGGCAAACAACCGGACATTGCGTGAGAAGATTCTACAGGTGAACACCTTGGTTGAGGCCTTTGGAAATGCCTGCACGGCCATCAATGAGAACTCCAGCCGTTTTGGGAAGTACCTAGAAATGAAATTCACCCCCACGGGGGCTGTGATGGGAGCTAAGATTTCCGAATACCTGTTGGAGAAGTCAAGAGTCATCAAGCAGGCCATGTAGGTGCAGCCAAAGTGGATACTGGAGTTGGAATCTCTATAACTTATTCTGTTTAATATGCTTTAGAACTTCTAACCACTTCAGTTAAAAGATAAAATCATTGGGTTGGGTTTCTTGGTTGCCAGGGGAGAAAAGAATTTCCATATATTCTATTACATCTACGCTGGCCTTTATCATCAAGAGAAGCTCAAGGAATATAGACTACCAGAGAAGACACCGCCTAGGTAGGTTTTCCTTAGAATTAACACTTAATGAAATTTATTAAGATTATATTGATAAACAGATCAATGTAATTTTCCCTTAAAATCAACTTAACTGTGATGAAATGCTATTAAACTGGACCCGTGTGTCCAATAAACACTATAGCCTAGTTATTTACTCAGATGGTGTGAACAAGTTACATACACATGACCCATTGCCTGAGATAACACGGTTTAATTGCTGATAGTATCGCTTTTCCTTCATGTTGTCTCCAATACCTGAAATATCAGGCAGAATATATTCCTGCATATGTTCTCATGATGTTATCATCAACATTGTTTCCAGGTACATTGACAATGAACAGGTCAAGGTCATGCAACACATCCTCTTGAGTAAGCTGTACAAGGAGCAGTTTGATGCCATTCAGGACTGTTTTCGCATCATTGGGTTCACTGAGGAGGTAGGCCACCACGCAGTTGTTACAGCTGTAGAGGCTAGGGCGAAGGAACTGGGGGGGGGCATGTACCCAGCAACATTTAATTTGGCTTCATTCAAATTTAAATTATTATGCTGTCCCATCCAACCCCCAGTATCAAACTCTGTCCTACCCCCATTGCATAGGGGCTTGTTTGGAAATTGTTTTTTTGTGTGTGTGTGGGGGGGGTGTTTTAAGGGTTTTAAGGCTGAATTCCAGCTGACTGAAATTGTTGTTGTACAATATTAAATAAATATGTTTAACTATTTGTTGCATAATGGTCATGGGTTAATAGCTGAATGATGGTTTTTACAGGAGGTGAATTCAGTCTACAGAATCCTCTCCGCCATCCTAAACACTGGAAATATTGAGTTTGCTGCCATTGCTTCCCAGCATCAAACGGAAAAGAGTGAGGTGCCTAACTTTAAAGCTCTGGAAAATGGTATGAGCACTTTTCACTATAGGATCTGGTTAAAACTCACGGTGGCTCAGTAGGTAATACCTCCAAGTTCAGCCGTTCAAATCCAGCCTCTTCTGTGTGTGTGTTTGAATGCCAGCCATAGTACCGACTGCATCACTAGCAGATGAGATTCTACCAGCTGCTAGCTTAGGACACAAGGAGTATGTCTGTCTGTGCCCCATTTTTCTTTATGCTTAATATGCAGACTTGCCTGTAAACCTATAAAACAGCCTATTAAACAAATAGTCATGAAAGTAGAAGTTAGACTTATAACATATGTTAGTGCATTGAATTGAAGCTAAAAGCTGCTATGGCTGAATATTGCCTGTTAGAAGATGCTGGTCTGACTGTATAGTGGCTTATGGTCGTCTTTAGCCATGTGAGAGTGGTCTTAGGCGTGTGGGCTTTATGTTATGGTGTCCAGTTACATCTTGTCTGAGAATACTGCTCCGCCAGTGCTGGTTAAAGGCAGATGTGTTTTAATATTGGTATTCTTTTTGAAAGTGCTGTAATACTTAGAAAAGGTTCCTGGCTTTTCCAGCTTGAGGCTGTTCCTCTGTTTAATGGCGCTTTTCTACATATAATGGCTCCCGGTTGCTTCCCAGCCGCCTTGCTTCTCAGCATCGGCGCGGAGGAACTCCAGGAGGCACTGACCTCCCACTGTGTGGTCACCCGGGGCGAAACCATCATCCGTACCAACACTGTGGACAAGGCCACTGACGTGCGAGACGCCATGTCCAAGGCCCTCTATGGACGCCTCTTCAGCTGGATTGTAAACCGCATCAACGCCTTGCTACAGCCAGACAAGAATATATGGTTAGGCATCACTCTGTACAATATTTAAGTTTTTTAGCCTGCTGGGTCATACCTCCAATACTGGGCGTACCCATAGTGTGTAGGTGTGTGTCCCTCAATGAACTGGAATCCCATCCAGGATGTCCCCTGTTCTGTTTTTCCTCAGATATCAGAAAATAGATGGATAGTTTATTGTTATACTATTGATAGTGGAAAACTCACTGACGTCCTGTTACAGTTGGGGTTTCCTTTAAGACCAATGCCCGAGGTTGGTAATAAGTGATTCACCTTACATTTCTTTTCAAGTAAAAACTACCTTAAAGTTTAAATATGAAACACTGCTCTATGAAAGATGTAATTTGTGATTAAAATAGCTTTGGAGAGAGTATAAAAAACTGCACACTTCATTCAGGAAATATCACATCATAAAATTCTTTGTTCTTCTCTGCCTTGTTAGAAATTTGCCACCCACATGCTACTCATGGTCACATTTATATATGTCCACATATGAAATCGATACATATTCTTGGTGCAACATACTAAACAGTCAATGTAAAACAAATAAGAGTCACTTGTATTCTTGCAAGGCTTTTTCATATGGAATTATTCACAAAATTACAAACCTCTGGGTTAAGCCCGCCCATTCTGGATATAGATACAGATCATTTTGTCGGTTGAACAGATACAGGTGCAGATACAGAAGAAGAGAGGGACCTTTTTTAAAAAAAAAATATGGCCTTTAGTTCTTTCATTTAAACTGTGATTTCTGCAGAAAAAGCTGAACTGAGATTCTGGAATTATTTATGCAACCCGGCTATAGAATTCCAACCTTTTTGTAATTTGGACCAAGACCCTAAGGGAATATTTGTGACTCTTCTTGGTCGTATTATATCTCAGAGGGACCTTGACCCCCCCACCCACATTCTTGTTTATATAGTTTCTTGGCAGACAAGGACACCTACTTAGATAGAGATTCCACGTGAGTGCAGATGTCTGCTATCTCATCTTTTAATTAACTTACAGCACTGTGGAGAGCAGGATGAATGTCGGCATCCTTGATATTTTTGGCTTTGAGAACTTCCAGAAGAACTCGTTCGAGCAGCTGTGTATCAATATCGCAAATGAGCAGATTCAGTTCTATTTCAATCAGCACATCTTTGCGCTGGAGCAGGTGAGCAGTCGTCAGACCGGCGTTTAACGTCAGGAGCGTGCCTCGTTTGTGTGACTCGAGTCAAAACTGCTTCATGCTTGAAATCTTCACTTGCAAAACTTCAAAACAACCTACACTTCACCTTCAGATGAAGACTGAATAAAATACCATCATCCCATGCTCACAGATTTTTAAGATTAATTATGGTGGGGCGGAAGATAATTGCTTGATTGTTTAAGCTGCACATGTTTTGCAGAAACAAATTGCAGTTGTTACTGCTCCCCTCATTGTTTTAGATTAATATCTAACTTGTGATATACTTGTTATTGCCTTGTTTGAGGAATTGCTCGTATTACGTTCCTGTGTGTTATTTTCTGTCTTCATTAGTCACAGAAGCCATGGTACTGGAGGAAATCATTGGGTGTAATTTGTTGAATAATTGTTGAAAATACTAATGAATCTCATGTCAAATGAGCTCTCACAAAAGTAGCTTATTAATTTCTTTCTGTAAATATTTATTTGCTTTGAGACCTGATTTGATAAAGCAACCAAGCATTTGCTATTTTCATTGAAAGATACTTAGTTTTTTTTGTTGGTAGATTGGTTTAAACAGACTAAAACTTAAATATCACGCTATACTGCCATTTTATACTATATTTCTGCAACTTTTACTTCATTAAATGTCATCTAGTAGTGTTTTTTTTGTCTTTTGTGGAAGGAAATTGTAGTGAATTATCAAGGCTCAATGCTGCATAAATGTAACCCTAAAATGCAGCTAATTAAACATCAGCATTTTACTTCCTGATCCACACAAGTTCATAAAAGCCTTAGCTAAGGAAATATTTAAAAGGAATCGCAGGCAACTTGCTATGTGATCCCATATTCATCCCATAAGAGGACGTAGTATTGTAGATGGGGAAGGGCTTTCCATATCTAGTTGCTTTCGTGTGGAATGCAGAAATTATTTCAGTGCAATAACTTTAAGAGTTAAACTCCCTGCCTCTTTAGAGATGGTAATTTACTCCTTCCCCAGTATTGTAACTCCACAGATCTAGATAAACCAGTAAGATGAGACCAGGTTACATTATCCCCCTGTTTCCTCGGCAACATGGTTTTTATATAATCGATAAAAGGTGCGATTGGCGGTGGGGGTACAGCGCACTGTATTTAATTTAAAGCCAGTTTGTTTTCAAACGTTCATGAACTGCCTTTTTGTATTATCAGAGTGTGTTTTGTTAATTCCCATTTCCTTCAGATTGAGTACCAGAATGAGGGCATCGATGCTGCATTAGTGCAGTATGAGGACAACAGGCCGATCCTGGACATGTTCCTGCAGAAGCCCATGGGCTTGCTGTCCCTCTTGGATGAGGAGAGCCGCTTCCCCCAGGCCACCGACCAGACACTCGTGGGTAAGGAGAAGGAGGACAAACCACTGTCATTCTGAAGTTTGTGCTTTTTTTTGGTAACACTTTACTCGAGGGGGCACAAGTAACTTAGTAACTCAGTAATTACTCGTGTAAATCATGAACACATATAGTAACTGCATGAAATGTATATAATGTTATGATTGATTTAAAATGAATAAGCATGGGATTAGTGTGAAACTAACATTTAGCTTCCAGTTAGTTAATACATTAAGGAAGAGTGTACTGCTGCATTAATTGTGCCCCTTCAGTAAAGTGTTATATTTTTTTTCTTGCGTTATAATTGTGAAAGTATGGTTATAGTATCAACAAGATACTGAAAACTGCTAAATGTTATGATAATATCGTAATGATATAACTCATGACCCTGTGGTTGGAAGATGGATGAATACAATATGACATTGTACTTAAAATGTATACTGTTATATAATGTAATAACAATTAAAAATGCAACTTAATAAAAGCAATTAAAAGAAACATCCCAAATATAATGGTGAGGGAGATTTAACAATACACATTTATAAAGTTTAAGAAATGTGCAAAATTTTTACCTTATGTCCAGGTTAAAAGGTATTGTTGTATGTGTAGTAACAGCAATTTAATACTTCTCTATTTCCAAATTAGCATTTTTTTCTTTTCTACTTTTTAAAGATAAGTTTGAAGATAATCTGCGATGCAAGTATTTCTGGAGGCCAAAGCGTGTCGAGCTGTGTTTTGGGATTCAACATTATGCAGGAAAGGTAGAGAACTTATGTCAGATAGAAAGTTTTTGTTTTATCTTAGAACTAATTCTGATACCTAGATTATGCACGGAGAAGCTGCAGCTATTTGCTTTTCAAACTGAGACGAGTTGAAATATGATACCTGTATTACTTAGAGATGTATATCAATATATAATATTTGTGTGAGTCATAAAGGTAGGAAGATGAACTGAATCTGTTGGCATACATCAGTTGAAGTTGAAACGTCCTGTGTCCCAATGCTACGTTCCGTAGGTTCTATACAACGCAGATGCCTTCCTGGAGAAGAACCGGGACACTCTGCCAGCAGACATCGTCGTCGTTCTGAGGACCTCGGAGAACAAGCTCCTGCAGCAGCTCTTTTCCAGCCCCCTTACCAAAACCGGTGGGTAGAAGCAGGTCGCATGGTCCTTTGTTGTTTTCTGGTAGGTTCTAAGCAAAGATCTCAAGAGGGTTTGTGTGTCTTTGTACTGGAAGTCCATCTGAATGGCCAGGGGTGGGCTTGTGAGGGTGATGCAATCCTGATGCCAGCAAGTCCTCAAGGAGAGTCTGTCTCGCCCACCTCAGAAACAATTAGGTTGCCCTGTTTGGCATGTGGACACCCCTGCGGGTGGGCCTCTGCTTGTTCTGCTTTGTTCCATCCCCAAGCCCCCCTCCCCAGAGAGTCAGAATAAAGCTCCCTTCCCCTTTATCTCCCCAGAGCTCCGCTCCCACTGGAATAGTCTGTTTTGATTTTCGCTAAGCCGTCCTCCTTGGAATCCAGCTGCTCGCCACTATCTCCAGTTTTTGGTAAAGTGGGATTTTTTGCTCTGATAAGGTTCCCAAATACCCAAGGGATGAATAAACAGCATTTAGATTTGCATAAAAGAAGTAGTGAACTTTCCCACAATAGTTTCTTCGGAAACGGTAATAGGAATTAGCCATTTCTGTGATTGTGGCCACTAGAGCGAGCAGATTGTCTAGAAGTGTTTTAATGCATTTGTTGAGACTGAGATATTCAGTGCACACAACAAATAAATCTCTTACTCAGTTTCTACCTTGGTTAAGCCTCCATCTGAAACACAGAGATCTCCTTTGAGGCTTTGCGAGGCTGAGTCGAGCCTTCAGTGGGTGGTATACTTTGTTTGGGCTGCTGAAATTCTACTCCTGAAGTATCGATCGTTGCTGCGTATAGGTTACAGGCCGGCTTTACCTCAGCCGGCCGTGGTCCGTGGCAGGACTTGCACCGTTCAGTACTTGCATTGTCAGATTGTACCACTGTAATCAAAGCGTTGTTGTTGCTACTGAGGTTGTTAATGGAAATTAGCAGTAGAAGGACATTCATGTGTCTGTCTCTCTCTGGGCATAGAAGATCTTTCAGCCATCTTGGGAAAACAACTCTCTCTCTCTTTTATTATTACTTTATTTATTGTATTTATGTTTTCCATAACCACTTATTCAATAAAGGGTAGTGGGGAGACTGGAACCTATCCCAGGAAGTACCCTGGACAGGAGGCCAGTCTATTGTAGGGCACACTCACCTGCACAAACTGTACGCTATTTAGAGTCACCATGTCACCTAACTATATAATGTATGTGAGCTATATAATAGGACAGAAAAGTATCTCTCTTAAACTGAAAAGTCATCTTTGAAACACACTCTTTAAAGCAATATCGGGGGGGAAAGTGCATACAATTTTATGTTATTTTCTGGACTGGCAGTCTTCTTTAAAGTGCTGGTTGTCTGCAGCATTCAATTTTTGAAAATTGTGGTGATTTGTATACTTTAAACCGGAGCTCAGGATTCTAGCTTCTATGGCCCTTTGCCACTAGGTGGCAACCTTGTAGATGCTCCATTATGCCTAGTTCATACTTCAGTCTTCCATGTGCACTTACAGTCTGCATGGTTGTACGCACAGACTCTTGTGCTACGTGTGTCTGCGGATGCAGAGAGTCGCAGTCGGCACATTCGTATAGCAGCGGTATTCCACCAGACCAACAGAGGGCAGATGTATTGCAACAAACACAAATACAGGCAGTGTAGTGAAATGGGTAAACTTTTATAAGCTTTTTTAAAGATGTTACTGTGCTTGGCCAATATTAAGGGAATACAGCATTTTGAAATCCTAGTGACAAATTCCCAACCCGCTCAGTGAATTTTCTTGTCAAGATTTCAGAATGCCAGAATAGTGTTGCTTTTGCTGGTGCCTCCTCATCACTGGCTCTAGTCATGCAGCTGCTCACCGTAACTTCAACTACAAAACAGTCGTTGACCACTGTTCTGTCAAAGTTAGGGCTACCACCTACTAAAAACACATAGTCAATTTCCTTGTACATGTGCAGAGATTGGACCAAATACTGCACATAAACACCTTTTCTACCCTCTATGATCAGAATGATAGCAAGAATGGCTAGCAGGTTTGAAGAACTGTTTGCAAAAATAATTATATTTATATTTATATTCCTGACTATAGGATTTGAAAGAATCCCAAACGGCTACAAACTAAAATAAACTATTTTTGTACTGCAACACCATATACCTGTGCATGTTTTTTAGTCAGTGTTATGTGGTGTGCTTTACACCACTCCATCCGACGCTTTGCATTGCACTTGGTGATGTGAGGCCTACATGCAGCTGCCCAGCCATGGAAGCCCATTCCTTAAGCTCCCGGTGCACAGTTTTTTATGGTTGTTAATGCCAGAGGAGGACTGGAACTCTGTAGTTACTGTGTCAAATTGGTCATTTTTACGCACTATGCGCCTTAGCACTTGACGACCCCGCTCCCCTCATAAATGCTTACGCTTTGCAATAATACCACTTACAGTTGACCTTGGAATACCAATCAGGGAAGACATATCACAAACTGACTTATTGCAAAGGTGGCATCGTATGACAGTTTTATGCTTGAATTCATTGAGCTCTGCAGTACGACCCATTCTTTCACAAATATTCATAAACCTGACTGCAATTAGGTGCTTGATTTTATTCACCTGTGGCAATGGGTCTGAATGAAACACTTTAATTCAGTGACTGAGAGTTCTGTCCCAATACTTTTGTCCATATAGTGTACATAATTGAACTGCGAGATTATGGCACTATGTGTTCATTTAACATACCTGTTACATTAGCTGAAAAAGATCTCTTGGTAAACTGCTTGGCAGTGTACCCACCCTGTGAGGCATCAGGATGCTGTAAGTACTTCTTGCTAACTTGACTAGCTGTAGTGCAGGAGCAGAGAAGCTAAAGACAAGAAGAGACCAGGAATCGCAAGCTGGTTGACCACAGACCACCTGGCATTACTTGTTGTTTTTACAAAGGCTTGAAAGGTGGGTACAGAGACACATTGCTGCTCACTCAGAGGAAAGAGAATGTATTTGCAGACAGATCTGGGGGGAACTTCCTGGATCTATGTTTGCGTTGGCTCAGGCAGTATGGACCAGCTCCAGCAAGGCCCCTGAGGTCTGTGGTTAGGGATCTGAGTCTATCCCATATGGGAAGTTGGGAATAGGACAAACCAGTGGCTACCCTGCATCCCAACCAGACTTTGGGCCTGCAACCGGGAGCAAAGTGTGAAAAGGGCATTTCACCAAGCCTTTATGATACTGTCTCACTGAACAGGAAAGGATTTTTGTGTTTGTTTGATTTTCATTTCTTAGCATGTTCCTCAGACAGCTGGCTCCAGTGAAAAGGTACTCCTGTACCACACTGTACCTTATAAATCACGTCTTGAATGACACAGAGATTTTTTTTGTCATGTAGAACTTGTATGGATGAGTAAATTAAATACAGTACAAGTAATTACCAATCTGAGAACCAAAACCCAGAGTTTGCCCTAGTACAGCAGTCATGCCATTTAAATCGGTAGGACAATGTTTTAATTTGTTGATGTACAATATTTAAGTGTGAATTTGTCACAATACAACTAAGGGTTGTCTTTTATGTACTTTTTATGCAGAAATACATTCAGAATTTTCCTATTACCCATAGTTTTTGAGTGATGATATTTATAAGCAATATTGATAGTATGTAATTCCTTATTAAGAATGAATGGGTAAAGTGTACGTATTTCAAAGTGCAGTTATTAAATTTCTATTTGTAGCATTTTAAGACTTTCGAAAATGGTGCAAAATACTGTAAGTCTGTAAGTGTGTTTTGCCAGAGTTTATAGGCTGTAACACGTTCGGACATGTTGAGGCAGGATCTGCTCTCTCTCTCTGATATGGAAAAACAATATCAAGGCAAGAGGAGTCCCAGTATGCTAACTGACTTCTGCTGGACCCTTAAGAGGGATGTACCTGTGGCCAAGTACAACAGAAAACCACGCACTTTTACCTTTTAGCTGAGTCACCTCCACCATGCACATATACTGTAAATATATGAATAGCATAAGGTTAATTGTGTGTCACCCAAAATCCTTGCGTGATAGGGAAATTTTGATTATGTGAAGAACACTGTAGGAATGATTTGTGTGACAGTAAAAAATTGTTAACCAGTGCTATTAATGTTCATCTCTAGATCTCACATGGAGCCTCAGAAATGGTTCGTCTCATATCGCAGAAGCATTTTCTTCTCAGAGTCTTCTCAGAGATTTGACGTGAATCCTTTGAAATGGAGGGGCTGTTAGGTAGGAAAACAGTTGGAAAACACTGTTAAAAATGTGTCAGCATATCAGAAATCCAGCCAAGAAGCCTGTAGATACAGTAATGCATGTAGATAGATTGCATGTGTAGGAGACAACATCGTCTGTCGGGTGTGTTTAATTGGACTAACGTTGAGAAGCGCCCTACCTGACTGCAATGATTAAAGGTCTGACACATCATTGGTCTTGAAAACTGGTGTTAGACTGTTACATTCCTGCAATATTTACTATAAATCTATTCACACCACAGGGCTCTAATGCTGTGGGTTCTTTATAAATGAGAGGTATAAGAAGAGTGATTTCTGACACTCCGGTGTGCTATGTACTCACCCTGGTGTGTCCTGAAATGATGATATGTTTGGGGGGATGTTTCAAAAAAGGAGATGAAGGTTTGGGAGATTATATGAAGGCTATGATAGGGACCGTGGCAGTTTGGTGTCTAGCTGGAGTTTGGAGTTCCTGTGTTGTTGCCATGGTGGCGGCTAATTTGCATAAGTAATTCCACTGAAGGGTCTTGGCAGTGGCCCAAAGTCACTGCAGTGTGTGAAATGGGGACTTTGTAAAGGAAGCCGGGGTGTAAAATCTGCTAAACACTAAGCCACTGTAATGCACCTCCACCGCCCGCAGAAAAAGCCAGGGAGTGCCTTTTGTGCTTGCGAACTATCAGCCGTTCAACATTGTTATTTATCACAATACGAGCCTTGTCCTGTTAATAATTATTGTCTCATTTTGATTATTATCTGTACAGTGGTATTTTAGAATTGTCCTGCGCAAAAAGCGTTCCTTTTGACGAAATGTCCGGAAACCTAACCAACATGCTGTCTGTCCGCTGAGGGTTACCTGGGGGCTGTGGAGTCACCGCACTGCTCAGATAATACACCTCTGCTGATTCCAGGCATGTGAGGAGTTTGTGACGGGGGGGGAGATGGCTGGGACAAGGTATCACCTTTCAGCGCTTTTGAGAGAGTAAATTGGGAAGAGCGTGTTTTGAGTCAGCAGTCCTCTGGATTCCACGGCTCATGTCCCACTGTGGCATTGCTCAGGAGCGGCGCGCTGGAGTCACCCTGGCCAAACAGCCCCATAATGCACGTGTGTGTAGCACCAGCAAAGCCAATTACACCGTGGCTATTTGATGATGGATCCCTCCTGATGGCAACGCATGGCATTTAAATATACAGCCCCTGGACTCTGGAAATCGTCCCAGGCGCAGAGCGAGCGAAGGATTGCGAGCCGGGGGTAATCTCATTCGACGTGGTTGCTGAGTTTCCGGAACCCATTCCCAAGGAAGGGAAGATAATGACTCGTGACCCTGCTTCCGCCAGCCGAGGGCTCGCGGCTCCCCAACGGTCGGGGATTGTCGGCTGCGTGAGCCGGCTGAGCCTCGACATCTGAACTGTGGGGCCCATTGAGGGTCCCCTGAAAGAGTGGCATGGTGTCGTATTTCGAAAGCGGGGATTGCTGTTTAATCCTGGGCACCTCGGCTCGTCGGGAGAAATCCAATACTGCTGCCACACTTCTTTTTTCTGCACTGTGTGTGCATGCACGGGCGCGCGTGTATAGGTGTGTGTGTGTGTTTGTGTGATTTTCGCCGTGCTTAATTTTTAAAGTGAACACGCTGATGCCAGGAGCACAGTCAGGGTGGGGAGGTTCCTCTTCTCTCACAAAGGGGCTTTTGCTAAGAGAAACACACAGACCAGAAATGATCAATCTGATCCCCCAGCTTGGATGGTGCTAAATTGGAGTTCAGACTCAAGTGCACTACACTGTGCACAGTACACTGTCTATAGTATGCACTACACTATGCACAGTACACTGTCTATAGTATGCACTACACTGTGCACAGTACACTGTCTATAGTATGCACTACACTGTGCACAGTACACTGTCTATAGTATTGACAATTAAAACTATGGATATGTGGCTGGAAGAAACAATATAGCTATAATGAAGAAAATTTTGGAATATGGAAATAATGCACAATAGTAAAAACATCTACCTTTAATAGGGGGAAAGGTGCATTACTGTCACATGTAGTTGAAAAATAACTGCATTCCCATTATGTGTGTGTTTTGGTACATAGCACCAAACAGGGGCATGTTCCACCTGAGGGCTCTTCAGCTCACAGCTTCTTCATCACTTCACTGGTGATGTCACGTTCCGGAGACCGGGAACATGGAGGGCACTCCGCGCGCTCGTCCAGCCCTCTGCCGCTAATTCCTCATGACAGACATGTTCCGACATTCTCCTCCCACAGTGCTAACAGAGAGATCTCCCTCCCCCTCCCTCTGAAGAATCCAGCTGCCTCAACTTTTGGCTAAGAGCAGTAGAGCCCTCTTCAGCTGGGTCCTGTTTTTGGTTTGTGTTTGTGGAACAGTGCAGTGTATTTGATCAGTATACGTATTCTCAGCTCCTCAGCTTTCACCCTTTGAACCGCCATTTAAATAAAGCTACATTAATGAGAACGTGAATTTTGATGATGATTATTCTTATTATAACTTAGTCCACCCTTCTTACACACCGATATGCACAGATCAATTACTCTTGTCATATATAATTGATGGTATGTGTGATTAATGTATCCATCCCAAACTTTTAACCTTATTTAGAAAACTGTGTGGTGATCCATGACCATATTCTTTGGGTGTGTTACACCTGCAGTTATGGGGGATTGCGCGGTGCTGTACTGTAGCCACCTGTACTGACCTGTACCTGGTACCTGTACCAGCTCAGTCCTGCGGCTGTCTGTGACAAGAGGCGAAAGATAACCAGAGCATGAGCACGTGACTGTTGTTTAATCCCGTCTGCATGTGACAGTGTGATGTCTAACCATTCTCACAGAATTATGTATCAGAAGATATTTAACCTGCCAAAAATTCCCTTTCGAGAGCATTTATCAATGAGCTCGGCCACATACAGGTCCTGCTGCTCTGCCAGGTCCCTTGGTTCTGTTTCTACCCATTTTCTTGTCCACCGAACTAAAAAATTTCCTCTGTTCTATCCCCATTAACATTAAACAGTTTTCAACATTTTCATTGTTCCTGTGTTTCAGTTCATGGTAACAGTATATATGAAAATCAGTAGAGCCATTGGGTCACTGACAAGTGTTCCTTTTCTTCTCTGCTGTCTGATGTCACACACTGTGGGCAGGTTAAAGATCCCATTTAGCCTGTGAATGGAGGAAGGAAACTCAACACATGAAAAATCCACATACTCAAAACAGAGGCGGGATTCAACCCCCCACCCTGAAAGACTGTCAGCAGCCCCACCCTCTGAGCCACACACCACCTTTCACTCCTGTTGGGTGTATTATGTTCATTATTTTATTACGAAATGGTATGTACAGAAGATGACATAATGTAGTGATTAAAATAACCAGTCCTCTTTGAATTATTGTTTAAGCATAATTATTACACTGTAAGATAAGCTGTTTACCATGGTATCGCAAAACATGAATAGTCCTATCGAATTGCTTCTGTGAACTTTGTGTGGATGAAAAGCCAAAGATGTTGGCAGTCAGAATAGTCACTGAAGCCGTTTTCAATAAAGGAAATTGGTCACAGGCCTGGCAAAAAATATCTAGGGAGCAAGCCCTTCTGTTTCAAAACCATCACCATATGGTCAGTTTCACTCCTCTCAAACCTTAATGAAGTCCATTAACTTGGCTGGAGTCAGTATAAGGTGTATCTGACAGTTCTACGACGATTCTCCATTTCCAAACTCTCGGGTGTGTAGGGGATGCTGTATGCCTAATTCTTGGAGCACTGGTTTGTCTGAATATTGCAACAATATGTAATTTCTGCTACCTTTATCAAAATATGACCCAGATTATAGTGGGGTGGGGGGGGGACTGGCTTAATTTCGATTTTCCACCATATTAACAGCAAATAGAAAGTCAAATACGAAGACTCATCTTGCCAGACGCTTTCTTGGTTGATTTTACAGAACACCTAAAATTAATAGCCTTGCTCAGTGTTGAAATCAGAATTCTGGAATCTGGAATTTTTTCAGATTCTTGGGTTTATTTTTCAAGGAGTCGATTTTATATCACAGTAAATAAATATTCTCTCCTGCTTTAGGAGAATGGCTTTGAGAGGAAGGACTTTGTCCCCTTCTTGTTTAGCAGTCAAATTGCAGCACTGTACACATTGCAGGTTATGCCTAATGACATAATGTTCTTCCATATTCTTCCATGGAGCTGAAGTTCTTAGACCTCATGCAAACATAACCTGGGGAAAAAGTTAAGCTGTTTTCAGTGCGTTTGGCCATAAGTGACAATTAGGTTGTCACGTCTGGTAGGAGTACCTGGGAAAAATGGTTTCTCATGAGAAATGATTAGAGCTTTTTAAAATATAAACGGATATGGCTTTCACTAAATGTATAAAATCTTCAATGAATCAAGCTTTAGCGTTTAAATGATATATTTTAGCATTTATATTATATATCTGATCATTAGACAAACAAAGAAGCATGTTACATGTGGATTTTCCCCAGAACACCATTTATTACATCCCTAGGTAGTTCTGAGATGAATCACCTCATGTTTGGTGCAGCCACGTCACAGAGTTTGAGAAGAATGAGTTTTGAGTGCCCTGCTTTTTTATATGTAGTTTTTATTTTTAAGCAAGTCTTCATCATGTAGTAAGAGAGGAGTTGCTCCATTGGCTGAGCTCTGTCTACGCCCCACCCCTGATGTCATGCTGTGTTTTTGTTAAGGTGTGTGGTACAGCTGCTCTGTACCATTGTTTATTCTGGGGTAAAAACCTTTGAGACGTGTTAAAATGCTTCCCACTCATTATAAAAATCCTGCCACCCATGGATTTTGACTTTGATGTCACCAATCCTGCTTCAAAGGCTTCTTTCAGTGCTATTAATCATAGTTTAGCCTCTGAAGACACAGCCAGAGAAAACATTTGGACATCTTGCGCTCTACTTGCTCAAAAACGTTGAGATATTTGGACTGTCGTGCACATGCTTGCTAAATATCTGCATTCATGCAGTGTGGTGTTCACCATAAACTTAACAATGACCTGTGTTGTTGTTGCTGCTGCTCTTTTTCCAAAAGGAAATCTGGCAACATCACGGGCAAAGGTGACTTCAGCTTCAAGGTCACTGCCATCCCAGCTGAATCCTGGACGCTCTAAGGTAAAAGTGATTTTTCCCTTGAGGATCCCATTGTTCAACTACACCTCCATAAAAAGTTGTACTCCACGAAACAAGAGTATTCTCCTCCTTATTATTCAACTATTGTCTTAATCTTTAAACTTCCTTTTTATAGACTGTAGTGTTATGGATCATTAGTGCAGTATTAGTACACACAGGCTGATCCATCCAACGTAATAAACCTACGAGCATGTCTTTTCATGATCCTGTGTGTCCCGCCCTCCAGCTACATCTAGCCTTTTACTTTCTTGGCTTTACATTCTTGGCTTTCCACATGCATACGTTTTCCACTCTGTGGTAAAGCCAATTAATTCTATGGGTGTGTCTTTTGGGTTGACCATCACAGCCATGATTCCAAACCTTGAGCAAGCCAGGACTGTTTTGTAATTTTAGGCAATTTGAACAAACACTAGAATGGACTGGAGAAATATTTTCAGTAGAACTTTACTTAAAGCTGTCATCTATAATCTATATATCTTATAGATACCTTCATAGTGCATTGTACTGGTCGATATGGCAAATATATAAATCATTACAGCACCTTCTATTGACAGTCATAAGGCATTGTAGTGTAGATTATAATACTTCATAAGCTCCAATGAAGCTCTCATATAATGCCCCTTAGATACCTTCATAATGCATTATAATGGTCAGTATAAGAATTAAGGATACTTTGTACTGCATTATGAAGGTATCTGTAAAACTTCATAAATCATTTTTAAGCATGCATAATAAACATGCCGATAATGTGTTATGCCTTTTTATAAATATTTATAACCATGTTTATAGGTCTTTATGAATTTATTATAATTTGCTAAGCATGTGTCCATAGATTCTTATAAACATGTCTTTCATGGAAAGCGTTACCATATTTTCTTTAAATGTTGAACCCTCCCATATCCTGGTTAACACCCTCGTCAGAATAAGCTCAGTGGCAAGTCTGTCATCCATGTCATTCTCCTGTGTAAAGTCTTTGACTGGCTTGGACTTGAAAGCTTTTAATAGTATCAGTTCACTGCTTGGTGACTGAGGATTCCGCTGTCAACCCCAGGAAGGAACACTGCCGGAGTCACACAGGACACTTTGACGCTAAGTTGACATCGCTTTGTTCTTAGTAGGTTCCCATTGTCACTGCTGTGACAAACATTAAGTTGCGGTTGCTTGAAATTTCTTTCGAAAGGGCTCAGAACCTTGTTGAAGTCACTCCTGTACTCTAATGCAAACGTCCCACAAATGAGGAACTGTGCATTTTGGACATTACTGTGGTTATTTAATTCCTCCCAAGCCCTAAAGCCTTCTTTCCTGAAGTTTAGTGAAAATTACAGGACTGATGCTGATGTGCCCAGAGTGAATATGCTCTTTCGTAATAAAGTGTGGCGCATCTTTTTGTCACGCAAAGCCCCATTTTTTACGCTCTGCCCTCAAGGACAGAAGTTAATGGGATTAAGTGGGATAATGTCAGCCGCTTAGATTTCCATTCCCTTTGCTCCCTTTTGTGTTTCCTTTCATATATTTCCAAATGTTACTTCCTGTTTTCATTCCCCCGAATACCTGCTGAAGGTATGAATCTGTTATCTTGATATAATTATACTACCTCGATCATCAAATGCTTTTTTTCATGCTGACTTCCACTGAGTTATAATATCTGACTGCAAAATATCTGACTGCATATGCTGATTCTCTTCAGCTCTCTCTGTGAAAATGTGTTCTGGGTCTCAGCATCCAACAGGGTATAATTGCATGTTTAGGAAGGTCTTCTTTGTGGACTCACTCTGTTATTACAGAATGATATTGCTTGTGTTAAGATAAATGCCATAGTTTAAAGATGAACCATTATGACCAATAACACAAGCAAATATGCCATGGAGCCATCTAAACACCCAGACCAAAGACAGGATATTCTAGAAAAATGTGGTTGTGTATATGGTTGAAAAAAACATGTTTTTCAGATATGTTGTAGAGAGTTGCTTAGTTTTGGAGATATTGGCCATAGAAGTATCAGTCTTTTCACGAATATAATGGGACTGCATGACATTCTTTCTGTGGTGATTAAAGCGTTTGCAAAATTCAACAGTAATGTCTCTTTCCAAAAATCATGACCCGGTTGCTCAAGATAATTCACAGACCTCGTAGTATCATGTTGGAACTATTTTCTTTCTACCAAACTCGGCACTTCACTGCGGATGTGAAGAATATAGCGCCAGGGCACTTGTGCTGCTGAGAATGTGTCCGAATATAAGCGTCAATGGCGTCCTCCCTGGCTGAGCGCTAACGCTTGCTAGCTTAGTGGTTCTAGGGGAGGTAGCAGTTAGCATCAGCTACCAACAAAAACAAATAGCAGCAATACTGTCTCAGTTAGTAGTAATAACAGCTGCATACTGCTGGTTCACGCAGCACTACTGAGCTAGAGTTGATGGTCACATCCAGTTATGTTATCGGGTGCTGGAGTGTCCCACTATTTATCAGTAAAAAAAATATTACTGATGAATACGATATTTGTTCCTTATCGATTTTTTTCCGACTCTATTGATATAATCAAAAAATATGTGTGGAAAGAGTTTTCATTGTTACTTGCAACTACTGTAATTCTATTTTCACTGAGTCAAACTGCATTATCGGTCTGAAAAACAAACATACGAAAAAAATGCCGTTTTCCAAAATAAAATGCCTTTTTCCTACATCCGATTACATTGCCAGGAGCAGGACCGCCCCAGTGCTGGGGTTGGGCAGATAATCGATATTGCTGATAAATACGATATTTGTTCCTTATCGATTTTTTTTCCAACTATATTGATATAATTGAAAAATGTGAGTGTAAAGAGTTTTCATTGTTACTTGCAACTAGTTCTGCTTTCACTGGGTCAAACTGCATTATCGGATTGAAAAACAAACATATGAAAAATCCCTTTTTCCTGCATTTGGTGATAAGCACACCTCACCAAAAAGACATGCATGTACACTGTGTGCACGGCCTAACCCAAGCAAAGTAAACATGCTTGTGTTTCTTACTAAAAATTCATACTAAAGCATAACTTCCTGTTTTATTGTTTTTGTGATTGTGATGGTTATTGTTCTTATTCACCTCCATAATTTGGGCATCATTTACTTTCATTATACAATAATGACCACTGCTGCTTTGCTATTTATTTGGGCAGTTTTTCCTGCTCCCATTTCAACTGGGGAAACTAAAAGGTGAAAAGAAAACATTCGTTTAGTCTTGAGTAGTTTTTGCATTTGTGTCTTCAGTTGTAAACACATGACTTGTGTTAAATCGTAAAGGTTTCTGCCTGGTATCTCTACCCTGCGACGCTGACATTTTACAAATATGTGTGAACCAAATATTGGGTACTATAGGCTGTACAGTACTGTTTTAAGGGCATTTTTAACAAACAACATTACCTTTGTATTGCTTGTAAAGAGAAATGCAAAACAGGCTGTATTAACATATTAATTTGTTCATTGATTTATTCATGATCTTGTGTTTAGACATTATAAAAAATCTAGATGTTTTTCGCGGCAGATTCAGATATCGCACCAACCTTATCTTCTGTGCAGGGATACGGTTGGTGTGTGGAATTCGGTAGAAAGTAAATGCATCTTACATGAAACTGCAAACAACAAGGTGGATCATCTTGAGTAACCAGGTCATGATTTTTAGTAGAGACATTGCTGTTGGATTTTTTCAAGTGTATTTTTTGGCACTTTAATCACCACAGAAAAAATTCAGCTCCGTTATATTTGCCAGAAGGCTGACATTTTTGCAGCTTATATCTCCGAAATTAGGCAGCTCTGACTACTACAGTCTAGATGGATAAATAGCACTACAGCATATCTGGACTGCCCCTTTAACTGGTGCAGAACTCCAGAAATAATGAAGAAGGTGCAGATTTCTAAACACCTTTTGATAAAGCTCTGGAACATACACAGGGAGACCTCTCACTACACACCACAAATTGTCAAAACCTTTAGCTGCGGTGGGAGAAGATACCATTAAAAAAATAGGCGCACCTTTCTGTCCCGTGACGGCATAAAATATTAAGATATGCACTTTGCTGTATAGACTTACTGTAAAATATTTATTGCTTCATTAAATATGATGAAGTTGTGAAGAGAACAGACCATCAGAATTCTAAAATTGTGTCTTTTTAGTGCAGTGTTGTGCTGAGATCACGATTTGTATATAGATTACAGAGGAGATTCGGAACCTGAAGCAAAGTAGCCTTCATTTTTCTATAGATTGTTGATTTTGTCTGCATGGTGCTAAAATCAAGCCACAGTCAAACCATTCATGTACTAATGATCATTTCATTATCAGTTGCATTAAGAGGTGGGCTTCACTCGTAGCTAATTTCTCAGCCATCAGTCAATTTTTCAGTTGTACGTAGACTTTGCAGGATTGCCTGTGTCTTCTTTTGCAACTGTTAGTATTTAAATATAAGCTTTGTTTTGTGGTATATTTTTACATTGCAATTATTCATTGACGTAATACACGCTTCCGGCTGTTTCTGTGCCGCAAGCGCAGGGGGCTTGCAGACTAACAGTGTCGGGGGTCATCTCTGCTCAGGTGGACACCATGGAGATGATGCGGCATCCAGAGGAGACCACCAACATGAGGAGACAGACTGTGGCCTCTTACTTCCGTGTGCGTATCCTTGATGGTGAACTATCCTTGATGGTAGATAGCTACCTCCTTCAAAGCTGTGCCAGGCAGCAGGACGGCACAGCCGTAGTAAAACAGCGTAGTGCTCCTTTTCTTAGCTTCCCGTCATTCAGAGATGTTGCTCAATGGCAGCTCCCCAATCCCACTGAAAGAGCTCTCATGTGCTCCTATGTGGGAGGTCAATGCTGGGAAAACTGTTTATGACTCCTTGGAAAGATATATGCAGTCTACCCTAATGCACAAAGAACGTCCGAAACTGAAATGCCGTTGTCATGAGCAGGTTGAAAGCTAGTCGTTCTTGTTCATGACCGCCACCGCACTGACATTCCCAGCTTTTCAACACGGTCTTGTGTTACACTTATGCATGCGCACTCAGCCATCTTCTCTCGCCTTGCGTCGGCAGTATTCGCTGATGGACCTCCTCTCCAAAATGGTGGTGGGCCAGCCGCATTTCGTGCGATGCATCAAGCCAAACGACGACAGACGGGCACTACGCTTCTGCCAGGAGAGGGTGATGGTGCAGCTGCGCTACACAGGGATACTGGAGACGGTTAACATCCGGGGACAGGGTTACTCACACCGGATCCTTTTCGATGAGTTTGTTAACAGGTAACAGCCACAAGTCACATGGGGTGCCGTTAATATTTAACAAGAATCTAGTGAATGGCAGAAAACCTTCAGATAGTTAGGGACTGAACAGATGCACCTAAACATTGATCCTACTGCATTATAAATTCAGGTCTGCTAAATTACAGTAATGCATAATTACCTTATTTCAACTATTCTAAAAACAGTCATTTTGAAGTTTTCCATTAAGGAACCTTAGGATGACATTTCATTTGTTTAAATTTGCAGGAGCACATGGACTGTATATGAGCAAAGCTGAAAGGCAGCTTTTAAGAATACAGGGAAATTTAGATCCATTAATAATTCCTCTGACCTTGATATCCAAGAAGCCTCTGTTATCCATCTGCTATTGCATACAGTGTGAAGAGTTAGATGCTGGAAGAGTTCCAGCACTAAGATGTGGGTTTATTTACCTTCCTTCCTACCAGTTAAGGACCTGTAATCAAAATAAACTAAATGTGTTCTCCTCAGCATGCCATTTCCAATCAGACAAGTTAAGATTCATAAGCCGGAAAGTATGGGAAGATGACAAAATCACTATAATGGTACATTCTTTTCTCTCTTAAATCTTGCTATTGAAATCAAGCACAGTATTTTCTGTTTTAAAGTATAAGGCTGCCATTCAATTAATCTGTTTTTTTGAGTGAGAAGACAATGAAATGTTCTTGATATCAAACTCTTTTTATTACGAAAAACTCCCAATTTAGAGTGCGTTGTCCTTTGTGTGATATCATTGGCTGAAATGAACCAGACAAATGATACAGCTAAAAAACTGGAACCTGCATAAAAATTGATTTAAATGTGTGCTTTCATATCAAAGGCCCCTCTGAAGTTGGCAAGCAGTACAGTTTGTCTGCAGCATCAAAGGCCTTGCAGGTATCAACAGGAATTAAAGTAAAACACAGCAAAGCATGGAGATATCAAAGACGTGTTCCATCCAATGCCATTGTAATTTCTCGTTTTTTGTTACCAGCTTCTAAGCACGCTGGTGATCCAGCAGTTTTAATAGGCTTTGATATTGAACAAACTTGTAGAGGCCTCTTCCTGTATGCCAAAGTCCCTGCAAAAGTAAAAGCGGGAAACAGAAAATTCTCATAGACCTTCAATAGACATCCTCTTTCATGTGTGAAAGAAGAGTTAAGTAGGAAGGACTTCTATAGTAAGCTCTATAGAAAAGCTGAAGGAGGTGACAATACTATGATATGGAATCCGGATCCTCTTGCAAATCACCTGACAGGAGATCGCAATCTGATACTGTTCTTTACCGCCTCTTGGGGGCAAAAACAATCACATTTTTCTCAAGGGCCCTTTACTGAAACTATGATGTTTGAAAGCTTGTGTTACACCTCTGACATCAGTCTCATGCACTTGTACATATTGTGAAGTATCTGGTATTTTTTGCCATCCGCTAAGATTTTGCTGTGTTTACAGGAAAACCAGCATGGTTTTTTTTTTAGTTTTTGCTGTAGGCAGACTGTGGTTAAACAAGTCAAGCTCTGCAGAGAGGCAGATTAAATGGATTTACATTGCCTGCACCATGAATTAAACTGGGTCTCATATACTTTGATGTTATTTCAATATAGTGCTACTTTCATGGTCTTCTTAACTTTGGACTGCTCTACCTATTTAAGTGTTTTATATCAGCGATAAGCCGTTGTGAAACACTCTGATGCCTCTTAAAAGATAGAATTTGGGTTCTGATTCATGGCAGGAAATGCATTTCTTTCGTGAGCTTGCCTCGACTCTTCAAAATAAAAGAACATATTCTGCGATACAGCCAGTGGCTACATAAACGATCAGCACATTTTTTTTTTCATGAGTTGTAAGGGATGATTGCCATAGGGCTTCCTGATATTGAATAGCCTCTTTCAACATATTATAATCCCATTACAAATAGTACCTGTAACATGTTTCTCTTCACAATTAATCACATAATAGTATAGCGTGCTATCACTACATGTGTTTCATGATAAAAGTATACCGATATCAAACAAATATTTAGGATTGTAATATCTACGGCGCCTCACCTGGATCTCTGGAGTATGTGTTGCCTGATGTGTCATGTTTGTACCACTACGATATTTACGGTAGTTGTTTGGTGTACCCTGTTGAGTACGAGGACCCCGAAGGGGCGGGTGTGTTTCGGCTCTTGGATTCGTCACGGAAGTTCTCTGGGAGTTCTCTCCAACAACCCTCCCGAGATACATTAGACAAATAATGGGAGATCTGCTGTACATATAAAATCTACAATGGGTGGATGTTATTAGGGGCAATATGATAGTCCGCTTTACAAGAGGTACATGAAATGCGCATCTGCCTTGCTCCAACGTGGCTGTACCATTTTAATGAGTGCTGCTTTATATGGTGGGGGGGTGGGGGACTTTGATCACTCAGCTCGAGTCCCCCATCCTTTAAAGTACATCTCTTAACATTCATTTCAAGACCACTGGAAGAGTTGTTGAATGGGGTTAAATCCAGACCTACCGAGGGCCAATTAGCAGCCCTTGGATCTTTGAACCTTGGAAACTGCTCTAAGGAAGTTCTCCTGGATGGACCAGATGACTTTGCTTGGTGGTGTGCTGAGCTGACTGACTTGTGTCAGAAAAGGTGCGAGTGTGGAGCCAGTTGCTCTGTCTGGCAGAGGGGTATCTCAAGATCTCTGCTGATGTTTATATCTCTCTGTGTATATTTGATGTATATATATATACATATCGATCTGTATATCTTTTTGCATATATTTCAAACTAACATGGCTTGTCCTTTAATAAGGGTGTTTTGTCCAGAGTGTTCCCAATTCTCGATTCCCTACATGTAGATTAAAACAGTGAAGATGACATCACATGCTCTGAAAGGGATCATTTTGTCCACAGGCAAATCTGATTTATTTTGAAAGAAAAAACGGTGAGCAGCAGGAGCACTGTGCAGCCAGTCTGAGCCAGGGAGATTTCAGCAGTTAATTCAGTGTATCGTATCGCTGGAGTTCATAATTCTAATGCCAGTATTAGAGGTTTCTGCTCTGACTGTAGTACGATGCAGTAATGTGTTGTAGCCTCACACCTCCAGGGTTGTAGGTTCAATTCCTGCCCCCAGCTCTCTGTGTGATGGTTATGCACGTTCTGACCACTAGGTTTCCTCCTTGATTGATTGACTTTGTGTATCTGTGTTGGCTTGTACCTCCGGGGACAGGCCTCAGGTTTGCTGTGAGCCTGCATTGGATAAGTAGCTATGGAAGATGGGCGGATGCATATCTGTAATTGCTTCAATTTTTATTCACCATTCTCTTGTGCTTTAAGACAAACACATATGGTATATGTGATTTAATCTATATAAAATGCTGTGAAGCATATCACAATGACATTGTAATATTATGCAGAATAACTTAGTTCTGTTTCGTTGTTCCCTTGAAACACACTCACCACCTCTCTCTTCTTTACCCCAATCAGGTATTACTGCCTGGCTTTCCGGGTACATCTGATGCCAGAGGCCACTAAGGAGAATGTCATCATCATCCTACAACAGGCCAAACTAGACAACTGGGTCCTGGGGAGAACCAAGGTGAACCTAAAATACTTTATTGTCCCATTTATTTTATGCAGGTTTTTCAGAGGAAAACTTGAGGAACCCAGTGGCCAGTTTTAGGACAGGAATCATCAAGTTCAAGGACAAAAGTGTAAGGTTTATACTTCCATTGCTGAGTTAAATGCTGGGCTTCTATCTAGTGTCCTTATTAGCCTCAGGAAGTTTTAGGGAAGGGAGCCAAACTTCATTATTAGTAATTTTCCTGTGGTAAGCAACAGGGAGAGGGAGCCTAACCTGACTGGAGACATTAAAAAAAGTCATGGAGCAGGCAGTTAGGACCAGCATAATACTCAAATCCAAGCTTACTGAAGAGGTAAAAAGAAGCTCACCAACAGGCACTTCCCACTGCAGGAACCTTTTTCAGGAACTAGAACTTTTTTCAGGAATCAGGAAGTTCAGTATCATTCCCACTGCAGGAAATTGCCCCAGTTGTAGTTCCTGGGAGGTAGTTCCTGAACCTTTTTTAATTCCTGCCTAGTAGTAGGTACTTTTCGCTTGACTAGGAACTATGTTAAACCTTGCTGATTGATTGACCACAAGCAATGGCGCTAACTTGGACATTACACAGCAGTGCGTGGAAAAGACATAGAAGTGGTGGAGCAAAAAATTTAGCAGATGGAGGGATTTGTGTGTCTCAATCAGTGCATTAATGAATACTTTTGTGGCTTTTGTCTCTATATTTCTGAATTGGAAAATTGGATCGATAACCAATATATTATTTTGTCTAATATTGTCGGTGCAGCGATACAAGCTCACCAGCGCTTATAAGCATAATAACGTTACATCACTCTTTATTCTGTGGTAAGTGAAAAACCATTCTGCTGGCCAGATTTAAGAATGAATTATAAACATATTGAGGGCCATATAAATAAAATGCTGTGTCCTGTTTTGAATCAATATAGGATGCAATTTGACCCAACAGAACAATCTTCAGGTTTCACAGAATTAAAAACAATGTATTTTGCTAATTAGTACTGGCAATTTCACTGCTGGGACTGACAATATTAGACAAAAGTATGTTGGTTACCAATCAAATTTTCCAATACAGAAATATGGAGATGCAAGCAAAAATATTATCTATTAAATGTAGCTGAACTACAAAAATAATTCCATCTACTCAGTTTTTGCTCCTCTACTTCTGTTTTTCTGCATTTACACATAACTTCCAAGTTAGCAGCAGTGCTTATGGTCAACGAGAATCGCTGTAAGTGCCTCCCCAGGAGTGTTCGAATGAAAAGTACCTTGTCTGGAGTGGGGACTAAAAAAGGATTCAGACGAACTACAGTCAGGCCAAGTTCCTGCAGTATAAATGTGACAAAAGTTCAGAAAAAAGATTGCGGTTTCTGAAAAAAGTTCCTATAGCGTGAATGTGCCTTACAAAGCCAAGGATCCACCACGCAATTTTGATTTATTTCTTTATCTGGGGACGCACGTTTTGATGATTAAAGCATACCTCTTGAAAAAGACTTGCTCCACTTCTAGGGGGGTGGGGGTACGATGACTCCAAAGGCTCCTGGGTGACAGGTGCCCTAAAGAAATTGGAGCATAATTCTATTCTTCTGGGTTGGGGGCCCAGTATGATGTGCTTTCATGGGGCCCAAAATTTCTAGTGGCACCCCTGCGAAACTCCAGAATGCAGCGGGTTCACATCCCAGTGGAAACTCTGCTGTTGTAGCCTGACAGAGGTCATTTTATCTGGTTTGCTCAGGTAAAACATATAATTTCCTAACTTTGTAAATTGATTAAGATGTGTCATCTTTGCAGGGAACAAACAGTCTCGTTCTTGTTCAACTTTCATGCATTTTCCTCCCACTGAGCTCATTATTTCAGCTGCCATTAGCCCTGATATAATGGATTTTAATCTAATGCTGGCAAAGAGCTTTCTTTGGCCTGGGCTGACACGGTCCCCGGGGTCCACAGGTTTTCCTGAAGTATTACCATGTGGAGCAGCTGAACCTGCTGCTGAGGGAGGTCATTGCACGGGTGGTGCTAATGCAGGCCTACGCCAAGGGGTGGCTGGGCGCCCGGCGCTACCGTAGGGAGCATGAGAGGCGCGTACATGGAGCAGTCGTCATCCAATCAGGTGAGGCCACATTCAAGCTACATGACCTTCCAAGTCGTCAGAGCGCCGGACCATTCACACTGCACAACTTCTCATCTTGTAATCGGGAACCTTGAAGTTGTTGTGGTAGTTGTGATTTGCCACCGCAGATCGGACATTGATCTGCCTCTGATCTGGGGGATTTGGTTGGTGACCTCCATAAACTGTTGGCGAGCGGAAAAAAGGGGTTTAAGCTGTGAACTTAGCGTAATGGCTTCCGCCCAAACTTTCCATGCCACAGTGCAGGTGACCTTTAGCCTGTCATCTTAAGTCCAAAGACCAAAACTCCGTTACAGCTTTAATGACAAAGTAGTAATTTTTTAGTTTCGGTCATTTTAAAAAGAAAGACTCTGAAAATGCTGTATGTTTATTGCTCATCAGCCTCTCTCCTCTCTGTAGCCTGGAGAGGCCATGCCGCTCGTCAGACGCTCCGGCTAATCAAAGCGGAACGGGAGAAGGCCGCCTTCCGCATACAGTCTGGTACACAGCAGTTATCATCCTTCAAAAAGACTTGAGAAAGTTGTTTTAAGTCGATCCTGGGCACATTGCCCAACCTGTGCAACAGGCTCATGAACTGAAGTCCCGATAAAGGCCAGTGTGTTTTAAGGTTCATGAAATGCCTTTTTGATCTTGGTAAACCTCTATGAAACAGCAATAATTAATCAATAATGTATGAGAAGAAGCTTTTGAAAGTTTAGGCAGCATTTGGTCTCTGTGTTGCAGTAGAATAGTGCATATTAAACCCCCCCCCGCTTTCATCTCTTTCCCTGGAAAAGCATCAGCGGGGGCTAATCCCCTCTGCCTCCCTACGACTTCCTCTGTTGAATTCCCGGTCTGTCGCAGCGAGCTCACATTCCAGAAGCAAGATGCCTCTTTTTTTATTTTTCTTTAAATGCCGTCAGCCGTGTCATCTGGAATGTAAATGAATTCCAACTTGGTAAGGCTTGACGGAGATCAAAGTGGGCACAGTACCCTTTGCGGGAGCAGTCCCCTCTCCTGAGCCACTCAGTGGAGGACAGGGAAAGGTGGCAGGGGGGCGGGGGG
>JAODLC010000001.1:31831256-31861985 GCA_026781145.1 Hippopotamyrus pictus
GACTGTGGGGGGAAACTGGAGTACCCGGAGGAAACCCCACGATGACACGGGGAGAACATGCAAACTCCACACACATGCGACCCAGGCGGAGACTCGAACCCAGGTCCCAGAGGTGTGAGGCAACAGTGCTAACCACTGCACCACCATGCCACCCCGATTTTTACAACATTATTGTTGAAATACACAGTCCTGAAAAAGGGACGTTTCTTTTTTTGCTGAGTATATAATATGTCATTTAGTGCGTATGCGACCCTTAGTGTATTTTAAAAGACTAACAGTGCAGTGTAATCAAAAGGACCAGCCAATTGCAGAGGTAGAGTGGAATTGCATGATTGAACAACTAAGGTGGACTATCTTACATTGCTGTTTATCATTTAATGCTCAGACCGGTTGATATGGCAAAATATTTTATTGCTATATTTTTTTCATATTGGTTGAAATTGATAATTATTACTATATAATTCAAGCTGTGTTTTTTAGTTCAAGGCTGCATTTTTGCTTAAAATTAATTTGTAATTAAAAAAGATGACAAACTGAATGGACTGCAAGCTGAAATCTTTTTTATCACTGGGCATAACACCAGAAAATGCAGACAATACGGCTTCTTGCTGGGTTTGTTTCTCTGACTGCCTTGCTGGTTTCAGGGAATGGGCTCGACACCCATATTGCAAAATAAAACGCTGTATCCCATCCATCCATCCATCCATTGTCCAAGCCGCTTATCCTACTGGGTCGCGGGGGGTCCGGAGCCTATCCCGGAAGCAACGGGCACGAGGCAGACGCTGTATCCCATTTTGATCCAATATGGGGTGTGATTTGTCCTGAATTTTTTCTGACTGAAAGTGGAAACCCTAATTGCTGGTGTTTGTGACTGTAAGCACTTGCAGTCAGATGACAGTGCTTCAAGCGGTGAAACAAGGTTTTAGTTGGCACAACATTTCAGCAAAGTGTATAGTGTATATATATAGTATATAGTATATATATAGTATAGTAGTGTATATAGTGTATAGTATGTTGCCACACCACTGATGTCTTTTTACCTTCTTTACCATCGATATCTATTATTCAGAAAGATGTTGCGGTTGCTGAGCTGTCACTTTCATTATCGAGGTTTCCTCTGAGGGAGCTGTCATCTCCTCCATGATATTTCAAAAAAAACGCAGCATGTTGGCATGCTCTGCTAACTCAGTCAGCCTTGCTGTGTGTTTGTGGGTCATAGATTGTCCGTTCCTAGAAGCTACCATATGAGCGGTTGGAATTGTGTTCATTTCTGTGATGTGTGCAACATTGCTCATATAGAGTTTATCGAAGTTTCTCATTTTCTTTTTATTTAAATTTCATATGACAATAAGTCGATATATTGTTTGCATTGCCTATTCCGACCTCAGGCCTGTAGGGATTTATCCACCAGAGACAGATGGAGGACTGGAGGGGCTGGGAGAATAAGGATTTTTCCAGCGTATGAAGGGGGAAAAACCTTGAACAGAGATGATTGATTTCAGTGTAAAAAATGGTTAAGTAACAGCATCCCATTTCTGTGCAAAACAGATGCAGCCGTTGTCCTTTGGATTGTTACCTAGAGGAACCTCCTGGTTCCCCCAGCTTGCTTTATAATTTGAAGCACATGGAGTTGCCATTTAACAATGATGTGCCAAATGAAGATGTTGGTTATAAATCACAAGACCCCTTAGCAGCTTGGGAAGTTTTCATAGAGTTTCACCCCTTGTGTGTGTGTGCGTGTGTGTGCGTGTGCGTGTGTGTGTGCGCATGCTCAAAACATTTGTATGAACATGCATTAATATACGTGTGTGTGTGTGTGTGTGTGTGTGTGTGTGAGCAAGGGAGTGAGGCCTGCACTCCACATGCCCCATTTAGAGATCAAAGGCCTCCAGTGATGACTTTTCCTTATAATGCATGGTTTTTGGTACACCAGTCTCCACCATCTGAGTAAACACCAACCTAAGTGCTTCACCAGGACCTGGGAGAAGTCAGGTGATCTGGACATGTGATCTGCAAGAAAGGACTCAATACAGCACTCATTTATTCAGCCGAAATCCCTTTTCGGCAGCTCTTTCATGTTGTTCCTGATGAGTGTTCAGATTTTCAGGCGGATTTATAGGTGGTATTTAAAAGACATACAGAAAATCATGAGCTGCCTTTGAAAATGTAAGAATCACCTATTCTAGATCTTTTTCATCTTGAGATGTGCACATTAACAATGTGCTGCAGAGCTAAATGCTTGTAGTACTGTATAAATAGAACGTGACCTCTGTAGTTTGATTTGGATTGTATTGCTCCCAAATGGAACTTGCTAACTCAAGTGCGGTGTTCATAGTGCTAGGCCAACTGTGTGTGTGAAAGTCTGGCTTTACTGAGGGCCTATCTAGCTGAGAACAGCTCAAAGAGCAGAAATCCTGTCTGCTGAATTGGCTATCTGGGAAAACCCTGTCCCTCAGATGGAGGGCGCAGGGTAGGTCAGATCAAATGGTGGTAATTTCCCCATGCAGATGCACAGTCCACTGTGCGCCTTTTAATGTCAGCAGGCTGATAGAGTAGGATGACAGAGCTCTTAAAGTGGCATGTCTGTCTGCTCTGTAGGCCGGGATACTGGAAGCTTCCATCCATAGCTGCTTTTACCACTCCTGTGGTCTTCCTGACATTAGGCAGGGCTGGTTTGTCCAGCATCCATGCATTCTTCATATGTCATGTATCAGTCAGTGTCACTGAAATCAACATGTAAGTAAACATCTTTGGCTGATATTTTGTGGCATATTGCAGATGTGAAAATGGTTGATTAAAATATTGTGTTCTGATCAGTGTGAGATCTTTGGAATAGTACTACATGACCATCATTCTGTAAAACAAAAAAAAGCAGCTGGTTTAGCTGAACATGAGAACAGAAAATAAAACAGAAAATCACACTGGGTGGACATTAGGAGGTAATAGCTGTATAGTGTTAACTGATGAGTGAATTCATTTCCATTTTGTGTAGCAAGTATACAACAATAATCAAATGAATTGTTTGTATGAGTTGGCTAGTAAAGTCCTGTGCCTGACCATATCTATCTATCTATCATCTATCTATCTATCTATCTATCTATCTATCTATCTATCTATCTATCTATCTATCTATCTATCTATCTATCTATCTGTCTGTCTGTCTGTCTGTCAGTCAAAATTGCTGAGACATTGGTTTAAGATCGGTACATTGCTAAATGATCACATTCCATTTAGGCCTATTAATAACATTTAAATTATTACATACGCTAATGTACGGAGCCCCTAAAGAGACCTGGCGTGCGCATGAGGAAGTAGGAGCATTTTGTTTTTCTGCACAGGTCCCTTCAGGGGCTCCGTACTAATGTGTCTTTTGGACGTTTTTTCAATAATTTTGCTTTAATCAGTAAAGCATGACTGTTAGGCCTGTTGTTACTGGTTCTGTCATGTTGTCAGTATTTAAAATAAAAGACATATTACTTTTAATCAGTTAACTTGTTTGTGTGGTTTATGGTTTTAAAGAGGATACCTACATGCATGGTAAATAGAACAAATCTACACTATGAAATATATCGTATAACTCTTTTGTGGGTTATATAGCCTAATCGGGAGAAGTAACAGTAGGCTAAACATCGCACAGTGATCTCATTATCATTGTGTTGCTGTTGAAATACATCGTGCAGACTTTGTGGGAATGTCGAATCAATATTCAGTAGTGATAGCCCTGCAACATTGTGCCGGTGAGCAAATGACCTTATAGAGCAGGGGTCATCAACTCCGGTCCTGGAGGGCTACTATCCAGTAGGTTTTCTATCCTACCTGGCTTCTGATGAGCCAGGTAGGATACCTATGCTTGACTGCTGTCTGGGTAGTTATATTATTTTAGTGTTGCTGCCGTAAAAGTGTGAGACAACTATCGCACATCACAATGTATTGAAACATTCTCAGAACTTGAAAATTTCCAACCTCCTTCTTGAAAAAGTACTACAGAAAGGCTGAACCAAATGGATTCCTAATGCTAATTCCACTAATGTTTGATGCTAACGTGACACGGTGAGTCTCAAAGACGTGCTAGCAGAAAATGGCACATAGTAAATCATGCAGTACTCCATGTGAACAGTAAATAAGCATCTCTTTGGTTTTATGTCACTGTGACTCCAAACCCAGCAACACCTTTACTGAGCCAACCCATCAGCAGTGGAAAATCGATACGAGCTGAAACCACACTGTAACTAGTGTCACTTCACAGTACGGCTTGGGTACGGCCTGGTTCCTGTATGCCAGTGGAAAAACGCCAAATGGAACTCATGCCTTTGTATGTACTTCTTTGTATTTTTTCGTTTTGTCGGTGTTAACTTTGGTTTATATTTCAATGATACTTTTCTTACACTGAATGCTGTACATTTAGGCAGCTTACTGACTACCATGGAAATTAACATGGGACAGAAAACAGTAGTTGCAATAAGATACAGAATGTACCTTGATTCTGCAGTTGGCGTAGTTCGCCCTAGAGCTACAGAGGCCTGTTCAGCGTACCATTAATGGGCGACATGACTCCACAGGGCCTTGCCACAAATGGGAGTGTCGCTTTAAATTCAGAGATATTAGGTAACCCATAACACTTCATTTGGATGAAGCACCCTTTCAGTTACCGCTGTTTCATTAATACCCAGGCTCAGATCAAATGGTGGGACTTTCCCAGCATGCTGGGAAACGCTGGGGCGCTGAAGCGGAGGTGCTGACCCATGCATGGTCCACTATGTGCTCTTTAATGATGTTGGGCCAGGATTAGAAGAGCTCTAGTGAGCTCTAAGGAGGCATGTAATGGTATGAACAGCCATCTTGCCAGAACCATTATGTACAGTGATTGCTTTGCATGATTTTATGAAACAGCTGTGGAGTATGAGGCCATTTTACACAGTCAGTTGTATGTTGGCAGCCATACCGCCTACAGTGTGAACTAGGTACTGTCAGGGTCAGCATGTGTCCCACGCTGCCCTTCGTGTCCCGTTCCGGTTTGGCCAGCAGGTGCTGCTGGCCATCCTGTCCTCCTCCCTGTTTCTTGCCCTTCACCTCCAGTGTGTCTAAGTCCCTAGTGTGTTTTCCCTGTTCCCCAGAGTGCTGCATAGATCAGTGGGCTGAGTGTGCAGCACAGATACTGTTTCCTTGTGTTGTCGGTTTGAGGCTGACTTGAGACCAGTTTCCTTTGGGTTTTTGCTCCCTAGTGTTTATTTCTTATTCTAGAGTGTTATTGTGATTGTTTCTGTGTGTTCTTGCTTCTAGTTTTTCCTGGTGGTGCTTCCCCTAGTACATGCTGTAGATTCTTAGTCTATAGTGTTTGTTAATTCTCTTAGTTCTGTGTGTTCTTAGGGTTATGGTGTCCGCCTGTTTCTCGTTGCTCCTGTGTCTCCCTTGATTGGTTCATTGATTAGGTTACACCTCTTCCTTGTTTTCCCTGGATATCAGTGTATTTAAGTTCCTTCTCTCACTCTCTTTAGTCTGCCATTGTAATATCATGATGTAGTGTTGCCATGTGTTTTGGTCCTTGTAGCCTGGTTCTGCTCTCTGTGTTGCTCTGCTCCCTGGTTGTGTTTTCCTAATGGTTTAGCTTGTTTTAGTATTAAGTTCTGTTATAGTTTTCTGACCCCTCGTGGTCCTTTGTTTTGTATGATTCCATCACATCTTTTCCCTCCTGCACTATGCCCTAAGTCTGTAACAAGGTAATCCATCTGAAGCTAAACAGGTTTGGGCCTGGCCAGTAGATGGGAGACCAAGTAGGAAAGCTGGATTGCTACTAGAAGAGGTGTTAGTACTCCAGTGCAGTGATGGGGACAGCATTCTGTAAAAATGGTGCCGTCCTTTGTATGCAATGTAAAACTGAGGTCCCCGACTCTGGTAAAAACACGTACCTAGGCATCATTTTAAAGAATGGGGTGATACCCTGATGTCCAGGCTAAAATTGCCCATGGTGGCTCTCAAGTCCTACTCAGGGTCATAGGGGGTCCGGAGCCTATTCCAGAGGCTATGGGTGCAAGGCAGGGAACAACCCAGGATGGGGCACCAACCCATCGCCGGCCACTCCTAATTATGTCCTATATCTAAATGATGAATTTTCTCCTGCCCCCTTACATGTGTACTGGTGCAGAATGTTAGCTGTTGCATCTTCCAGGTGGGTATTGCACAGTGGTGGTGGTTGAAGTCACTCCCATTTGGTCCTATGAAGTGCTTTTGGTATCTTGAAAAGCCCTATATAAATGTAACATCCATTCATTCTGCAGTGCAAACAATGTACACTATTCTAATATTGTATCACAAGATAATAATGCTCCCATACAAATTGCTAAACAAATTCAAGAATGGTTTCATGAACACCAGGATGAAGTCAAACTCATTCCATGGACTACTTGATCACAAGATCAACTCATTGCCATTAAACTTATATGGGGAGATTTTAAGCTTTTCTTCATGGAGAAGTGTCTAGTATCACACCACATACAGTTCAGGACTTGTCTTGTGGTGATGTCATGAGAGCAAAGGGTGGCCCAACTCTAAGCCTCTGTGCCGATGATCAGAAGGTTGCCAGTTCGTGCCCAGCCTCAGCACATCTGTGGGTCCTTGAGCAAGGCCCTTAACCCCCAGCTCCCTGGCACCACAGCAAAGAGGCGGCCCTTCATGGCCAGCATGCTAATGCCTACCGAAAGCAAGTTGAGGCATAGAGAGAATTTACTCACAGTGATCAATGAAATATCAATTATTACTCCCCCTTAGCTTCATAATGTTAATGTATTTCTCCGTGTTTCTGTTATTTTGTCCACCCCTGTAGACCTGCCTCCACAGCACCCCACCCATAGCTAAAAATACTTACATATTTTGTTGATGTAGGGGCAATGAACATAACATTGGAAACCTAAGATTCATTTTGTAATTTATTGTGTGGAATATGCCCTGTTTTTTAATTCAACCAGACTACAGGGAATAATGTGGTTAAATATTGGTTAAATACTAAAAGCTGAGCGACTAAACAGGGCATATGGGAGTTTTTGAGATGCAAAAAAAGCTGAAATATATTTTAAAATGTGAGTGTAGTCATAGTCCCTGGTGGGTTCCATGTCTGAGCGTAAAGGTATACATAAGTGCACCTGACCCAGAGCACCCTAGACTACAACAAAATCGATAGATCATTTTTGTAATTATGGTTTGGGATCTCTGACCACATGTACTGGACACTTGGGTGATGAGAGGAGCTGAGCTGTAACTGATCACCACCTGGTGCTGAGTTGGATCAGATTGTGGGGAAAATGGCAGATAGACATGATGGATCCAAACACAACACATTTGGCAGATGCCCCTTTCCCAGAAATTATCTCGTGCCTCTGGCAGAACTTCTCTTACACCCTGAGACATTTAATCCCAAATTGGGACTATTTTGTGCCTCCGTGTGGCTCTGCAGAGTGATGCCCAAAAGACTGTTGGTGTCTGTTATGGTGGTAACCACTAAACCCAGTGGTGGACACCAACGGGAAAGGGAGCCGCCAGGCTGAAGTAGGAGGCTTGGTTCGCTTTAAGGACTCCGGAAGCAGCTGATGGGTACTAGTGGGCTAAGCGAGATGTGGCTTTGGCAATTGCAAAAGCAAAAACTCGTGTGTGGAAGGAGCTGGGTAAGGCCATGGAAAATGACTTTTGGTCAGCCTGGAAGTGGTTTTGGCCAACCATCAGGCCACTCAAGAGGTGGAAGGAGGGCTTTGTCCATGGGGTTTATAGCAGGGATGGAGTGCCGTTGACCTCACTTGAAAAGTCAAGTGGTGGAAGAAGTACTTCGAGGACCTACTGAATTCCACTGACATGCCTTTCTTGGAGGAAGTAGAGTCGGAAGGATTGTATCGTTTGCTTTTTTGCAGATAATGCAGTCCTGTTGGCTTCATCAGGCTGTGACCTTCAGCATGCACTAGGGTGGTTTGGAGGATCAGCGCCTCAAATTTTGAGGTCTAGGTTCTCAATTGGAAAAGAGTGGATTGCCAGGTAGGGAAGGAGTTGCTGCCTCGAGCGGAGGAGTTTAAGTATCTCACGGTCTTGTTCACAACTGAGGGAAGAAGGGAGCGGTAGATCAACAGGTGGACCAGTGCAGCATCGGCAGTTATGTGGACATTGTACTGGTCTGTCGTGGTGAAGAGAGAGCTGAGCTGGAAGTTAAAGCTATCGATTTACCAGATGATCTACCATCCTACTCTCACCTATGGTCATGAACTGTGGGTAGTGACTGAAAGAATGAAATCACATAAAAGCAGCAGAAATTAGTTTCCTCTAAAAAGTGACTGAACTGGGCCTCAGAGGGCTCAGACGTTCGCTGCGGAGCTCGGACATTTGTGAGGGGCTCAAAACAGAGCTGCCGCTCCTCCGCATCAAAAGAAGTCAGCAGAGTTAGTTCAGGCATCTATCTAGGATGCCTTCTGGATGCCTCCCTGGGAGGTGCTATGGCCATGTCCAACTGGGAGGAGGCCCTTGGGCTGACCCAACACACATTGAAGAGATTATATCACTCAGCTAGCCTGTGAGTGACTTGGTATCCATCTGGAGGAGCTGGAGGAGGTGACTGGGGAGAGGGAGGTCTGGGCATCCGTGCTAAGGTCTGCTGCCCTTGTGACCCAGACTCAGATAAGTGGCAGAAAATGGACAGACAGATGGATGGATGGATGGATGGATGGATGGATGGATAGATAATAGGTAGGTAGATAGAAAGATATCTGTATCCTGTGATACAGACCTGAACAAAATATCAATTGTAGTGTAAAAGGCTTAGTATTCCTTCACTCTCCCACTGCCCCCCCCAAACCGATGTTATCATTATATGTGTGATGGCAATCCTGAGATGCTATAGTAGTCATTTGTGATTTGGAGCATAACATAAAGGATTCTTCACTTTATGAGGCACAATTACAGCCTAACTCATGCTGAGAATAAGGTATTATGGCTGTTGCTACAGGATCGTAATGTTTTGTTTGTGATGGACTGCTGAGTCTCATTTTGTCTCTATTAGTCTTGTAGCTTTGTATAAATCTGCCAGCAGCACTATTAAATCCTCACCGCACAATAAGGCAACCTTTCATGCACAGCGTAATTAAAGAGAAATGTCTCATGCTTTGTTGGTGCTTTGTTACATATCAGAACGTGTGTCCTTTACACTGGACTTGCTTTCCAGTGCCTCTCTCGTGTCTCTGTGGCAAATGAGGTTAAGTTTAAGTCTCTGAGCCATCAAGGGTTTAATTCAGTAGGACGGTGGGAGAGTGGGGTGGCAGGGAGGGGGATTTGATGTTGTCAGGTGCTATTTGAGGAGTAAGTTGGAGAGGTACCAGGAAGGGGAGGGGGGCTGGGTGTGCATCTTGGGTGTCTCAGTGGCAGATGACGGCAGTGACATTGCACAGGGTTACGACACACCATCGGGATCTATGTCATTGGTGTCTCGCTAATCCCCCTCCCCCCCCGTCTCTCTTCCCCCACCCACCTCGCACACACACACGCCCTCTAGGTCATGTTCTCAAGTGCCAGCAGCGGACCCCCCGCCGGCGGGGGCACCAGCCCAAGCTGCTGAACAGCCCTGAGGACAGCCTGTACTACAACCAGCTCCACGTGAGTGAGGGGACGCCACCAGGCCTGCTCTCTGGCTCGTTTTGTATCTGGACGATAACGCAGTGAAGTGTACCTGCGCCAGGCCCCCGAGCCCCACCCCCACGCCTCTCTGCCTCTTGTCTTGAGCGTGTGCTTACGCTCTTTATCTGTTGCTTTCATGTCAGGATGTCTGCCTTCACGGTGAATAATTGATGCGGTTTATCAAAGGGGGCCAAGACGCACGCTTCAGCGGGCTCGCCAGAGCCCTTTGATCAAAAAAAATTATGCTGTGACTTCTGATATTATCAGCATCTCCCCGCATTCAACGCAAAATCACTTTGAATTAAAAATTAATGACTTGCTCGCTTGTCTTTTCACTGTGTGCTCTCGGCCCTTCCCACAGAGGACCCCGGATCGCCAGGGGAGCAAGAGGAAACCGAGAAAACTCGGGTAAATAACGGCTTTCCTACTTTCAGCCGCTATAAACAGAGCAGAGCCTTTGTTGTATTAAAGCATCCTGTGAATGTCACAAATGAGTGGAAACAAAACAAGGATTTTTTTTTTCTTTTACAACAAGAGGTAGTGCTAGTGTGTAGGGAGGGGTTGAATGTAAATGGATTGTCAAAAGAAAGAGACCTTTTATCGGCCTCTTCTGGGTTTTATCAAGGTGGTGTTAAGACATTATATCCATTCAGAGTGTAATTGTTTGAGTCTTGACCTCTATTTGTGAATGAAAGCCTGGTTTTGTCTGATAGGCTGAAAAAGGAAGAAGAAAGAGTTTTGGTTGCTTGTTACTTTATCTGTGTGCACCATCGTCTCTGAATCATGGGATTAGCGTGTACATACAAGCTTTCTAATTAAAGTAAAACATCAAGCTGTTATGCTCCTCTTCAGTTTGAATGCCTCGGCCATCCGTCTGCACTCCTCTCTCTCTCTTTCTCTCTCTCTCTCTGGCTATCATTCATCACAGGCAAATCAAAGTGCTGGATGGAGAAGATGAGTACTACAAATTACTGTCAACTGCGGATTCAGTCCCAGAGGAGGAAACTTTGACTGGGCCTCCTCCCACTCTGTCAAGGGAGGCAGTTCTCACTCAGAGCTGAGGCTGAATTCTCCCATCAGCTGGTAAGGGTCTAGCTTCATCTGTCCAGCAGTCAGCCGGGGCTCTGGGGGTTTTAACTTAGACTGCTGAACATCTGGGGAAGTCTGATGCAGCATCACAAAGTAATATTGTTCTGTTGCAACTGACTCATCTCCTGAGAGACTGAGTACTGAGGGATGTTTGTCTTCATTCTCGAACCACAATAATTCTGGCTATTAACAGATAAAATATCACATGTTTCAGGTTATAAGGTGGTTCGATTCCTTGCCCGACTCTACATGTGAGGAGTTTGCATGTCCTCTCTGTCATTGCAGGGTTTCCTCTGGTTTCCCCCAATTGGGGGAAGATAGATTAAGGTGAACTGGAGTTGCCAACATTGCCCATAGATGTAAATGGTGTATGAATGGTGTGTGTGTGTGTGTGTGTGTGTGTGTGTGTGTGTGTGTGTGTGTGTGTGTGTGTGTGTGTGTGTGTGTGTGTGTGCGTGTGCATGTGCCCTACAATGGGTTGGTGCCCCATCCTAGTTTCTTCCCTGTTTTGTGCCTGTAGCTTCAGAGATTGGCTCCAAACCACCCACCCCCCCTTCCCGCAACCCTGCACGGGACATGCAATTATGGAAAATGGATGAATGACTTCATTTTTTACTCTAGCGATTCTGTTTTTTCATTGTGGGAAAGAATATTTCATTCATTCTCATTCATCACTCATAAGTCAATATCAGGGTTGCTGGGGCAACCATTAGAAACAGGACTGTCAGCAACCAGTTACTTTTCACTGCACAGCAGCTCTGTGTGGGTTTAGCAGCAAAGCCCCGTACAGTAGCTGACAGCCCCTCCCACCATCCGACACCCTACAGCCGCTGGTCTCGTCCCCTTGCACTCCTTGTTTTTGATCATGCCACATTACCGGCAGCATGTACAAAAAGGACTGTTTGCTGTTAAAAAAAACATAGGACAGATGTTTATTGTGAATAAAGATCTGACAAAAATGAGCTAGTTTTTGTTTTTTAATCTCAAGTTTCTGCTCTTAGCTGCATCATTGCTGTTTTTGCCAGCGCATCACTGATGTCATGTCTGTGTTCTGTGTTAATCATACTGGATGAGTACCATCCCCAAGTTCAACTAAACCATGGCCGGGCCCACCTTTTCCAGTGAGCTTGGGCACAGTTTCACATACCATACCCGGACACGGTACGGAGCCGTCACACTAGTGGTGCTTGGGCCCAGTATGGATCCCCTAGTGTGATACACCCTTAGAGTAGGGGTTCCCAACCTTTTGATGACTGCTGACTGTGTGTGTGTTTGTGTGTGTGGTGCTTATGTATACATTACATTCTCTCAATGTGTAAAAACCTGCCATTTTCACATTGAAGAGACCACAAAAATAGCAAAGTAAAAAAAACAAATAACTACAACAAACACTTCTGAACACTAACATGCAACTACAATGAACCATCAAAGAACAGAACCAGAACAGGCACTTACACAGCTAATAAGGCATGATGCAGGACCACCAAAAACACCAAAAGCAGCAAAGCACTGATTGCCAATAACAAACACTAGGGAAAAATCAAAAACCAAACAGAACAGATGAGACTGGTCTCTGGTCAGCTTTTAACATTTTTTAACAGTTGTGTAAGTTTGTAGCCCTTTGTTTGTTTGTTGGTTTATGCTCCTTCCCCCTGTTTGTATATTGTTTGCTTCATCTCCCATCATTGACACTGACATCCTGGGGCTATATGTGCTTAGATTTTAATCTTGATGGGAGCCCAAGGGTCTCTTCCTGCTTATTTGGCCATCTTCCCAGTGCTTTGTGCAATTAGTGTACGAAGCCTCAAAGGAGATCGACCTGTCTCAACAAGGTCATTTGCTGCTCATTAATTATAAAAGACTGAACTGCTGTCTGTGGATACATACTAGTGGTTATACAGGGAAACTGCTGTTCGTGGATACATGCTAATGGCTAATACCGAGAAATTTGCATTGCTGTCCATGGATACATGCTAATTGCTAATACAGAGAAACTGCTGTCCGTGGATACATGCTAATGGCTAATACAGAGAAACTGCTGTCCGTGGATACATGCTAATGGCTAATACAGAGAAGTTTGCCTCGCTGTTTGTGAGCACATGGTGATGGCTAATACAGAGGAGTTTGCGCTGTTGTCCATAGATACACGCTAATGGCTAATATGGAGAAGCTGCTGTCCATGGATACACGATAATGGCTAATACGGAGACGCTGCTGTCTGTGGAAACATGCTAATGGATAAAACAGAGAAGCTGCTGTCAGTGGATACATGCTAATGGCTAAAACAGTGAAGTTTACCTTTGTAAGAAAACCAAACCCTTTGGAGGCATAACTGTAGAAGTGCCTGCCCTGCTCTGATTGTGGCTGACAGTCTAGGAGAACGTTTGATATTGAGCGGACACAGCTTAATAATTTAAATATAAAATATGGTTCTTTTGAAGGTACAAATGAAGCCACCCCCGCCCCCCTGATTCCCACTCCCCTGATTGTGCTTTATGCCAGGTGTGTCTGATTCCCATCCCCATTCAGCTGATTACACTGTTCCTGGCATTCTGTTTTTCCTCTGGCAAAGAGGCCAGCATTAAATAGGTCATCACAGCGCTCAAAAACATGTCTTTAATGCGTATGCCATCTACATAACATGGTCTGGATCTGTTTCTGGCCGCTGTTTTGCTAAGCTCAGCAAGTCTTCTCTGCTCCCCATTTGCTCCAGCAACTACATATTAATCCATAGGACTGTAGTGTCTGTGAAGGAGGAAGCAGTCACATGTTTTTTTTTTTTCATCCCCCCTGGTCTGCTCAATGGAAGCCAGACCACTCCCTCCCCGTCTGCAGAAGGTGGATTCTTGTCCATCATTTAATTTTAAGTCAATCCGTATGTCTGACTGTCTGTCTGTCTGTACCTGTGATGTCAGCATGTGGGAGGGGCTATAATGCGCTGTAAACTTCACCAGAGCTGCATCTATTATTTGCAGTGTTTGATGTTTTGTTTGATTATAGTGTTTGCTGAAAACATGCATAAATTAACGAAGAGCTGGTGAAAGCAGGCTACGTTTGTAGTACGGAGCATAAATTTTTACGAACTAAAAAAATGTCTACCGAAACTACAAAAGAGAATTCTCACAAAGCAGTTTGGGATGGTACAAGTTAAAGATGGTAAAAGTGCCCTAACTGTGTTTACTGTTGGTAGCCAACCTAGTGCTTACAGGTACACAAAATCAAAACAATGGGGACATATAAATCAAATGACTTTTATGAAACTTAAGTTTGGAGGGACTATTGTGATCAATCAGTTGGTAGATATACCCAAACAACTGGTAATGCCTGTCTTTTGTGCAACTGCAAAACCTACACGCCAAAAAGCAGCAAAGAATTAGTAAATAAATATTAATTAGTAACACTTTGCAATCTAGCTAGCTAATGTTTAATGAAAAAGATATTGACTCGTGCTAACTTGAGAAGCAGCGCATAACTTAAAAAACTTTAAACATAATTTAACAAGCTAAAAAATGTTACATGGCCATCATCATGTGCGTACTCACTGTCTGTTATATATATTGCTTATAACCAGTGGAAATGCAGGCTGCTTCTCAGGTCATGTCACTTTGGCAACACCCAAGAACCAGATTTAGGCTCTTTCACACTGCCAAAACTTTATTCTAGAACCAGAACCTTAATCTGAAATCAGGGACTTCTGTCGTGTTCGCACCGCAAGATCTTGGTCCAATTGTAGTTCCTCAGAGACAGTTCTACATCACTTTTTTAGTTCCTACTCCAGACTAGGAACTTTTAGTTCAAACACAAACTATTGGGGAGGCACTTACAGTGATAAACTTGCTGACTGATTGACCACTTATGTAGAATTGCAGGAAAAGACATAGAAGTAGATGGGCAAAAATTAAGTAGATGGAATAATTTTTCTACTCCAATTACATTTCATGCATCAATTAAGACATTTTTTGCTTGTGTCTCCATACGTCTTTCCCAGTTCCGTCCTCCACATTTTTGCTCCCTCCCAGCTCCTAACTGTCTGTGGGTCCCTGAGGACCAGACTGAGAAATACTGCTGTAGGGTAATGTGGTGTTATGATGCGATGGGCCAGCACACATGCAGTAACTGAGCTGTGAAAGGGACAAGCAAAGCTAAGGAAAGTACAAACCTCAGACCTAAAAGCCCTTTTATACACCTGTATTGTTTCCCCATAACAAGTCTGTGTTCATATCTAGAACAGAACAAGCCATGTTTCACAGACCTAAGATTACTCCCCAGAGATTCACAATTCATGTCATTTTTTTGAAGAAAGCTTTAACTGAAAGAAACTGGAGAAATTCCACGAGAAAATGTTTCACTCAGGCCAGGAAATTCCCGCTTCGGCCTTCACAAACGATAAAATGTGTCTTTACCAGAGCACGCTCACATGTCTGACTTCAAAGAGCTAACGCGTATTCTCTTTCATTGTCCTGTTTCTCTATCCGTGGAGTTCAAAGGCAGCATTTGAATGGTGATGTTTTGGTGGCAGGTCTTTCATACAGCACCAGCCCCCCCCTCCCCCCCCCCCCCCCCCCCGGCTTAATGCAGGTAACGTGCTTTTGAAATACGGGTGTTTCGCACGCTTTTGAGGAATTCCAACAAGGAGTTTTAGCAGATGAATGCAAATGATGTAGGTACAATAAAACACTCACTTCAATCACACTTCACTTCCTGAAACACATCCCGCTTTTAACATTGTCATCGTTGTATTTTTATTTATTTTGTATTTCCCCGTGTTGCTTTTTGTCACGTTTGAGAAACGTGGGCAGACGTAGATCTATAAACAAGGGTGCTGGATATTAACGTGGAAAAAAATATATATTTACATTTGGGTGGGAGGGAGCAGGGCGGGAAGAAAGGGCTATGGCCGGATAGCACATTAATAAAGAAGCTGGAGGGGGGGAGAGCAACTAAGGAGCGGGAGGATGAAAGGGAAAAAAGAAGGTGTTGAGCATGCACATCAAAGGGCCCTTAATGATGAGAGATGCCATTAGAGTTACGGTGGCCATTGTTTTGCCTGCCTCACACCTGTGATTTGTTGCTGTCCCCAATGATCCTTCACAGGGCTGAATTGTCAGAATTTGCATTTGCACAAAGCGCATGTATAGAAAAAGACCAGGAAACTTTTAAGTGATTTCTTTCCTGAAGAGTATTTACCCCCCTAGTCTGGTCAATGAATGAAGGTTCCGGAAGCAGTGTTGTTTCCTGTCTGTGAGTTGCCAGGCCTGGACTTGCACACACTTGGTCAGCCTTGTTAAAGACATTGGACCCTTAGTGGGAGGCTTGAGAGAGCCTGAGAGAATCAGCCACAGCAGACTCTGTAGAAGAAGAGCATCCAGACTTAATTACTGTTGCTTTTACATGTATTGTACGTTAAATCTAATGGCGCGTTGTAAGACTTCGCCTTCCAAAGACTGGGCCCGTTTTTGTATGGCCTTGGTGCTGTTTGCCAAATGTTCAGCCAAACTACCAGTGAATGAAGGTTTGGCGTATAACTGTCTGGATAAGTGGGCTTCTTTTAGTTTGGGCTGGAACGTAAGGCAGTCTATCCCACAATCACAACCTGAAGGCAGAGGAAAATATCACCTAAAATAATTAACGGAGGAAAGACTGGGAAAATGAATGCATTGTCCAAAAAATTGTGATTATCACCATGTAATTTTAAAATGTGGAATATATTTCCTGCAGGTATTTGCAAATATGAACGTCTTATATTTAAGTACTTTTTTTGTGTGTAAATGCATACACCAGCTCGCCAAAACCTCAGCACCTGATCTTGAAATTCAGCCAGGAATCATATTTATGTTTCTTGACATTTATAGGAAATGCCAACACAAACAATGGTAGAATTTAATTTCACTCCAAAATTTCAATTAGTTAAATATCAATGAATATTGCTTCAATATTTTCAGTTCCAGAGTTTGTTCTGTATTTTATTTGAAAATTGGCATAAAATTAAAACTGAACCTGGCTTTCATATATATTATTTATTTATTATCATATTTGTCATAAACATAAATGTAAAAATACAAAACATGCTGGTTAAATCATTGGCCATGGACACCCTAACAGATTTAGAATATGAAACACATTGTATATAGTTTGGAAACATTATATATTGGTAAATTCTACTGTGGGGACCACCCTCACATCCAGATCAAATGTTGCTACTTAATAATATATGTGATATATTTATTAACCTATCCTGAACCTACTAGATGGAGCGGTCATGTGAAATCTCTTCCTCCATACAAATTCCTTCTTCCTGTGACGTGTTGATCAGCTGTTTAGCTGTTGATGCAATTGTGATGATGTAATCACGAGTTAAAGTTTTTGGAAAAGGTGTATTTTTTTGTGAATTATTTATAAAAATCTTTACATTTAGCCTGATATATATGACATGTTTTATTAGATTATTATTGTACATTTAGGTTGATAGCGTTGTTTTATTGATTATAGCTGTATATTTAGCTTGATAGGAATTGTTACACTGACATGTTTTTTTAGAAGAATCATGCATGTTTATCTTGACGTTTTATTACTTGTAATAACCACATTTCAATATTTATCACAAGTCATGTTGTCTTCTCAGTATTGAACAATATCACAGCGCATCAGATTATCCTCATATCAAGCAGGCCTACTAAACGCTAAAAATATAATTTTAACACAGTTTCTCCTTCCTAAATCAGCTAAGTTTAGTACTCCTATATGTCCATGACCATGCTACTGTGAGTATTAGACTGCATAACTCATGGCTTTATTATGCCATTTAATTTTGTAGGGGACCGTATTACATAGTTAGTGGAGTTTATTGGGTAAGCAGGGGTCAAGAACTCAGATTTACCTTTTTGGACACAAGCCTGCTTCCATAAGCTGCCCTTTAAATGTGTGTCATTACCTATGGAATATGGCATCAGTGTTCAAGTTAAAATAAACTGCCGGATAGTATTGAAAAAAAAAATGCATTTCCACTCCGTGTTCTTCCTGCTGCCTAATGGCACAGTCATCTTGTTTCTCTGTCCTCTCTTTGATGCGCTGACTGGGCCCTGGTCTTTTAACGTGACTAGAATCCCCCCCCCCCCCCCCCCCCCCCCATTAACTGACAGCTCAGGCTGGATGTTTCAGTGTGTTATTCCTAACTAGAGCACCGCATTTAAAATTGTGAATGCCTCGCAGTTAGCATGGCCTCTTACAGTAAATCAGAGGCACAGAGACAGTGCTGCATCGCCCGGTTCAGGTTCTGACTATAGGAAGCATACGATTATGTATAATTCTACCCCCAGGTCACATCAGCATCTGTGTTTATGAATATTTCCTTGTAAAGGACCGATACATTCCGTCGCTGCGATACTATGAAGTTCTACAAAAGCATTTTTGATATTTCCCAATAAATTCATAACATGGTGCGTGGAGATTAACAGCGGTGCAGTGATAGGAGAAGATTCCCCATGTTTATTGCCAATAATGATTAAAACATCTGAATAACACTTTGAAATAATGGGGTGGGGGGAATATTCCTACTGAACTTGATGAAAAGCACTGTAGCCTGTCATGTACAGCACCCAGAAATGTATTAGAAGCATCAAATGTAGCTAATAGCCACAAAACAAAATATAAAAATGTTTTGAGGACGTATGGTGTCTCTGTAACGTGAGAAGAGGCATGAGAAACCCGATGCTGTTTACTCTGTTCACCTTCCACAGGCAGTTTGCTCTGACCCCAATGATGATCAGGTGCTTTAAAGACAGGTCCACCACACGCGACGAGGAGCCAGGTTTCAGCAAAATGACCCCCCGGCACCTAGGGCCGTCCGGCACGGTGCTGGACTTTGACTCTTAAATACACTCTCTCACCCCAACCTCAAAGATGTATATGTTAAAAAAAGATGTGCGGTATCAGGTTGTGGGGGTGGGGGGTGGGGGTGTTCTTGAAAATTAGGGAGACCAAAGTTGAAGCTCCTCAGTGTTGGGGACTGTTAACAATGGCAGCTATTCTGTTGGAGTGGAACATCAAAGGTCTTCTGAATGACTGCTCTGAGTTATACTTTGTTATAGATCACTGAGGAAATTCACAGATGTTGTTCTCATACGAGACATCATTATAGCTGCTCAAGTACCCCGGTAGCCTCCAGCATCTCTCCCTCCCTCTCTCTCTCTCTCAGCAGACCAGTAGTAGACAGATGTGAAACCTGCTCTCCCTCGCTCCCTGGTCTGAGGAGCAGAATTTAAAATTCAGCTGATACGTTTCACGTTGCTGCCTCCAAGTTGCACTTCACACTGTCGGTTCAATTAAAATCACGTTTAAGGCATGACTGAATTCAGCTTTAGCACCCCCTTCCCAAAAAAAAAAAAAAAAAAAAAAAACCATAACCCTGCTTGCAGCAACAAAATGTTTTCCTCTGCTGTTGCCCTTGATATTGCGGAAATCCTTCTTACAATGAATGAGTTCAGCCAGCCTTTTGTGTCATATTTCTATACAGAAGCTACATGGGACATCGTCTTACGTGCCACTGTACTTTCAGACCCTATTTTACGAAGCACCAAAACCCATTACAAAAGTTCTTACCTGTTACAATAGCTGTGTTCTTGAAATGCACTCGACTCTTAAAATTAATGTAGTAAAACTACATTTCTTCCTGTTATCCTTATGAAAATGGTTTGTGTGATTGTCACAGTTGTGTGTAATAACTGATTTTGTAGTGTTTTCACATGCATTACTTACCTAAAGTTCTTTCTTTCTCTTTCATTACAGAGCACCTACTTGAGAATATGATTCCACCAGCCAAGAACATACATTCCTGCAGACTTGTTACGATTAAACATTAATTGCTGCAAAAACAGTTGTAAAAGATGACTTTTCACTTGTGAATTTAATCGTTTTTATATTTATGAGGGAAATATGACATTTGATGCCTTTTGCCTGGAATAAGACTTTATGTTCTTTATTTTACTTAACATTCTCAAAGATATGTGCAGATAAAATCAGTGATATCACACATTGACTGTAAATACTCACATGACCTGTTTGAAATAGTATACTTCATTTTAAGGTTTTCTTGACGTTACCAGTTTTTCAGTGCTTATGTGTTACTCATGATGGGTTACTCCATAATTAGTTGTCCGTTATCATTTGTGAATGAGAAAAATATATTGTAGTTAGTTATACTAGCTGTTGGTGTAATACCATAGTTATACTAGCTGTTGGTGTAATTCCATAGTTATACTAGCCGTTGCTGTAATACCATATAATTAGCCATGGTTATATTCTGGTATCACATACTGTAGCCTCCTTAGTAATGCAGGGGTCTAAGGATAGAATGGGGAAGTGTGTGTTTCCTGTAGCATACTCACGAAGTATACAATGTTGTGTGTTGAGTAGCCAGCTCATGGTCATATTTTATATTGATCTAATGAATTTTACACAATTCCAGTCTCTTTAGAGTCTGTTATTAAAACCTCAGTCTCCTGAGAAATGTTTGTCCTTTCATTCATTTTCCATAGCTGTGGAAGTAATGCAGTCAAGTCCAGAGCTCAACCCACGATAAGAGAGAGAGCTAGGAAAGGCAGGAGCTGTGGAGGGCGTGGCCTACGTGTGTGTGTGTGTGTGTGTGTGTGTGTGTGTGTGTGTGTGTGTGTGTGTGTGTAAGCATAACTGACAACTGTCTGGGTTTTTCTGGGTTGGTACATGAAAGTATAAACTTTATGCAATCATAAAATTGTACTGTCAAAAGAATATTCCAGGAAAATATATTTCATTGATAAATTAGGATAAGGGAGAATGTAAATATCATTTCAGAATTTTTAAATCATTACTGACATATGAAAACTGTACATCAGCCCATAAATTTGAAGTTCTTTGACATTTGTTACATCCCACTGGATTTCAGTTTTTCATTTTTAGGGAGTATTTCACAATGTACACAAAATCCTGAGCAATTTTCAGCCTGTAATTAAATGCTTAAAACACAAGTAGTTCTAATTTTCACACAGATCCAATAAATCTTTTGGAAAAATAGTCCCAATGGCTATAAATGATGCACATTGATATGAATGATCCAGAACCAAATTAAAACAAAGTGATCCAAGCTTTGTCACATTTCTAAAGTACTGTATGTTAATCTTTATTTTATTTATTTACCCGACACTTTTTATCCAAAGTGATGTAGAAGTGAGAAGGCAGGGTCAGACAGTCCCTGGAGTAACTGGGCCTTGCACAAGGACCCAGCGGTAAAGGCACTCTGCCAGCCATGAGATTCAAACCAGTAACCTTCCACTCTCAGGTGCAGATTCCTAACCCACAGAGCCACACATTAAGATGTGGCTCCATTTTAATTAAAAGACATTGCAATGGAAAATATACCTCTTGCCAGTTGCCTGTAGCAGTGCAATTCATTCATATCATTGCCAGTTATTTTACTTTATACCTTCAGTCAAACTCCTCTTAGAAATTAAGGGCTGGGTGGGCTACATCATTACTAATAATCACTCCCAAGCAAATCACCCCACCCCCCACCCAACCTACCTCTGTGTAATTTTAATTTGTTTATCCCACAGCACGTGAAAGGCTCTGTTTTATTCGGTATAATAATTTAATATCTTTGTCTGTTCCACAGACAGAATCACAACCCAGCCATAAATTAAGCATTGGGATATAAAAGTGTTATCCATTTTTGCAGAAATATATGAATTTCAAAAGTCTCAAAGGCTGATAAAATTAATTGCATCACTAAAGTTTTAGTGTGTTGCTTTTAATGAGTTTCGCTTTTTCAGAATACTTTGAAATATATTTTGGTGTATCAAATGAAAAAAAGTTCCAGTATTCAAGGTAAACCTTCCCTTTAAGCTGACTTGCAAATCTGCAAATATACTCTACATCAATGAAACACTTTGTCAGTTCTTTACCACATAAGAAGGCCTTTTACCGGTATATACTAACAAAACAGATGAAGACTTTTGTTACCTACAATTAAAAGTGAAAGGGGTACTGACCCCACAACATGAAGAGACTTCACGCACGAACTTTTTCGGCTTGTATTAGACAAGATTGACGTAACTGTGGCAATATTCATTATTTAGTCAAATAAAAAAAAAAAAAAAAAAATTGTGGAAATTGTTTATGTTATTAAAATCAGATCTGGTAACGTTCATTACACATTGATATTTTCACGGTATAAGCACTATATTGGTAACTTAAGCGGTCCTGTGTACAAAACAGACTATATGAACTCTACAAAGTCGATATGCTACATTAGTCTTTACTTTAGAAATTATTTTCCATGCATAATTATATTCAGATGAAGGTGAAAATGCTTGTAGGACTTCTAAATGGGTGCTGGTAAAACCGAGTGCCGTTTGCCCTGTTATTCAGAATTACCAAGCGCTGAGGTTACCGCTTACCCCCAGGGGAATCTCCTTTCTCCCCTATGACTCTATGGAGCCCTGGGAGAGGACTTGGCACGCTAATCCCCTCAAAGAAAGAACCCGATCTAATTCATAATCTACAGATCCAAAGCCTTTGAGAGGATAGCGATTGTTTCCAACAGGAAAGCCAGATAAAGATCTCACTGCTGGTATTTAACGCTTCACTTCACAATTTGACTTAACAGACTGAAGTAAACCGTTTCCTTCACTTGTCTTAATTTATTTTTTCGGAAATGTTACGTCAGCTTAATGAATAGACTACTGTGTGTATTTAAATATGCCATATTTTTAACCAGGGACATCTATATCAATCATCAGTTCCGTCCGTTTTGACCTCGCTATCTAAGCAGTGTCATGTATCTACCATAATTTACGCTTAATCTTTTCCCCTGCCGTATTAGTGAGGTCGTTAAGATCTTGTCCACCTTCCAGGAGGGCAAAACCTGTTCAAGGCGGAGGAGCAGGCGGGACTTAAAAATTGTTTCCACTCTCTTGATGTTGGGAGCACCTCCCTTGGCAAAACTGCTTCGCAGACGTCGCTCTTTCTACAGAGTTTAACAGCCATCAGTAACTGCATGAATAGTCGAGACGTGTCACGTCCAGTTAATTGAATCGTTTGGGTTACTGTGTTAAACTTCCTCTACATTTTATCAAGCCAAAGTCTTTTAGGCTGGGGTATTAGTAATATGTCTTGCTCTTCTCAGCCGTAAATAAGCTTTTTACAATATAATCTATTCCACAAATACCGATATAGGCAAAAATTGTCTTAATTTACAACTGAATGACAACAGTCCTAATGTATAACTGTCGAAGAAGAAAACAGACTTTATATCAAAAACATCAGGACACATTTCACTTAAATATTTACATCCGCAATATAAAGGTTAAGCACGCAAAAAATTATGCATGTTTAATTATGCCCATGTTTAATACTGCACGCACATCAATAATAATAAAGGACATTTATTTGCCTTTCCTGCAGTATTTTCATGCACAGAATGTGAATGGCACATCTAGAGCTTCAGTTGTGCATCTATAACTCGTTCGCAAACGAGGTTAACTTTGTATGGATGTGGAATCACTTTATTTGATTCTTTCAACTGCTCTACACTGCTTCAACATATCAGAGACGCAGCCTAGTAGAAGATCTCCGGAGATAACAATGTCACATTGTCTCACAAGGCACCGCTACAAATCCTTAATTACAAAAAGGGGGATCAGATGACTATAGCGTCCAATGCCGGGGTCTCCGGGCGGCATGGTGATCTTTGATCAAGAAAATCCAATTATTTGTGTATATACATTTCCCACATAGCGATTACTTCATTAATTGTCCCGCCTTTATCTCCTCCCTTCCCATCCCCCCTAATAATCAGTTCTTTTATCCAGACCAACAAACACACCATAGGAGCTTTGTGGATTCAAAGGATTTGCTTTCCCCTCTCAAAGAGCCGCTATTCTTTGATGATTGGGCAGCGGCAAACTTCAAAGTAATAAATCTTATTTCTGACTGGCTGGCGGCCCACCAAAGTCCTTATCAAATTCTAAGAAGTGATCCCTCACTCCTCAGATAGTCCAAGGATATCTCACGGAGAAGGAGCGCACAAGAGAAAAGAGTTCTCTGCATAAAGATATTTTCGCTTATTGCCAGATTCTCTGAAATTATTATTTTTGGGCGATTTAAAGAAGGGCAAAAGTTGAGCATGGCAGCAGTAGCTATACTGCGGAATGAAACACTTCATACATTTCTTCAGGTTTGTTTACTACTTTTTTAAATTATTCTCCATTATAACGCATTTAAATAATTTATTTTGCCTTCTTTTACTTGTCTTTGTTGGTCTTTATAACTGCCACTGCGCACTTTAAATCCGAATTCCAAGCGTATAGATAAATGATTGTGTACTATATACATGTAAACAGGTGTATGTTATAAATTCTTTCTATTTACGTCTTTAATGTAGTCTACCATCAAATTTTAAAATGGGCTGTAATACTTTTTCTTGGAAACGACGCGAAGTAATATCTAAATACTTTTTAGTATTCAAAAGGTAATATCATTAAGCTTTTTGTTTAATTTCGTGGAGGTTTCACTTGCTCATTTCTTCGTTTCTTTGAACCTGTTTAGACTGTGTAAGCAAAGCAAACCTAAAAGTTTTGTTGTTATACAGGATCGCACTCCAAACTCTTCACCGGAGACCTCCACGCACTCTCCTCTGGCGCTTCTAGCGGCCACTTGTAACAGGATCGGCCATCACCAGGGATCAAGTACAGGTGATTTCCTACAGGTCCAATATGACACGACCATCGGCTCTCCGTCGAGAATCTTCCACCCTTGGAGTAATGAAGGGAACTCGCAAGCCGGTCTCTCCAGCAATCCGACACTAGGACTATCCCCGAAATCTCAGCTTTCGGCGCACATCCAGACCTCCTTCGGTTCCCACCACGAACTCCCTCTAACACCGCCGGCGGATCCATCCTATCCCTATGACTTCTCCCCCGTGAAAATGATACCATGTTCAATGCAATCACTGCAATCAAGCTGCCCGCCAACGTACGTCCCTGCTGTCACATACGCAGCGCCCACTCCAATTTCCCCCGCAATGCCAGGCTTCGTCCCCACACACTCTGGCCTCATCCATCAGCAACCGAGGCAACTGTCTCCACATCCGGGAGAGGACATTCCGTGGTGGAGTCTCCAACAAGGAAGCGCAGTCGGTCATCCTTCATCTATCGGTTCCCATCGGTTCCCTTTACAGAGGAGTTTGATGCTGGGGCATTCGGATTTTGCGCAGTATCAGACTCAGATAGCCGCCCTTCTCCATACGAAGTCTCCTCTCGCCACCGCTCGGAGATGCCGCAGGTGCAGGTGCCCGAACTGCCAGTCCTCCAGCTCCACCGACGAGCCTGGAAAGAAAAAGCAGCACATCTGCCACATCCCAGGCTGCGGGAAAGTATACGGCAAAACGTCGCACCTCAAGGCGCATCTCAGGTGGCACTCGGGGGAGAGACCGTTCGTGTGCAACTGGCTGTTCTGTGGCAAGAGCTTCACCAGGTCCGACGAGCTCCAGAGACACCTGAGGACGCACACGGGTGAGAAACGCTTCGTTTGCCCGGACTGCTGCAAAAGATTCATGAGAAGCGATCACCTGGCGAAACATGTTAAAACGCACCAAAACAAAAAGAGCAAACCGCAGGACAAAACTGTAGAATACGTCAAGAGGGAAGATCTGAGAAGCATGTAGTGCGTAAAAGGGACTGAAGTACATTTTTATTTTCCATCAAAGCGAACGCATTGTGCAATACTCCACACGACGTATTCAGTTGATCGATATTTCAGATCTTTGGATGTGATTTACAATGACTGGATAGAATATATTCTGTGTAAATATATTTAGAATCTGTCCACGGGGAACTTTAACGTCCCACCAGCTGGTGTTCCCTGTGTATATCACGTAACGCTGAACAAGTTTTGAACTTGGGATTTAATCACTGTCTTCGGTGGAAGATTACACATCTTTGTAAATGTTATTTAATAGCTTTTGTTGAATGAAAGTGTCCGGTTTTAGCCTCGTGCGGGGCAACTGAGCATGCTCTTGAAAAGAAATGCTGTTGTAAAAAAAATGACCCAAATACTGTGTGAAAATAAAGACTTTATGTTTCCCTTCATTATTTAGCTCTTATCAGTGACGAGCAACTACAGATGCAAATGAACCACGACACATGGGTTCCCATTACATCTGAGGAAAAATAGATTTATCGTGTTTATGGTGGTACTGGAGTTTAATGAGGCTTCTTGCATGCAAAAAAATGTATTTTTGTATACAAATGAAATATAGCCTATTCATTTAATCCAAGAAATCTCGTCTCTTAGCTTCCGGACTTTGAGCTTTTCAGAGCTTGAGTTTGCCTCATTTAACAGGAGCCAGTCCCAACTAAATGTAGACATTCCGTATCGATCAAGTCTAAAATTTCAAACCAACAAATAATTAGAATACTTAAGTGTGCTCTTAAATTGCGCTCAGTTCCAGACTTCTTCCTCTATAATGTAACTATCGATATTATCGTTAAGTATTACAAATGGCACTTAAATTGAGATTTGTATATACACCGCAATACTGCTTTTTATGTTTAATTGTTAATCACTGTTTGAAAAATAGGCAAATATATAAAACTATCCACAACTGAGAAGAAAACGTTATAGGGAAAAGAGTATATCATATAACATTATTATATTGAGTATGTTGTGCCACCTGAACAGTGCAACACCACAATCTAACTCGCAGTTCAACGCCACAATCTAAACAAATGCCATGCAGTCAGCATAATCCTACATCCAGTTTACAGCCATTACTCTTGCTGGGAAATCAACCAATTGCTTGAAATGTTCACATAGTGGTGCAACTAAGCATCGTTTTGTTGCCTTTTTACTTTCACGATACCAGGGCATTTAAAAATACTTTAAAGAATCACATAAACAAAGTTTCCCTCGATTAAATGAAGCATAACAAGTGCAAACCAAATTTAAATAATACACATATTCCCATACAACATTCCCATAGTCATTAAATAACTGATTAGAAGCATGTGACTGTACTTTTTATATTTCAGCATTTGGCAAGAAGGATGTAACTGGAGCTCATTTGCCCAGCAAATCTAAATGCTAAGGCTGTACTTCATATAATTTGATCTGTCTACAGCTTGCCTTTGGTTTGTTATAAAAGATGACAAAAATGTGACAAGCCAATGTTATTAATGTTTGCAAGTCTACAAGTAAAAGAAAAATTACAATACAGTGAAAACATTATGGCCCTACGTGGCCTAGTACTGTATTTTACTTAAAAAGTCTTTATTGCTATTGGACTATGTGTTATGCGTTTCAGTCTGGTTGTTTTATTAAAGGTGATGCTATGAAAAGGTAGCAGACAGGCAAAGAATATAATAACTATGGAATTGTTTAATATGTTTCACTGAGCAACTGCAGCTTTTTAGCTTAGTGTTTTACAGCCAAATATAGTACCGAATCAGTATGAAGGTTAAGTACCCTAGCTGGAGAACAACAAGAGGGTCTTGCTGGTCCTTCTACAGATGTCACATTGACCAATATGCTACACAGGGACGGGACTATTTCTCCTGTTCACGTGCAAGTTTTTCTATTACCTTTACTTTGTGTGGTAATATTTAATATGGGAATAATTATAAAACTTTGACAGTGAAACATGAGAAATCTGATGCAATAACGATGCCTACCAGCTCTGCCCTCTATTGTTACTTTGTGATTTAGAATGTCAAGGTAAAACTAATCTAGCGTTGTTTTGCACCGCTTTTATCAGTTTTTTTTGCGAGGAGGCTGATATCGGTGAGATTCCGCCACAAGAAGCCGTTTACCATTCGTAGTTCTTTGTATTCTCGTGGTAAGGACCTACGATTTAAGATCAATTTTTCTACTGATTAAACATTTGAAAGTGAGTTAACATTTAAATCAGTGATTATTTAGACAACATAACATAGGGAAAGTGTCCTCGTCTAAAACAAAATATAGCTTATTAAAGTGTCTCTGCTTATTAATTTGAATTGTAATCAATCACATGTAGCCTAACAAAGCCTAATCGACTGGACTGTAGTAAACAAACTTTCCTAATAACAATTATGGCAACAGGAAAACCGGGTTATTTTAAGCTATTTTGTCGGAAGTGTACAGTGTTCCTCAAACATCTCTTTATTTTTAACAAAATAACAACGGGAAACAGAGGGAAAGCAGCTGCCGACATAAAGATATGCAGGCATTAGACTTAGTGAAGGTGAAGTAAAGGCGGCCACTTTTTTGCGGATTTTATTTCCAGCCCGGTTTCCTTTTGCCGGTGCGCAGAGAAATGTATCGATGTTACTATGGAGACGGCCGTTTGGCGACTCTGCTGTTAACTTGCCCACTTTTTAATCGATCAACGGAGCATATCTACGGCAATTTCTCGCTTGAGTTCCAAACTCGTATGTAATTTACAAGCTGAAAATAATTTAAAACTATCGAGAGGTTCAAATACCACTTACCCATCTGTGCCCACCTGTGGAAGATGAACAGGTGTGTGTATTTAAGACAAGTAATAGACCGTTTCGTATTACTTCAATTCTAGTTTCGTAGAAGTTGTAAATTTATTCATCATTAATTTATGTTGTTTTCTTTAGGACAGGAGACCAAAACTCAAAAGGTATGTTCTCTTCGGTCGCGTTCATGGCTGGCTTTAGGCTTAAAGTGATACTATGGAAATTAATTTGTTTTGGCATATTTAGCTGTGCTTTGCACTTTGCAACTGAAAGTGTGGATGATACACTCAGTGCTGTAATTTTAAGATTCGTAGACTCATGTGTCGCGGGTGGGGCAGACTCCTTCACACACCTAGCAAATAGCATCTTACTTAGACAAGTAAACTGAATAAGTCGTCGGGGACCTTCAAAGAGTCCACAGTATTGCTCCCTCTACGCTCCCAACGCGCCATTCCAGGTATTCAGTGCTTGATTGTTTGGTTCAGTGTTTTGCTTTAGGACACAAGTTTATATTTGCAGGTTGCAGCTGCATATTTTCAGGACTGGACTGAGATAAAAAATTTGCCCCGAAGTTTGAGGTCCCCCACAGTACATTTTGCCAGAACTGCTGGTTAGGTCAGTGCAGCTGCACTGGGCCCATACTTGTAGTGGGCCATGCTCAAAACAGAAACTTGCTTAGATAATGATCTAAATGGCTATTTTATTTTTTTTGTATGTAGCTGTGCCATTTTAAAATAATTCTGTAATTCTCTTCGTGTACAGTTTGGCACATTTTCTGTTCAGTATGCGCGATGAAACAAATTAAGAAATTAAATTACATGGGCAGTACCTAAATTCACAAGTAGATGTTCCACATGGAACGCATAATGCTAATTATGGCAATTAATGCTGGTTACAGTCAGTCATTGGTGGGTTGGGAACATTTTGGTTTCTCAGTGAAGTACACATGCACTTGAAAGAGTATTTGATAAGCCCAAAACTGTTTGTTAGCCTTCTTGCACCTTACTGTTATGTTTCTGAAAACATGCTAACTCATCTGAGACATCATGCAAATGTATGTACAACCAAAGCAAGGCAGAAATGGCCTCTGCAAGTCAGTCTCCCTGTGACATTTAAGATGCTTTTTAACAGGCTATGTGGTCATACTCTGTAGAAAACAATCAACAGATGCATTGCAACTGATCTTAATTGTTTGCTATTTTAATGAGGATAATTTTAAAACGATAGTTTTTCCTAGTTGTACCGAAATTGCACCGAACTGTGAACTCAAAACTGAGGTTTGCACCAAATTATTCGATTAGTGTACCGTTGCACCCCTACTAAATATCCATTTGTCCAACATAAGACTTATTAGGTTATGTGATCTCATAGCCTAAGCTAATGTAACCCGTGTGGCCACTCTACTGTTTGGCACTGCAGTTAGTCCAGAAAGGTCACACTGTAGACTCAGTGATCAAGTGTTACTCTTCATTAGGGTTGCATCTGTATTGCAATGACCAACCAGCGGCAGTCTCAATGATTTCCATTAATTGATTTATGTTGGCCTCAGCTTGGGCCCCAAATAACTTGGCTTGCCCAGGGCCCTGCCCCTCCTCAGAGATCGGTCTGCATTTTGCTCACATACCCACCAGCCTACCAGAAAGATGTCTAGTATGGCAGATGTCCAGTCCTATATATCTTGTCTGGAGGTGGAAAAGACATTGGAGCTGGGTCAAGGGCATATGTTTTGTTCAACATTAATAGGGACCCAGGTGCACTATGGGATCACATTAGGGCTGTGTGATACTTTTGCCAATATAGTGTATTGGGACACCTGCCTTTACACACACATGAACTTGAATGACGTCCCATTCTTAATACATAGGTTTTAATATGGACTTGGCCCATCCTTAGCTATAACAGCTATAACAGCTTCGACTCTTCTGAGTAGGCTGTCCACAAGGTTTAGGAGTGTTTTATGAGAATTTTTGACCATTCTTCCTGGAGAGCATTTGAGGTCAGGCACTGATGTAGGACAAGAAGGGCTGGCTCGCAGTCTCCGCTCTAATTCGTCACAAAGGTGTTCTATCGGGTTGAGGTCAGGGGTTGCTTTGTGCACTGGTGCACAGTCATGATGGAACAGGAAGGCGTCATCCCCAAACTGTTCCCACAAAGTTGGGAGCATGAAATTGTCCAAAATGGATTTAAATGCTGCAGCACTGGGACTAAGGGGTCAAGCCCAACCCCAACCCCTGAAAAGCAACCCCACACCATCAAACTTTACACTTGGCACAATGCTGTCCAGCAAGTACTGTTCTCCCCGACTCATCCATTGGATTACCAGACAGAGAAATATGATTCGTCACTCCAGAGAACACGTAGACCTCCTTTGCAGTGGTGGCGTGCTTATCACCACTTCATCCGACGCTTTGCATTGCACTTGGTGATATAACGGGATCTAGATTTAATTAGCGACTGGGCTGATACTTGGCAGATGAAATTTAACACAGATAAATGTAAGGTAGTC
>JAODLC010000001.1:31871118-31882164 GCA_026781145.1 Hippopotamyrus pictus
GGAACCAATTAATTGGTTTTCCATTATTTCTTATGGGAAAAATTTGATCAGAACTCGAACTTTTTAAGATTCGATCCAGAGTCCGGAACGGATTAAATTCGAGAACCGAGGTACCACTGTACTGTATTTGTCACTTTTTTTAAATTGCTGTGTACTGTGTATGTATGACTGTTTATGAATTTCATATAATGTAAGGTACAAACTGTAAAGCCAGTTAAGTACATTTTTTGTATAATTTTAAAAAATACATATGTGATCTGTCCTGCATTCATCTGGTGACAAATGACTGCATTCAAGAATAATTGCAAAGTTAAGAAATGCAAAATATCTCACCTTGCACTTACAATTTCCAAGATGGCAAAGAGAACAGCCAAAATTAGCAGTTTTAAAATTTTGTTTTTATTTCTTTTGATTTCTTTCTGTGTTGCACTTTTGTTGCTGCTGTTGTGGACTTGCACACAAGTTTTTTCACTCAGCTGTACTTACGAAGTGTCAAGTGATGTAACAAAGTGGCTTGAATTTGGTTTGAATTAAATCTATTCTGCTCTAACTCAAACAGTTTGTAAAATGAATGTGAGAATCTTCTGTAGTGTTCATGGTCATTACCAAGCACCATGGTGCTTTCTGAGGATGCTGAATGTGATGTTTATTGCTCTGTCACACCAGAGCCGGAGGAAGAGCAGGAGGAGGAAGACATCGGCTTGCACACTAGCGACAGTGATACTGAGAATGAGGGGGAATCTTTGGAACCTTCCAACTGCACCTGTTCAGATGATCAGGAGGAGGAAGTTGAGGCATCTTCATGAAGTGATGATCACAGATGTTTCTGAGCAAAGAATTTAGACATTTGAGCAGCAAAACTGCTGCTGCCATCATATTACTGTTAATAAACATAGTAAATTTTATCTATTTATGTGTTGATTTTATTAATGATTTAAGAGGTTTTTAAGTAATTTAAGCGACCGAGCATGATGGTTGAATACTTTTGAATGCATTTTTTTAATGCCATCATCGGGGACAAAGTGACATAACCAAACCCAACTATATGAGATTTTTATGAGATGCTGTCCTAACATCTAGGGGCTTTTTTCCCCCTCCTCCTCTCGGGTATTTTGACAAGATGACCACCACAGATTTTTATAGAGGCCATAGTAGCTAGAGTATGGCTTGGTGTAACCAACACAATTTGGGTGAGTGCACAACACACATCTTGTTTCAGGAAAAAGTCAGATGAGCAGAAGTTCAACGGGTGCCTAGTGGGGGGAAATGTTGTGTTCCATGTCTTCTGCTTTACTTGATAAGGTGAAATCTGGTTACTGAAATCCCTCAATATCATCTACTTGGTTTTAGAAAAATCCAGCCGCCAACATTATTTATGTTTTCGCTCCTTTATTGTAACTGATATCCTCTTTGTCACATTCCTTATACTTTCCCAACTTCTCTCATTACACATGCAGAGAAGACTTGTCCACCACCTATTGTTCTGCATGCCCCAGTTCTACCCTGCTACAGCTTTTCAAAATTTCACTTATGTCAGTTATTTTTGGGCCCGACTCTTTATCGGCCTTGAGCTTTCTGTATGCGCTTTGGGAAAGTTGCCCCCCCCCCCCAAGCCTCGGCATAGCGACTTTGGAGCATGACCAGGGTTCATTTACCAAGAGGACTCTGGAGCGACTTGCTTTTAGTTATTACAGTTCACAATCAGCGCTGCCCAGAGAAGCATATAATCCTGTTTTAGTTCTTAGAATCTCGCAGTGAGCGCTCTTCCCCGAAAGATGATTTCATTAGCTGAATGTAGCCTATGTCCAGGTATCGCTGTGCAACGCTACGAAATGCGCGCGATCTGCGATGTACCTGGGTTTGTCATGCAATCAGTCGACTGCGAATGACCTCCTGAATTTTTTCCAACTGGGCAGTCTCTAAACCCTTTTAAAAAGCCTAAGTAAGCACACGCAGTCTTAGTCTTACTGCATAAAAACAGAATGAAATTGGAACCGGACTTTTTAACTAAAATAGCGGAAATGAGCACCATCTGCTGGCTAATGCGAAAATATATTTTCCGGCGTTATGCATGACTTGCATGCCGTTTTTGTGGAATCCTTTTACTTAACACCTGTTTAGGTTTAAGCATATTCTCCGCACGGTGGTGTAGCAAATTGACCGATTAATGTTAAAATATCGTTATGTTTGACTAACTGACTAAAGTTAAAGCTCTAGTTGTCACTGGAAAATTTAGCCTCTTTTAGTGATCATGACCGGTTATTAGGGAGGAAGTCAAATACAACCTAAGCGCTTAACACGATTTTTTGTACTGGCTAAGAATACCATTTTCTACGTTATAAATTACAAAATGGCGTATTTTCGAGGTTAGTCATCAAAGTATTATTATCGCGTATAAAACGTATATGTAATCTAAATAGTCAAATTTGTATATATCCCTTCATATAATTACTCAGCTTTCGCAGGGAATCACAGGGTTGAATCTGCACTGCCACCTGGTGGATATAAAAATCACCCCCTGAGCCCCAGACATTAAATTTCAATGACATTTATCATTCCCCTCCTCTAAGAATCCAAGAATGAGTGAATGGATGGAAATGCTTTTTTTCCCCTGACCTTGCTTGGCGGTTGTAAATCTTTAGTACGTTAAATGAAATTAGTGCATAATAAATATTAGCCTATAGAATATTTAATTTCTCCTTAATATGAAGTAAGTCGAAACAGCTATCAAGCACGAAGGTATTTTGGACACCACCAAATGAAAATGACTTCATAAGTAGCAGACTGACACCTGGCGACTCTCCCTCCCCGCCTTCTGTCTGCATATAGTGAAGGTTACAGACGTAATGTGTTGCTCATAGGATCAAACTTCCGAAGTCTATCTCCGTGATCTGGATTCTAAATCGAGGTATAAAACCCAAAAGGCAAAGAAACACCTGTAAAAAGTATCGTTATCGCAGAAAAGCGAAACGTCTTTTCTACGTTTTTTCCAGGTTAAGCGAATGTATTCGATACTGGAGGAATTTTATTCAACGACATAAGAAATGTTGGCGTGACTCATGCGCGCGTAGTAATGGATAAATAGACAATTGACGGTCAAAAACCACAAAGCAAACGCACTTCATCTGAAAAGGCAAGGTGGATGGGATTTTTTGCTGTCTAGTGATATTCAAGGCATTTTCTTTGGAATATTAAATGGGATTTTAATCCTAATGGTGACAAAGCTATAATTTCCCAGAGTTTTTGGAGAGCCTGCACCTGTACACCTGTGAAGAGTCGTTCGCACGGTAAGACGCCTCTGTTTTTCGTATATGATATAATATCGCGTTTTGCAAATAATGAATCTCTAATGGCAATGACATCGTTATAATACTGTTCAGGACTAATAGCATGGTACATCGTTTTGATTAATCCAAAATGTTCTATTTACTTTTCAAAATGAATAGAATGAATGACAATTTGGCATTTTCTTTGATATTTTGGGGATTATTTGAAACATATTGTGAAAATGTGTTGTGAACGTGAAGCCCGTTCGCTGAATGCTGTGATATCGTAAGATCAATGCTTTTCAGTTACTATTTCAAGCTATATTTTAATTGCAAAATCAATATACTGTTTTGTAAATCAATTTCAAACTATTTGTCGAAATAATTATTCAGACACCACTATCATTAGTTGTTTGGTATTAAAATAGTCTAGTGTTGACCTACAAATTGTGACAAATCAATACCGATGTGACGTGAAAGTCTTTTGTTAAAGTAGTGTAGTTATTGATCTAAAATATTTTCTCCATAATTTTAGAGAAGGATTCTGTCACTCACCTGCCGATGCAATTATGTTTAACTGCACGGTCTGCTGGACCAATTCATCTCACCCAGACATAAGCTAAATGGTACAGATTTAACAAAGCCTATAATTGGGGCATTTAGCATTTTCGCCGGGAACGTTTTATGGAAATCTTTTATCAAGACATCAGCTTACAAACAGAATCTAGCTTTGTGGTTCTAATGAACTTACTATTTACGCCACAGATGTCAGCTTTCCACTCTGACATAATGAAAAAGCTGTAACGTTGTCAAGAGACACAACATTTTTGCCCCCACTAAGGGTTGGTCTTTTACCGTATCTGTATATGGAGTCAGACTAATTGTCTGCATAGCAGTCTGTGAGTTGTCACGGCACAGCAGGTTCTCTAATGACGTTTGAAAATAAATGGACCCGATCAACACATCTGGTTGTATCAAATGAGGTGTTGCGTTCCATCGAGGCTTTACCTCTTCTGCTTCAGTGCCATTATTTGATGCGTACCACTCCACATTTCTCTGCATGCAGGCTATATATACGAAACGGGTTTCCTAAAATTGAAAACTGTGATTTATTACCCACAGTAAAAATTTGGCTCGGAATCCTACTCCTTTCTCCTCTTCTTATAGTGACCTATAACTTTTCATCTTGAGTAAAACAAAGAGGCTTTAGTGCAAGTGACAGCGAGTACACCGAAGTGACGACTTTTGTATCTGAGGACTGATGGCGGCGTCTGCACCTTCTTCTGGCGGCGATTCCGATCCCAACACGACTAATTTACGACCACCATCCACAAGTAGGTCCATCATAGATAAAACGCTTATACACTCTGATGCTCTGATGTTGCTTACTCTGTGTGCAGTATCGTTTATTATTTTCATAAATAATAAAATAAAATAAAAATCTTAAGTGCTTCTTATCCAACAAATCACCAGCAATGTATGTGCAGTGAAACTTCATTGACAAACCGGCTTGTCAAATCTGTTCTGCTGAAAAAAAAGAATGATTGCTCGAACACGAAGAAACTGTCAGCACTGATAAACATTAATCTGATAAGCAATAATTATGTAATAATTTCTTTTTAATATTGCAAGCATCATTGTATACTATATTTTATAATTATTCATCAATTAATTTGTTTTTGCAGTTAAACATCAAGACCAATGTATTATTATTATTATTATTATTATTATTATTATTATTATTATTATTATTCATGTCGAGTTTTGTCCTATTAATTACTTTCATCATCATAATTGTAGACTAATAAGCAAGTGGACGAGGGACTAAAATACATCCATTTTAATGCTAAGTGCAAGGTTCCAAGTGTAATTACGTGAAAGCAGCGCTAATTATTGGTGCATTGAATTGGCCCTAATGGCGTTTGTTTTCCGTTGACTTATTGTAACGTCTGCAGAACGGAGCAAAATCTGAAGGCTGTTATGTCTCTGAAATTTTCACAATCAAGTCCTCCAGAAAAAAGGGCATGATATACGTGTTATAAACAATGATGTATGTGTGAGACGCTTATTAAATGCAGTTTTACCGACAAATAAATATTATCGTATCTTACATATTTTATATTTATACGGTACACCTTGTACCAATATTAACATTCTGAGATAAAACGATAAATAATGCGAATTTTAGAGGAAGGGACTGAATGCAAGATAATAAAATTAGACACAATGGCGATGAGATTTCTGTTTTTTTATTGCAATATTGGTTCCCGGGGTTGCGATCCTTGGCGATTTTTTTTTTTTGGGGGGCGGGGGGGGGGTTCCATTATGTTTCTGCCATGCTTTATCTCGTGCTCAATGACCTGAGGCTGAAAGGGGTGTCGGTGTCGCAGCACGTTGCTATCACTGTCTCTGAACCCGCTCTAACATGTAATGTCACGTTGCTACATCGGATAACGGTACATGTAGGCTAATACAAGCTGGATATTAATGACATGCATAGGCCCACATTAAGCGTAAAACCCAGAGACTATAGATCGGAATATACAGACCTATATGTATAACGACTACTTCAATGAAATGTGTGGCACTTATATGCCGATACCAATGGCCACCACAATAAAGTATTTTCCACCCAATTTGATTGCCGAATTTAAGTCCAAATCCTTATTTTACGGGGACTCGCTGAAACATGTGTTTCTGTTAGATAGATAGTTTAAATTTAAACTTGAATTTAAAATATCAATCAAACAATGGCAAATCAGATCCACAAATTGTTAGAATTCGACTGATAAATTCAGAGAATCCGATTTTCTAACGGAAAATAACAATGACAACGACAACAAAACAATAGCAATAATAATAATAATAATTATTATTATTATTATTATCATTATTATGATAATAACAATAATAATAATAATAATTATTATTATTATTATTATAAGATAATAATAATAATAATAATAATAATAATAATATTTTCTGCTTCATTAGGCTCGAATGTTTATATTTTATGTACTGACATTACCGCCCTCGACCAGAAAAAAAAAACAGATGCAAATGTGAATTCATTATATTTCCGTTTTTCGAAATAATTTTATTCCAGCCTATGACGCTTGGTGCGGAGTTGCACATGGATGTACAAGGAAACTCGGGATGAAGATTTGTGGTAAGTTCCAGACCACTTTCATTGTGTCGTCATTCGGACTCTTCATTGGTGCATGTTAAGGACAAATCAAAACACTATTTTAAGTCACTATTCTGTTTTATGCGGGATGGAATAATGAACGGGCATAATAGTTATGCGGCGGTACTCTTTGTCAGACAATAATGTAATAATACCGGAGTTTCCGTGCAGTAGGCGCTATCTAAATATTCAGTTTGTGTTAGTGTATGAGAATGAATAAAACAATACACACATTTGAACAGGTCGATCCACAGTGAATAAAACATCTTTCGTTGGAGTCATTTGATTCCTTCACTGAATGCTTTCGTCCATTGTTAATGACACGAAATGATGTAGCCAACTCTTGGTTTTTCCCAATTATCGGATTATGAAATGTAACAGACACGCAGTATGAGGCAAGGTTTCATCTTTCCGAAATGCAATAATTACAGGAGATGATTATTTCAATAAAACCAAGAATATTTTCTCTGAAGTGTCGGATTCTGGTTTGCCCATTTTTTTACCACTATAGGCGCGCATTTCTCCTTCTCGAAACAGAAATAGGGCATGATGATGGTGATGATGACGATGCAGTCAACGACGACGACAATGATGACGCTGATAATGATGAATACGATTGAATTTGCTGTGTTGCTTATCATAATAAATATGATGAACTGCATTACATAAATTGCAATTTAATCTGGATGGGAAATTGAAAATAATTTAGTGGAATACATTTATAACATGATCATAAATTGGATTATTTGATAGAAATAGGAGCAATTTGTTCCCAATTTCTTTAACCAAACGTGTATTTTGAGGCTTCACAAAAACATATTAATCGTTTTGTTTATTTTAATTAACTGTTGTTTCCGTACGCCATTCTACATTATTTCAAGCTACAGGGTATGCCTACAACAGATGTTGCCCCTGAAATATCTATATTTATTCGAATGGAATGCTTATGATTAGATCTATTAAAATAAACGAATAAACATTTGCAAGCAAATACGTCATGCATATATAACTTACAGCCGATTTGTTTGACTCGGTCTTAGTTCTGTAAGGACACGATACATCCGCCCTCTAGTGGCAAAAAACTATTTTTCTGAGTCTGAACGACTGCATTTTACTTGTTACAGTGTGCATGTGAAAGCGCTGAAAGATGCATGCATACGTGCGAAAAGGCCATTTTACTCATATATTTTTTCACACTGTTCCCAAGTTATGTTTCACCGAATGAACAGAAAAACAATGACTAGGCTTATTCCGTTTTAATCATTTGCGCCGTTAATATAAGACTACAATTTAATCACATATGCATATGCCTGAACTAATAGAAAACAAGGACGTTTTTTGTATTTTCAGTTTGATGCATTTGGAACGGAATAAAAGCGGAGTGATAAGAAGGCGTTTCTTTTATATGCTGCTTGGCATCCCAGTAGGTCCAAATCTTTGTGTTCGGCGCTCATTTCGTGACCATATTGTTTGCAGCAGTAAAATAATGTTCCTCGCTCCCCCATGCTTTTGCAGATTGGTATTCATAGGCCCTTATCGGCCAGAAAATGGCTCCAGGGGAATAATAAAAAGATTAAGGGGGAACTTATTAAATGGCAATTCATCAGGCTCCTGTTTTTCTGAGATAGCGGGAAGGGATCAGGGGTGTTACGAAACGGGTTGAAGGTCTCAATCTCCTACGATGTACACGCATGGATCGCACTACCGACGAGGGTCATTAATGAAATGTTGTTAATATGTTAATAACAATACCAGAAATAATTAAATAATAATAATTAAAAAAATAAACTATGGTAAATATGTAATTTTTCAAATGTATGGAAATATTTTTATTTGATTCAGTTACTCCGTCTCTTGATCAAAATTGTTCAAATGTTTAATTTTTTAATTTCAATTTGAAATTAATTTAACTTATTTAAAATGCTCGATGAAATATTAAACATGACATTCTATTGCGTTTTACATTTCAGATCATTTTTGTATTTTAGAGCATGCTAGACCCTTAAACAAACTGCACGCCCTCGTCTTCTCAAATACAAAAAGCCGGGACTGTTTTTCTGTCATATTGTGTCGGAAATGTAGATGACAGGATTTAATGAACAATTTTCTTCCTTTTTCACCGAAGCCCAGAGACAGATAGGGTTCTTATAATAGGTGTCCTTATTTTCAATTTCTTTCATGAATAGCCTCAGCAACGCTTGAGTGCGCTTAACCCTGTGTTTATCGTTCCCTGCTTTAGGATCTTGTGTGCCATGGGAAGAAGGAACGTGTGCACGTTTTGTACTGTCATAATAATAATAATCACACACAGTTATTACTAACTAAAATAATGTTATTTAATTACCTCATGATGACCCTTATTCATGTAGCATCACAAATGTGGGCTAATTATAAGTAAAACAACAAAAACCTCATCTGACTGTAAGACTGATAGGGACTAAGATTTTAGCTGAGTTGTTTAGGCGTTTTTTAGCGTTTCATATTAATATGGGTGGACAAAATAACTCTAAAATATTTCACATGCATGAATTCCCGATGTCTGCTCTTTAAATTCTGCATACAGGTATCAGTAGCACTGACACACCGTACTCTTCCCGAGGCCTGCTCAACAAAGTAAAAAATGTCTGAGTGGCCTAATTAAAAATTTACCACTACGCTAAATTAAATAATGACCGTGTTTGTTTTCGCATGACTGACTTTTCGTGCTGATGTCATCGTGGGTTCAGGCTACTCACCGCAGTATATAAGGGTTTCTCCTAAACATCGGGCCCTCCTCCCAGTAATTAATCAGACCGGTGTATTCAAAGAGAAGCAACTATATGTTTCGCGTAAAAATCCAATAAAGAAAAAACTGGTACAATGATAGGAAACAGTAATCTCCACTCTCGGACTTCTTCTGTCTTATGCAACAATCTAGGTTTCCTACAGAAGAACAACAACCTGGAAGAGAGAACTAGGATCGCAAGTTCCTTCAAAGAAAGCCAGTCTTCCAAGAACGTTCTGTCTAGTGACAACAGTAGTAGAGACTCCAGGTTCAGGCGCGTTGAAACTGATTTTTCTAATCTCTTTGCTAGAGGTAAGTGAATTTATCGATATCAGAGTCCGGGCGGGGTGTATGTAGTGTACTCAATGCACGACTTATCGAAACGAACTGCCGCTTGTTGAACAGAATAACTCGGTCTGCGGTGCTGAATTTGGGAATTAATCGTCACAGCTCTGAGACTTTAAAGCTTATACCACGTTTTGTCATAAGATAAACGTTTCATTCACTTTCTGCTGAAATATACGAATAACTAAAAGTAATTAGGCATATTAATAACGTAGTGTTTCCTTTGTGTTGCCTTGTTTTCCGGTTCTTTTTTAATTTAAATTCAGAATTTCAGCTATAGTCCGTAAAATCTATACGTATATACGTCAATCCATCCAATTATCCGTCCATGTCGTAACTGATATGTACTTTACTCCTGTAGCACCTAAAGAGATTGTAAATTTAAACCTGTTCAAATTTAAGGCTTAAATCAGGTGAAATGATCCCTCTTAATTTCCCATAGTTTGATTGCTTGTTTAATGTCTGCATAGCCCTGTGACAGATTGGCATTTAGGGTATCCGCTGCCGGAGCCCCGTGTCTCCTGCTGTGGGCTCCTGGCTTCCAACTACATGTACTATATAAATGATTATGAAAGAGGGATGCATATATGGACTAAATACTTTCTGAAGTGCGTGTCATTTACATCCCGCCACCCTGCACTGGTAAACTGTGGTAGGTAAAGGGTGGATGGATTGATGGATGGAAGCCATGTATATAGTAAATTAAATGAAATTCATACATAACGGTTATTCTCCGCGGAAGGTTGGTAGAGGCAAGTAATATTAACTGCAGCCCTGTTGCACGTACTTTGCCTTCAGTTGAAGCTATTGAAATAAATGAATACTTGTTGCTTCTTTATGGCCAGAATCTGAGAACAACCTGTTTCTTCGCTTTTCAATTTAAAGATTTGTTGCCAGCAAAAAATGGAGAGGAGCCAACCATGCAGTTCTTGTTGGAGGTTGTCGACATTCTCACGAACTATGTCAGGAAGACCTTCGACAGATCTACTAAAGTCCTCGACTTCCACCATCCACACCAGCTGCTTGAAGGCATTGAGGGCTTCAACCTAGAGCTCTCTGACCAGCCCGAATCTCTAGAGCAGATCCTAGTGGACTGCAGAGACTCCTTGAAGTACGGTGTGAGAACAGGTAGTGTGAGCCAGATTTACCCAGTGCACTTATCAATTCCATCTATATTGTTCGTTGTTTAGCATTCATTTTGGTCTGTCCTGACTGCCCTTTCATTGTTTGCAATCAGTGGGCTCTAGAGAGTCACTGGTGCCCCAAGGGTCCAATCACAGCACAAAGGGTAGAAAATGGTCTAATAACTCAAAATCAAATGAGACAGAAATGTCCAATTAGGTGTGTTTTGAGCAGTGAACTGTGGGGAACAATGCATACTCGTTGGATTTTTGGGTTATCTTTGGCTATACAGTGGTACCTCGGTTCTCGAACTCACTAGAACTCGAATTTCTTGAAAGTTGAACAAACCAGTTTGACCTGGA
>JAODLC010000001.1:31885200-31900313 GCA_026781145.1 Hippopotamyrus pictus
CTGGTTCCTCACCCAGGACCTGTTTGCCTTGGGTGACCCTACCAGGGGCATAAAGCCCCAGGCAACTTAGCTCCTGGTATCATTGGAACACGCAAACCCCTCCACCACCTCCAGGAGAGGTGAACAATACATAATAATTTTATTGCCCAAAAACAAAAATGTTCAAGGATGATCTTCTAAAGACAAGAGAATTTTATGGGAATTTAACCTTTTGTTGAGGCCTGAGGGTATAAAACCTTTGATAAATTCTACCAGTACAGATATTAATGGGAAAACGTAACAAAACTAAAATATCTTGAGGATCTGAAACAAACGTGTCTCAGATTTTTAATTTCCTACAGAGTGATGTGTATTACTCACATTTTTGTTCTGCTTTGTATTACTTAAATTATCCAGTTTATGTGTTATGTAGGCTACAGAATTGGACTCTGATACACGTACAAATGATTTGAGATGCCTGAAAAAATAACCTTTAAAATGATGTTTGAGTGTAAAAGCTATTCCCTTGATACGGCTGATCTCAGTGGCAGTTTAATGAAGCCTTGTTAATTTCAGTGACAGCTGTTTACCTCGTATTGCACTGAACTAACTGTAGCCTCAGGACATTTCAAAATGATTTATGAGCTGTTTGAAGATGCAGACACAAAAGTCATTTTGTTACCACTGTGTAGTACCTGCACACAGTCTATTATAAGGAAAATAAAATATTTCTAAAATGGTATCGAGGGATATAGTTTTAATTAGTGTTTTTATTGTGCTGAATGTGACTTATATTTGATATGCTTCTCAAGGAATGTATTCGTTTCTGTTTAAGTAACTGTTCAAATATCATTTATTAGTCAACTAATATGTCCGTCTGCTTCAATAAACTTAACAATGTTGAATTTTTCTGTCCAGGTCATCCCAGGTTTTTCAATCAGCTGTCTTCTGGGCTCGACATCATCGGCTTAGCTGGAGAGTGGCTCACTTCCACAGCAAACACAAACATGTAAGTTCATTTCCGACTGAGATGCAGAAGAAGACAGCTGTGCAGACCTCTTGCTTTGTGCCAAATGTCAGTCTTATTGGGTTATGCAAACTGGGGCTTTAAATGTAACGTTTCCTACTTGGTGCATTGGACCTTAATATAGATCTAACATCTCAGCAGGAGCATTCGGTCCTTGCTATTATGAAAGCAATGGTCAGAGGGAGGACAGTGATGAAGTCTGACATGGCTGATCTCTGCAGGAGCTGTAATCATGTGTTGACCACCAGGCTGTAAATGCTGTAGCTATTTTGACTCTTTTTGGAGGGAAAGCAGAACATCAGCAGTTTCTCTCTCGGATAACCAGACTACGTGTTAGAAGCTGAGCTACCACTTGCTGCCCTGAAAATAAATTTTGGTCAAGCCTGAAATATATTAATACAATACATTAGATTATCTTCAGGAATCTCTCTTGGTCTGTTTGCCTATAGCTTGTAAGAATAAATGCTTTCTCGATAATGGACTCAGTACTGGAGATAGAGAACCGATGGCACTGCAAGTTTTATTGTAAGCACTTGCGTGAAAAACATCATAGCCCTGCAGGCAGATTAAATTGTATATTGATCAGAATTGGCAGTTACACCAGGTCTGAATGTGTTTTATATGACGCTTATGTAATGTCAGTTAAAAAAATATGAAATGAACACATAAGGTTCTAGAAAGTTCTGAATTATATGTGGTATTAACGTTTAATAAACTTAGATCCTACTTTGCAGGTATTTATTTGAAATAAGGAATCAGAAGCAAATGAGTACTAACATGTTGAACCAAAATTTGAATTGTCCTAGATTCAGGTTATCACTCGGTTGGCTTTTGCTGATTAGTCAGCTGTGACCACTGTGTCACCTCTCTGATCCCCGGTGGCAGTGAGGCATGATGGAGAACCAAACTTACGCACCACAACACAAAAATGGGGTATCGGTTATTTGTCTTTCGTTGACTGCACTGGTACCGTTGATCGATAGCATTGCACATTTTCTTCGGAAGGTCAGGAATAGAAGAGTCAGTCTCCTCGACATCATAGCTGACGTATAGCAGCACATGGTCACATATGTGATTGTGGTTTCTGTTTAATGGGTGTTCAGTACAATGTCTGGTCTTTAAAATCCATTCATTCTTCACTGTGATATCAACATTTAAAGTTACAGAGTAGAAGGCATGAACATTGATTGCTTTCATTTGTTAAAATATTGACCAAAGACCGGCCTTTAAAGAGATGTGTTCAATTATAACTTTAAAGGGCTAGCACCCAACTTAAAGAAAGCCATTCCAGAGTGTGGCTGCTGCTTTTTATCACCAGTTCTGATGATTTACCTTTATTTTTACCACTGATTTGAGGTGTGAACATGTCTCTAGAGCCTTTTTCCCTGTAGAGATAATGCAAAGCTCATGGGCTTTTGGTCAGATAAAGGAATGGTGGCATTTACTCAACATGGCAGCACTAGATGTATTGTACCAGAGAGTTGACTGCACTGTCATTTGCAGTGACTAATGATGAAATTATCAATATTATAATTACTCTTGACGTTTATTGACTGTCACCTAGTATACTAATGAAACTGTCCCCAGAGGTTATTCACAGAATAATTTCACATGAATAATCACAGATTTTCTTTTTTCCCCTTTGAGATTGTTCAATAGTTTTAATTATTTTTGTCCTTGTTCTGTTTGTCCGTCAGCTCATGCACAGAAATCTGTTGTGTAACTAACCGTATTACATTTAGCTTGTGCCTCCGTTAGTGGAAGCAGCCACCTAACCAGACACTGATGAACAGGCCTGGAATGCCAACAAGTTTCCATCCCAGTGGCCAGTAGAGATGTCCTGGGAGATATCTTAGTAACTTAATATTATTGCTGTTAAAGCAAGTATGAGTGAAATTGAGTGTACGCAAACATACCTTGGGAGATTCTAAATAGGCAGCTGTCTGGCATGGGCAGTATTTTTCGTGAACCAAAACGTAGCTCCATTGTTTTACTTTTCAGAATGGATCGTTTTGTCAGGCCTACAACTGGGCAAGAGCCCGTGGCTTCTGCCTTTCCAATTCGTTGCCTCTGTGTGTCTTGCTGCTGGCTCTCTGCTGTCCATTACTGGCCCAGGAAATTTATTCTGCGCTAAATCGCCTCTTATCTCACCAGACCATAAGCTCCCATTTTTGTTCCTGCCATTTCCTGCCCAGCAAAATGGCTCTGTTTATTTTGACAGATAGCAATCAAAGAATTGTGCTGTTTAATTAAAAATCTTGCTGACTGATAGAATTATTCAAATGCATTATAGCTCTCTCATTTAAAGCCAATATTTAATTAGAGAACCATAAAGCCAGTATATCAGTTATAAACATATTACCAAAAAGAACATTCTGTCCAGAAGAATATTTTGCATTCTCAATAATTCTAAAGCCTGGTTTGAATGTAATATAGAAAAGAATATTAATGACCTGTCTAGGTGGAATTTATTATTTATTCTGGAATAGTGCACCGTTTTATGTGTCATCAAGGGGAAATAGCTAGTAAAATACTACTGGAAAAAAAGACTCATTTTATTTTGGCTTGTCCCTTGCTTACCTCCATTGACAAGTACGGTAGGGCTCCATGGAGGGGGAACGGCCCATATTTGTGGTTATTTTCAGATGACTGAATCCATAGGTTGATAATAGGGCTAATAGAACATATAAAAATAGATGTTAAGAGCCCCAGTCAGAAGAGAAACAGTCCTATTTATGTAACTTCCCCCTCTCAATTTGGCATCTCTGTCCTTCCAGTACTCCTTCTAGTGGCATATAAGTAATGGATTTTGCCCCAGTGCTGCACTACAGTCTTTCCGTTTGAGCTGTAACAAATAGCTCCCTTAATAGAACTTGACAGAGCTCTTATTGAAAACTGGCTCCATTGAAAAGAGAGTGGCGGTACTTTCAAACCTCCAAATTGCTTTTCTCAAGAAATCAGTAAATAGTAAAAGTAAATACACCTACAAAATGAATTTCATTCGGCCTACCCACGTATTGTAGACCAACGGTGAGGTCTGTGCAACTTTACATTTCATCATTTTGAGGTGCACATGAATTAAAACATTCATGCCCACTTTAACAGAAATTGGTATATACTTCCATAATATGATCTGACTCAGCCAAACCATGTTTTCTACCCAAGGTTCACCTATGAGATTGCCCCAGTGTTTGTCCTCATGGAGCAGCTAACCCTTAAGAAGATGAGAGAGATTATTGGATGGCCAGGTGGAGAAGGAGATGGAATATTCTCCCCAGGTATGCGTTATACCACCTCTGTCCCCCCTCCCTTTGCTCTGCACCCTAGGGCATGGATTCCCAAACTTTTCAGCTCACAACCCCCAAAACAACATTGCCAGAGACATGCAACCCCCCCACTACTCGGCCGAAGCATGCAAACATTAACAGTCACATGCACTAATATGCAGAAGTGGAATGTTCATGTCCAAAAAGTACAAATCCAGACCAAGATTTTGTTTCAACCAACCAGCTGAATATGAAAAGTCACAGAATACACAGAACTGGTTGGCTGAAACAAAATCTTGGTCTGGATTTCTAGTTTCTGGACCTGAATTTTCTACCTCTGCTAATATGTCTTTTCATACATGAACGCATTTCTTTGATAACACAAAGGAATACAATGAGGGACCCATACCGCTTCATGGCACATAGCACATGAAGGGTCTGGATTCTGCTCCATTACCGAGGATTTAGTTACGTTTTAGCTAGGTTGCTATGTTGTGGCTTGTCAGGTGTAGAACTTGCTATCTTTATCTGACCAATTATCGAGTCGGCATTACTGGCCATTATTTCTAACTGACACAAGGAGGTAGTTTTACTAGAGGCATGCTTTGGATTAACATCGAAACTGTGGCAACGCAGCATGAAGATATTGAGTCTTATGTTCAGCACTAATAACTTGCTAGCTGGGATGATGACCACACCCACATTGCTAGCAGCTAAAGGCACATCACCATGGACATGTATGCATGTCCACTAAACAGTGTGAGTAAAGAAGGGCCTGATGTTATATTTCACAGTTACACTGCAGTCAGGGGATTTTCATAAACCATAAATTGAAAACTAAAAAAATACCTAAAATTTTTAGATTTATTTTAAATAATTCATAAATAATTATTTTGAGCTAAGACATAAATGATTTGTCAAAAACAAAGGTCTCAAACACACTGCATCTATAGTAATTATTAATTTCATTGTAATATGACTGTATCCTGCTGAGCACATTTAAAATTAGTCCTGGAACCAAAGAATATGCATAAGACAGTAAGAAGTTCCTTAATTTTTTTATTTTTTTTTTTTTTTAATGAAACATGCGCACAATGTAGCTAAAGATAAAATGCACAACTACATGTATATAACACTACTTATGATATCTATGATGACTGGGAGTCTTGACACTACAACATGTCACGTGCATTTTATATCCCACATGTGCACCATGGGGTCTCATTGCAAAGGCTCACATCATTTTTACAGCTACCTAGCTGGTAGCTAATATTAGTAAGTATAATATTATTGGTTTTACAATATGGTCCAATAATTTAATTTAAGCATATACTGTAGATCACAATGTGTAGCTAAGGTGGTGTTACAAACATCAAATCAAAGATGTGAATTTTTCTCTTACCCTATTGCATTTAAAGAGTTTAAGGGGTGTTAAAAGTCCATTCAACAACTGACCTAGGCTTGGTATTACGAGTGTAATGGCACAGTTTTCCCATGGTTTAGTATATGTCAGTTTTTGGACCACAGTAACAGTATAGTTTCGGTATCTTTAAGAAGAAAATAAATACACGTCAGCCTTTAATTAAAGAATGAGCTATTGATTTTCCATATAACAACTCACCATTCAGGGAAATAGCAGCATGACTGACTAGGCCTACTTTATGTCTTTATTCGTGCTGTATGAAATCAAGGAGAGAAAGACATCAAAATTTAAAGTGCTTCTTAACTTTAATAACCTGTAGATGCTCTGTCTATTCTATTTTAAATGAACTGTACATATTATGTACAGTCCTATTACAGGCAATATTAAATTGATTTTTGGAGGAAAACGTTTGGAATACCAAATCTTATCTTTATAAAGAAAAATCATTGTATTTGACAAGAACATAGACAAAATTAAGCATATCACTCTTAAAAGCAACCACAGACAGTCACAGCATAGTTAATGTAGATAGACAGATATTCAGTATTACCCAAGAGAGCAAAATGTTTTTGATGCAGCCGACCCACATAAAAGGGGTAAAAAAAAAAAAATTGTAGCGAGTGGTCAAGTCATTTTAATAAAGAAGATGACAGCTCTTTTAATTATGGTTTAATACTAGCGAACAGTATACATGACACTCAGTTACACAGTAACAAACACGCATTCCATGGCTTTTCCTGTTAACAGAAATAAATTCACATATTCATTTACAGCATTTAGTGGTAAACACAGTGCTGTATAGATCACGCCAGCTGCTGACTAACCCCATGGCGTCACATTATGTCAAGTGGGTGGGATCACCCCACATACAACGTCGTTTTGCTGGAGCGACATCAATTACCTTTGAAGTATGCGGCTACCTTAAGCCAGGAGCTAGATAATTTACGCTATCTGCTGTTGTATAATAACATTTCGATTCTAGCCCTCGAAAATATGAAAACCCTAGTTCTTGAGATGTATCTTTTTGGGAAAAGACACCATCTTATATTAGTGCCAATACGTATAGGAAAATGACATATCGATGGCATATCGTAATACCGTGGTTGATGTGTGCTTATTGAACTGTCGGGGGACATACCGAACGGTTCGAAAATATACTGTTACTGTTACACCCATACTTGGTATGTCGCAGAAGCCCTGGACTTGAGGTTCCCAACCTTTTGATTTCCGTGGACTGGTTTATGTTAGTAAAATTTTTCAGTCCAGTGGAATACTGGCAGTGGGCCATAACTATCCAGTAGGTTCATGATGCTGACAAGTGGCCCTGAAGGGTAGTATTGGAAGACACTGTGAAGTCAAAAATACCATATTTTGCTAAAGAAAGAATTTGACAAGAATGTGTGCTGTAGCCTGTTTGTATCACTGCCTAATGTCTTTATGTTACTATACAGGAGGTGCCATATCTAACATGTACAGCGTGATGGTAGCGCGCTACAAGTACTTCCCCGAAGTCAAAACCAAAGGAATGTCAGTGGCTCCCAGGCTAGTGCTCTTCACCTCAGAGAACGTATGTGTCCTGTTCTTAAACCATCCATATGCATCATCTCTCTCACTTCAGTCTTGTTGTTACTAGGGTTTAAAAAGTACTGAGTATTGAGTGAGTCAGTCTTGTTGTTGATTCACACTAGGGTTTAAAAAGTATTGAGTATTGAGTGAATATCCCAGCTGTTTTGATTCTTACTATTATACATTGGTTATTTTTTTAACACTTAAGAAAGATTCAGCATATTCTACCACTGATGCAGTTTTTAAAAAGTAGAATAAGAATGATTTTCTTTCCAATGTGTCTTAGTGAAGACTGCTTATTTTGGATTCATCTGAGGTGAAGTTTTTCTCTATTGCAGAGTCACTACTCAATAAAAAAATCGGGTGCAGCTCTAGGCTTTGGAGTCGAAAATGTCATCTTGTTGAAGTGTGATGAGAGGTGTGTGAAACCACATCTTTTTACTCTATGCTGTATGTAACCCACTACCTTTCACAACTGTCAACAGTTCCCTTCAACCTTCTCTGTGATTTTTTTTTTTAGAGGAAGAGTCATTCCAGCTGACCTGGAGGCCAAGATTATAGATGTTAAACAAAAGGTGAATTCCTGTAGACTATCTCTAACGATTAGCATGCTCTTGATTTCAGTGAATGTGAAGTATCAGGTCAGGGTGCTGGAGTAGTACCGAGCTTTAAAGCCAAGCTGTCAGACCACATTACAGGCTTTACTGGTGGTCAGCGCCCAAGTCCATTTAGACACACTTGACCCAAGAACATCAGCCTAATGTTTGGAGTGCAGCAGTCAATGAAGCAGCGTGATGTGTCGTGCTCTTTCCTTGTAGGGTTACGTCCCACTCTTTGTCAACGCCACGGCTGGAACAACTGTGTATGGAGCCTTTGACCCCATCAACGAAATTGCGGATCTCTGTGAAAAATACAACATCTGGCTCCACGTGGATGTAATTGCTTTTATTAACACAGGACTTGTACAAATCCATTTTATCCCACTGTTAGAAGAGATGTGGAGCTTTCCTGAGTTTCACACTGTGTTTCAATAGGGGGCCTGGGGAGGCAGTCTACTGATGTCCAGGAAGCACCGGCACAAGCTCAGCGGCATTGAGAGGTATGAAGCATTCAGAATAATTGGCAAGCTTATAAGGGAATCGCCATGGCAACAATTACTGTGACGCTGCTGTTGTTACAGGGCCAATTCAGTCACCTGGAATCCACACAAGATGATGGGTGTGCCGTTGCAGTGCTCCGCCATCTTGGTCAGAGAAGTGGTAAGCAGCTGCAATGCATGCAGTAGGTATTGCCGAGTTCCAGGTTGGGTCAGTGCAGAGTTCCTCTTACATTGCAGTTGATCCTTGCAGGGTCTGCTCCAGGGGTGCAACCAGATGTGCGCTGGGTACCTCTTCCAGCAAGACAAGCAGTATGATGTCACCTATGACACTGGCGACAAAGCCATCCAGTGCGGTCGACATGTGGACATCTTCAAATTTTGGCTCATGTGGAAGGCAAAGGTAGGGTTGCTAGCAGTCCATTGGCGTTCACCGGCTCTAAAATGTTTCTATACACATAAACATCATCACTGAACATCATAGGTGCAAAGCCACTCCATACTCCGGATCATGGTATTCATATGATGCTGCAGCCCCTTGTTTGTCCATTATAAATTTTGCCTCTAAATATTCCTGACCACTTTTGACTAGTTTTAATATGTTATAATGCATAATGCTCTTCCTCTAGGGAACAATAGGGTTTGAGCAACACATCAACAAGTGCTTGGAGCTCTCTGAGTATCTCTACACCAAAATAAAGAACCGTGAGGGATATGAGATGGTGTTCCAGGGAGAGGTAAGTCATTCCCTTTATTTTTCTATTTCCATTTTGCTCTGCTCCCAAAGATAACAAACATGACCAATGCATTATCTTCATAAGGCGTCAGACTTGAGAAATATCTAATGAATATAAAGCAGATCCCATTAACTTGGGCAGCTAGTGTACTATATCATTAATAACTTTGGATGGGGGACAGCATAATGTGGGGAATCAAAGTGGGGATGGGTGAAGGGGGGTCATGGAGGTGTCTGTGAAAGTCCTCCACAGAGATTTATCACCGTGAGAGACTCACGCTGTATCTCTGTTTTCCTGTCGCTCTGATGCCGGTTGCCCCACCTTCCTTAGACCCTACAGTGAGCAATGATGAAGTGTTGCCGCTTCAGCTGCCCACTCACCAAACCTCTTCTTAGATCATCTCTCCCGATTCGACAGCACTCCCTTGACATCATCTGTTATTGACGCTGGCTACATGCGCTCGATGTGTCCTTAAAAACAATGATACCTGTGTTTCAGAAACTGCTCGCAATTTGAGTTTGAGCATATTGATTAAAAGTAGAGATGATGGTATTGTCTGAATGATCTTTCTCTGCTTACAGTTACACATCCACAATGTCAGAAAAAAAGAGTACCAATTTGTACCTTTGCTTGTCAACTTGCTTGTCGATTCAAGGGCTTCAAGGGGTTGCCAGTTGTACCCTATCTGTAGGTAAGTGTATCTTTTAGTCTAATTTAAGGTACAGAAATGGACTCAGGAACATTTCCAAGGTACAAACAACATTAATGTACCCCCAGTGGTACAAAAACACTCCTCGTAGTCCATTTCGGTTTCTTAAAAGGTACATTTACCCCTGAAAGTACAGCCCCAGTGACAAGCAAAGGTACAAATTGGTACTGTTTTTTCTGATATATTCTGAACATAATCCTGCAATAACAAGGCCATTTATTTAGTTATGAGTCCATTTGAGCAAGTTGCCACACAGAAGACTTAGAAATTGACTGTGTCGACGTGTGGTTCTCCTTACAGCCGCAGCACACAAACGTCTGCTTCTGGTACGTTCCGCCCAGCCTGAGAGGAATCCCTGATAGTGAGGAGAGGCTGGAGAGACTGCACAAGGTACGATTTGTTTGCCCTTGTGAGGATGCCGATATATGGCTAGGAGATAAAGGCTGGGCTAATTTCAGAGAGTTCAAAATGACACCTGTGTCTCTTTCCCTTTAGGTGGCACCTAAGATCAAAGCAAGGATGATGGAGACGGGGAGCACCATGGTGGGCTACCAGCCTCAAGGGGACAAAGTCAACTTTTTCCGCATGGTCATCTCTAACCACGCCGCCACCAAGTCGGACATCGACTTCCTGATCGATGAGATTGAACGACTGGGGCAGGACCTCTAGGAGCTTCGCCCTGGAAATGGCCACCTTCCTCCTTTTGTAACAGCTTCACCGTAACCTGAAGGAACCTAGGGTCACAATTCTAAGTGCTGCCATTATCCTACATGACCCCATATTCTTTTCAAATGTAGAAATCCGAAATATACAGTGCGTTCCGTCTCATGTGTTTTCTAGTCTGTTCTGTCCCTTAGTGAGCCTATAGATATAACTGTTGTATTTGAGGATTCGTTGAATGTGGGAATTGGACCCATACACTGGAATGGCTCAATGAGTCGATCTGAGTGACCACTTCATCTGTGAGGTGTGTGAACGCACATGAGGCCCTGATATGATATATACTAATATAATGGAATATATGTTATAATATATTGACTATTGGTGCTTTTTGCCGTACATATAATTACCAAATCAGATGCACCACCTTAGATGTTTTTCCCCTTTAGGTATGAAGTAGTGGGGAACATGTGTGAACAGTCATCGTGACGGGTACTGTATTCTATTGCTGTTTCCAGAGATAATTGAATTTTTGTGTAGATTGTGTATAGTACTGTTATATTGCCTTTGTGAGAAAAATATAAATGTCATAGTTTTACAATAAGAGATGTTGAAATAATAATTACAGTAAAAGGAACATATACTGTATATATATATATAATTAAATATCGCTTTATTTATATTAAGAGATAAGCAGTGTTTAAAATCTAGTATTTTCTTCCATTTGTAATGTACTGTATCTTTGTTTATGTTGAGAATCATTCTATAAAGAAAAAGTAACATTTAACATATTTTAGTGTATTTGTGAGCCAAAGAAAAAACAATTTGTGACAGTTGCATATGTATGTCCTTAAAGTAACAAATATATAGATTTACAAAATTATATGATATCTATTAGAAATATAATTTAATGCTCTAAACCTTAGTGCAATCTGTAGGTTATGTAGGTGTGATATATGTTGTGTATCACATTGACTGAGTGCTTCAGTCATCCAATATGCTAAACTGAATTCCTTATTTAGTAACAAGCACAATGCTTAGCAAATGTGGGCTCTATCATTCTGGGAAAAAAAAAGATGCTCATGTGTGATGAATATGAAATGAGTTTTACTGCAAAACCTGTTTGTGAAAATTGTTTTTGGGTGACTAATCAGTTCAGATCCATGTTCACACTTCCAAAACAATGCTGACGCAGATATTTTTTTTTGGATTTCAATACGTACATTGTGACCACTGATATTTTCCGAAGAAACTCTCCGAAACACTGTTGGTTGAACACTTTGTTTTGGAAACTGACAGACTGAAGGCAGGCCCTTTACTATCTGATCACATTTGTGATGTTCATCATGATCAAAACCACTGCATTTACAGCACTAATAAAACGTCTTTAAAATCCCAGCGCCTCATCACTCATTGTAGGGCATCTGTGGTGTCCCACTTCTGTTTTACAGGTCCAGTTAGTCTATAATCATGCTGTTTCCTGTCCTGTAGGATGGGGAGCAGTCGACTGCTTGGTATCTGGGTCTGCATCCCTCCCCAGTCCTAAACTGATTAGCTTTTTACGGAGAAATTCAACACGATAAAACACAATGAAAAAATACATTGCAATTGAAAAAAATAAAAAACAACTCTTTTTTTAAAAATGCAGGTCTGTATATTTTCTGTGTGTTCATTGATTTAAATAGTGAATAACATAAGTTATTTTCAATGCAAATTCAGCTGGGTTTGTTTCGATTAGTACCGATGCATACCTTAGGAGGACAAATCTAGATGTAGTGCTTTCTCTGTTTTTATGCAATCACCCTTGCAAACCCAGATTTTGTTGATTCTGTTCATTTATATTATAGACTGAGCAGAGAGGGCTACAGATGCTGGCCCAGATTGATTCAAATGACAGGAGGCGCTGTGCTCAATTCTGTGTGATGGGCTTGGTTAGCCATGGAAAGCAGCCATGCTTTAGGGATAATTTATACCAGAAAACAAAAGACCCCCATTGCTCTTGGTCTTCCACTGAAGAAAGACTAACCCCCTTCCTGGAAGTCTGTGTCTCCCCAGTCTGTGTCTGCAAACGCCATTGCGGCTCAGCATTTACCAGTCACATCATATTAAAGCAGTTACTGTTTTTTTGCATATTAATGTAGTGACTCTTTTTTGTGAATGCATCTAAACAATGGTATAGGAGACAGTTTGATTATATTTAAATGCTGTATAAAGGTCTATTTATCGAAGCAATGAATGATTTCATATTAAACATTGGGGGGGACGTCACCCCCATCCTCCCCAGTTCAAAGCCCCTGCATCTAAAGAGGACATGTATAGTGATCCAGAATTTTACAAGCAGCTTATAACACCTATTACTGTAATTGACTGCTAGATTTACTATTGGTAAAGGAGACCACACAGCAGGTACTGCATAGTGTCTCTGTGTTTTATATAATGCATCCTGCAGTATGAATGATGGTGCTTTTATCTAATCTCATACCAGAGACAGCCTTCAGTAGTCCACAAGTACCATTTCCCTTATGAAATCTCACAGGAAATGGAAAATCTGTCACAGTATAAGTTAAAATAAATGATAACATTAACGCAAAAAAAGAGGTACATAAAGAAAACTTTCTACATTTGCCTATAATAAAAGTACTTCACTGTGAATCCCCTGTGACCGCTTATTCCTGACTCAATTTCCCACACCTGTCTGGGAGTCAGTCTCCATTCTTCAACTTAATCACCCGGGGAAAGAGGCATCATTGGCTGATCATTCCCCATCTGAGTGTCCTCATCCCCCACCAGCACCCCCACCCCTGACTACACAGCCTCTTCTCGTTATTTTGCCCTTTAAAACATTTATAATAAAATCTGATGGATTATGGCCTATTTTGGTCATAATTTGAAGGTTTTGCTCATGTGAGTCTCGGATGAATATGGAATATAGACGCGCATGTTCATTGGCTATTAGGGTCATACAGCTCATCTTCATGTCTGTAATTAGAGCTTTGGGATTAAAACCCACAACTACAGGAAAATACTTGAACATTGTTAACAAAAAGTAACTTATTTGTGTACTGAGGTATATGCAAGTAATTCTCATAAAATCATGTGATTGTAGCTTTCCTTCTGGTAACCCACATGAATTTTGTTCCGGTCCTGACAGTTCCCTAAAAAGTAATGTTTACCTAGAGAGCAATTAGATATCTGCATCCAGTCAATGATGATAATATTGTCTGGTCTAAATTGAATTGATGTGTAATTACAAAGCTAATTTGGAAGCAGGTGTTTCAAGCCCTTGAAAATAATTGAAAGTTAATGAAAATGGAGGAGCCAGATTGCAATGCTGTACATGAACCAGGTTTCCAATTAGCCAAAATGAGGGTGGCGTAGTACATATACAGAAACTGGAAGTAACCTGAAACAAATGTCACCTTAAAGTTCATACTTTTCCTTTCATGCTGCTCACTTGATTCCGCATGCTGTTTTCTGTTCTCACATGCATCATTGACTAGATGAGAAATACTTAATTGCTTTTCAGCTAAACATCAGAACAATATATATTTAGGTTAGCTTGAAGGTTATTGCAATTCTGTAATTTAAGCACATCACTCTTAATCAGAATTCCTGTTGTGTTTGCAAGCTTTTTATTATCTGGATAAATATAAATTAATCGTTTTTCCCTTAGCTTTTATAGAGATACAAATGATGTGAAAACATAACACATTTAATACTTTAATTCAGGAACTTGACTGGCTGAATGAATAAGAATTCTCTTTATAATTATTTAAATACCTGCTTTATTTAGATACAATCTGCCAGTCAAATGACAATATTTAAAAATAGGTCTTTGTTGCCGAGCATGAAATTCAGACCAGATTGCTCTTCACGTCACTCTGTTACCACTGTCTCCGATCAGATAGCCCATCAATCCCAATTACGAGCATTGTTACACACTGATTAATCCCAGAGCTGGCCTTTTCGGATATGATAAGCATGACTGGCTCCCTGTCTTTTTGTGATCAAAAGGGCAATGGCTAGAGTGTGGGACGCCAGATGCTGGAGACATGCCACACCTCTCATACCGATGTGCCTTATTCAGCTAGAATTCTTTATTTCTTCTGATTCAACTTTGGAAAGGTTGTTGAATGCTCCTTATGCCATACACAGACATGCATTTATTAGGCAGACTAAAAGGCTCAAAATCAGTAAGTGCTGAGTATTTTCATATAAAGCATGTAATGATAAACAAAACTAAATGAACATCAGATATGCCCTGTGATGGGTTGGCACCCTTTCCTGGATTATTCCCTGCCTTACTCCTGTAGCTTCGGAGATAGACTCTGGACCCTATCTACCCTTAATAGGACAAGCGGGTATAGAAAATGCTGGATGGATCAGATATTCAATCAATTTTTGGTTTATGTTTCCTATTGGTATGAAATAGATTCCCTTTTTTTCTGAAAATGGGGGTTAGGTGTATATTATAAACACTCACAAATGTAAATTAGCTTGGTAAATACTATAAATAAAACAAAAAAAATCATTCTCATATTTCAAGGGTGAGGTGGAAATCCTGCGTAAGAACTACATACACTCACCTAAAGGATTATTAGGAACACCTGTTCAATTTCTCATTAATGCAATTATCTAATCAACCAATCA
>JAODLC010000001.1:31900413-31917366 GCA_026781145.1 Hippopotamyrus pictus
GGCAGTTCTGAAGGCGAAAGGGGGTCAAACACCGTATTAGTATGGTGTTCCTAATAATCCTTTAGGTGAGTGTATAATTGGTTTGCAAACATACACTATATGGACAAAAGTACTGGGACACACCTCTTAATCACTGAATTCAGGTGTTTCGGTCAGACTCATTGCCACAGGTGTATAAAATGAAGCACTTTTAATGCTTCAGCATACCAAGACATTTTAGACAACTCTAGGTTTCCAACTCTGCGGGACCATGTTCCAGCACGATTGTGCCCCAATCCACAAGGTCCACAAAGACATGGTTGGGTGAGTTTGTTGTAGAAAACCTTGACTGGCTGCACAAAGCCCTGACCTCAACCGCTTCAGGCACCTTTGGGATGATCTAGAATGGAGATTGCGAGTCAGATCTTCACATCCAACATCAATGTCTGAATGTCACAAATGCTCGCCTGGATGAATGCGCAAAACTTTCCACAAACACACTCCAAAAATTTGTGGAAAGCCTTCTAAGAGTGTCAGCTGTTATAGCTATAAAGGAGGGACCAACTCCATATTGATGCCTATGGATTTAGAATGGGATGTCATAAAGGTTCCTGTGGATGTAAAGATCTGGTGTACCTTTGTTTGTATAGTGTGTATTTTTATTTGGCTTTGCAAGGAATAAACATAAGGATGCATAATAATTATTAAATTTTCTGGAAAAATAATTAGCAACTATGTTCTTATGTTCTTAACTAGTTAGAGTGTTTGTGGGGCAGGGATCATCAGCCTGTCTATACACGGACAAATGTATCTGTGGCAAATCTTGTCTGTGTCCATGCAAAATGTGTTGCTTGAGGAAAGGCTACTATAGTCTATCCTTTTAAATACCTTGTCCATTGTAAAAATTACATGGTGATTAAAATGTCTGTTAGAATTTGCCATGTTGTTGACCCTCTGGTAAGGAGTGTAGGTCGGTTGAGCCTGAACCAATTTTTCTCTCTGTACCAATTGTGCAATATAAAATTCAGTGTATTCTGGTGCAGAATAGTGTGGTTTTTGAATCATGGCATTTTTGTCTATGTGGAGTATAGTGTACTTTTTTTGAATCATTGTGTTTGTCTTACGTGTGGGGTGCAGCATACTTGTTTCAGACTCAGTGTCTGTGTGGGGTGCAGTGTACTTTTTCCAGAGTCTCGGTATTTGTCTGTGTGGGGTTTAGCGTCCTCTTTCTGACACACAGTACACTGGTCCTCAGATCTTTGGCCTGGATGATGTAGTGACGTCTGCCTCTCCAATTCCACCTTTTCATTCCTCTCCTCTCCTTAATTTCTCTTGCAAAATGTTGAGTTTCTACTCCACTCTTTATAAATAAGGTCATTCTCAAAGTCATGGCACTGTCTTACTGACTGCTGTCTAGTAATTCAGTCATTTGTTTTTTCAATGGGACAAATCCATCCAGTACCAAAGGCGTTACTGCCAAACAAGTCACATAATAAATATCGACACTTACTTTGAACATTCTTCAACTGATGTAATGAGGGAAATTTACAGAAGGTTGTCTCTAAATCCATTCTGTTTCACATAAGCACAGAGGCGTGCAAGGGTCAAATTAGTTACTATTAGTAAATAGCTCACTCTGGATTATGCATTGCTATAACTCAGATTATTCCAGCTTCCGGATATCCCACTGTTATGGTTATGGGTGTTCATTCTACAGGAAACATCATGTGACACATACAGTTGTGTCCCCAGTAGTATTCAGCTGCATACAATTTCCCTGATAAAGAAAGGGAGACAATTAGTGAAGCAAGCAGTCAAGAAAACCCACCAATGAAGTGGCACGTATCACATACCAAGACTGATCTGGTGGCAGAAATAACAGCAGTACATTGAAGGCAATATCTTTCATCATTTCTGTCACTGTGAAACATTTGTATACAATACAAACGTCAGCACTAAATCTACAAAGAGAGCTTTAAGGTGAAAATGATGAGGTGAAAATGTTCTCCTGTCAAACACGATCACTTGAGCAGGGGGAGGGCGGTGATGGCGTGGCAGGTTCCGTCTCTCGCGTGGTCTCTGCTTTGCCGGCTGTCAACCACAATCATGACTCACTGGCACGTCAGCCAGGAGGCCCCCATCACTCCAGTGGCAGTGACAAGGTTACAGACCCCTGCTGCCGTGCCTGGTGGACAGAGGAAGATGAGATGGAGGAGAAACGCAATGTGAAGGGCAGCGAAATGGCCGCGTGCAGATGCCTGTCGTGTGCTTACGCTCTTTCACTCTCTCGTGCTTTTCCATGTCTCACTGGGGAATTTTTTATGCCTGTGCATTGCTGATGTGTTTTTTTCTTCAGTTGACTAAAGGTATTTCAATCGGGGGTCTTTGTGCCCCGTTTCTTCAAACAGTCTGTGACACTAAGAAAAAGAAACTATTTCATAATTGGAATTATAATTGTGTTATAATGTATTTTAGATATTAAAAAAACCTATGATGATTATTATCTAACATATTATTTTTTACACTAATTAATAAATTAAACAGAACTACTAAATGTCCTCTAAACAATGGATCCATTAATTATGAATATAAATTTTATAATATAGATGATTTAAGCAGTGGGATAGAAGTGACAGTTATGATACTCTGAATTACCTCTTAGAGCATCACTAACGGTCTACCATTGTTTCAGGGGGGCTTTCTTCAAAGACACCCCATTAATTTCACACTAGAATCTTGACAGAAGCAGAGTTTATGGGATTCATTTTACTTTAAGAGAAAATTGCAAATATAATGCCTGAACTCCTGATGGGAAGGACATATGGTAGTGCCTTCGCATGCTGTTTTAATAGGAAAAACCATATTTTCCAAGAGAAACTGTCATGCTATAAAATCCATGCACACTGACCACAGTTATTTCCTTTAGAAGGAAACAAGCCAATATATGGGAATATGACAGTTGAATGGCATCATCACTGTCAATTAAGGAATTGTGACAACTGTCAGGTATAATCGTCATCTTCAGCCTCAGCCATCTTCATTGTCTAGGGACATCTCCCCATTATGAATGCGTGACTGGTATCCCATACAGGGTGTTATCCTCTTATACCCAGTGCATCATGTGATCATGTCCAGGTTCACTCTCGCTCAATTCAAATGAGTGAAAAACAGGTGTGTCCTTGCAATCCTAAGCCGCAGTGCATGTACTTGAGCTCCGGTGAGACAGGGACAGACAATGACGAGCAGAATATTCTTTCTTCTCATTCTTTCTCATCTGCATGTACTTCAGCTGACAGGCACTGAATACATCACATATTTCCGGGTGGATTATGAAACACTCCATTTTGAACCAGTATAGGACATGATTTGTCCCATGTTTTAACACACATACTGTATATACACTTCCTACATATATGTTCCACGTTTGGCTTGTTTGCAAAATCATTGGGGGTGTAACCCCCTTTTCTTGCTTGATGAATTAACTATACTTCTTGCTTGACCACGCCTTCTTTTTGGGGTTAAGTGAGGTGGGTGTGTCTGCATTGATGAGGGGAGAATACACTTAACTGAAACACATGAACTTTGTAAGCGCTTTTTTTTACACACCTGATGTGAGAATAGACCCTGTAGTGCAAAAAATTAAAAGCGCTTAAGTCAGTGGCAGAATCCACTTAAGGGTCATTTACATGCCACACACCCATATTTTGGTGTTACTCCACCCAAAGGGATCTCCCATAAGCTTTTTTGACTTATGCAAATCGACCCTGGAGTGTGTGTCTATCGGAAGAGCACATATACACCAGACTTAAGTGGATGGTAGTGTATGCTACATGCTTTTTTGACTGAATTGGACAATCAACCCCTACACCCTTCAGTACTCTGACTACACTGATACCTACTAGGCCTAGTTGTTACGCTATAGAAACATAATAGCACAGTATGCCTTGTAAAATAACATAATATTATGTTTCCAAATGTTCATCAGATAGATCTTACTCATATAAAATTATGAGCACCTAGATGACCTAGAGGAAATAGTGACTGGACTTTGGGTGGGTTTATACTGACAACAAAACTGCATACTAGCTGATTAAAAAAATGTAATGTGTCATTGACTAATTATTTACATCAATTGCTGATGGATTTCAGCACTTCCAGAGGTAAAATGCATCTTCAGTAATTCACTTCTCGCATTTGAAAAGTCATACAATCTAATAAACTTTCATTTTAATGCAGCAACTTCATTTATCTCCCACGAAAAGCCAAAAATCTCAGTGGATTTTAATACCATCATGACAGAATATTCCAAACCTGTCATTTTTTACTAAATGTAAATGAAATATGATTTCAAAGGGAAACAGAGTGGAAAAACAGATATTACTGTCTATTAGACGGCAGGGTTTTATTCCCAAAAATACCTCCATCTATGACAAGGACATTAAACTGAAAATACACGTAAATGAGCAGCCAAATGTGAATTAGAACTATGTTTATGTCGTCCATCAATAGTGTATGTGATCCAATACAGAACCCATATATTTTGGTTAATGTATTATTTTTCTCTTTTTCATTGCTTTTTACTTAAAACTACCAGTTACCAAAATGACAATTCATCTCACGAATCTTTCTTAAATCGTAACTACAGGAAGTACTTTAACTTTTCACCTCCCGGGTCCCTACCCAGACCGGTGTATGTATAATTGCATGTTGCGCGGGTATTTCAGTTTACTCGATCCGCTGACCAAAAATATGCAATTAGGCAAGCTTATGTTCCTAAATTTCCTGGAGTGTGTGTGATCGTTTATATTCTCGCGCCTTGTGCCAGATATTTGTCAACTATAGGATTTCACAAGATCCTTTACTGGAAAATTGGTATTTTTACACTACCTCCATATAACGTCTTTCTGAACATATACGTGTTAATCCAATCTAAACAACAACGCCGTTTAGAAAATATTTTTTCTGGTAAATTGACAAGAAATCCTACGCACTTTATTATGCATCAAGTTGGCGGTTCTTATTAAGCCTTATGTGTAACCTCCGGCAACTCATTTCGGGAAAACAACTGCGCAATGGCAACATTTTTTTCAGACAACACTGAAATACCACGTAACAAACTAACAACAAACGTGTTACGAATGTATAATGTTTAATGTTTGTACCGGAACTGAGGTAGTTCAGTTAAACATCCGGTCATTAGGTTTCTTTATTAACTTCCGGAATATATATACTAAAATAAAAGTGTACATATCACTGATCATTTTAAGCACAATATAAAGGTGACTTATTACGATACCGATAACTTTAACAATAACTGTTTTGCTAGTATAACAAGAGACTGTGATCTGCACAGTGCAGTCTATTGTTCAGGTGGTTCTCCCTGCACACGACAAGGTCCTCCACTAGCCTCCTATACTCTTACTAAATGAACCTTTCAATGGAGGAGTCATCAGGGAACTTCGGTAGGTGGCATGAGCTTGTGTTGTATTTGAAGCCTCAAGGAACAGAAGTGGAATTTGTATATTCTCCTTGTGTTTATGTGGATTTCCTACTGGTATTCCTCCTGCAGTCCAAAAGCATGGATTGGTTGTCTTTAAATTGCCCATAATGTGTGATTGTGCATCTCCTGCCCAGTGCATCCTAAGTTATGCTTCAGACTCACCACAGTAAATGGTTGTGAAAAATACTTTAAGATTATAAATACTTTTATATTACGTGATATCACCTTAATTAATACATTGTATTCATCGATTTTCCATATGCTAATCCTGGTCAGGGTCGCGATGAGCAGAGTAATATTTTAATTTCTAAAACACTATAATGTATGTATTTTTTTATTTATATAGGTTAAAGAATATTTTAGACTACAGGGACTTTTACTTTGAAAAATTAATACCGGAAGCTGCTTATTGTGGCCACTAACAGTTACTCAAATAACGCAGTAGTAGAAGCGCTCGATACATCTAATCATAAACGCTTCAAATTCTGTGAGACATGGGGGGATCGCAGAGTGTCGAGATTCCTGGTGGAGGGTCCGAGGGTTATCATATCCTCAGAGTAAGCAGCTTTGATGTCAACAGGGCCTTGTTATTAAATATGATTAAATTTGGCCAAACGGGACGTAGGTCTTACCGCGGCCTACTAGTGATGCTGCATGCCGTTTTGAGCTGCATTCTTATTGATCATGTTTTCAAATGTGTCATTTGCTATAAGTTTAATGGAATGTATACTGTTTTCTAACCGTAATAATCAACGGCTAGCATGCTAAGTAAGTGGTTTGGAAACTGAGGTGTATCCTAACGATCTATTAACATATAGCTAAATCCGGTTAGTAATTTCGGCAAGACCTAGTTTTTATGCTGATACGGACGATATTGCCTTAGTCAACATTATATTTAACACAAATCTAGTAAAGCTGTATGGGTCTTATGCGAATCAAAACTATTAACAGGTTAAGCAGTTGTGTTTTTCCTAGTAACGTGGTATAACTAGTTTTTCAGCCACTTAACTACTGATTTGATAATGAATTCGACACTACACGTCGTTAAATTATGGTGATTTTAATCTCACGAATAGTGCCAATTCTTGTGATAAAAAACTCGAAATTTTAATTTTTGGCTGGCTTTTAATTGTGATAACTTCTCTTTACAGGTTCAAGAGAACTCGCCAGGACACCGGGCAGGACTGGAACCGTTCTTTGACTTCATTGTTTCTATTAATAGCACAAGATTGGTCTGCATTCTTAACTGTTATTAAATCAGTAGCTTTGAGTTTACTCTCACAGTATTGATTAACATTTTCAGATTCATTAAGGGGTTTTCTCTGGCACCATTGTGATTAGTCAGACAAAATTTGTGTTTCTTAGCATCTTAGACAAGCATGATGTCATATTTCCCCCTTGTACTGAGGAAAAAGAAGATGGAAAAAATAATTATGCTTAAAATTAGAGATTTGTTTCAGTAGCAGAATCCCTGCTGTAGCTCCTGGATAGACTGCCTCTAGGCGTCTTTAGAGGCATGATGAAGGTGGTCTCAACCTGTTTTACTGCCTCCTCATTTCCCTTGCATTTGTAGGCTTGTAAGACTAAACAGTATTCTTGTTTAATCCCAGTCAACCAAAGAGAAACATTTCTTTTTCTTAACAAAAAATAATAAACTTCAAAATGGCTTAAACTTTCTACATGCACATTCGGCTAGAAATGCTAAGGATAGTAAAATTTACTGCATTTTAATGTAATAAAAATCTGTCGAAGTTTGTGTGTGTGAGGAGAAACCAAAGCATGTAATGAGTTTGGTATTATAGTGGTGTACTTAGCATATTAATAACTAACCTCTTAAAATGGGTTATTTGGATAGAAACTTCAGTCGAGCAAATAAATCTAATTATTCTTACTATGTTTTGCTTTTGCACAGAACAAAGATAATGACACACTTAAAGACCTGTTGAAGGTCAATGTGGAGAAGCCGGTAAAGATGCTGGTGTACAGCAGCAAGACTCTGGACCTGAGGGAGACCACCCTAACCCCCAGCAACATGTGGGGGGGGCAGGGGCTACTGGGGGTCAGCATCCGCTTCTGCAGCTTCGAGGGCGCCAATGAAAATGTCTGGCACGTTCTTGTAAGTGCAATTTTGTAATCAATGGCAAGGAGACGATCGGTTCGAAGGGCAGCTGGGAGGCTGGGTTGTCTGTTTTTCTATGATGTTTGTACCTCTATCTTTTGCACGCAAACCAGTAACAGTACTAAATGTTAGATACACACTGACTGCAATTTTCTTGACTGATTCCAATTACCCATTTTTGGCAAGACCTGCTGATACTGATTTTTGCCAATTCCGATTTTCTTTCCTATAACTATAATTGATCACATATATAAACAAAAATCAACTTTTCAATGCAAAATTTTATTTTCATAATAAATTGTTAAACTTTACGATTTCCCCCAAACTGCACTAAGTTACAGGATCTTCTCTCACTTAAACAATCTCAAAATAAAGTGCTCTGTGACTGGAAAGAGGTACAAATGACAATTAACCGAAAATGAGATTGCTGCACACCCAACTTTGTCTGACGTATTTTACTTTACCAAATGAAAGCAGGGGTACCATTTAAATAACATGTCACTTATATCAATTTCCTGTATGTTTAAATTCACCAGATAACACGACATTGACCTTTTTCTTTTTTTTTTTTTTTAAACTCGTCTAAAAATTCCATAGGTTACAAACCTCCAAATAAAACAGAAGCATACTATTCTCTTCCAGATAATATGTGCAGGGTAATAATATTAATACCAACATCACATGTTATGCACATACAATTCTTACATTGCTAATAAGATAAAGATAAGGCTTTTTTATACCTTCATACTGTATGGAAAAAAACCTTTGCTAGCTTTGCAATTTTTATAATTATTCATTCTCAAGATTATCTAGTATATGTTTAATAATCAGTTTAAAGTTTACTTTGTGTTTCACCCCGCTTTAGTTGTGGTTCTCCCATGGTTTACTGTATCACAAATTGTAAGCTCTATGTTCCGCGCTAACGACACGCTATGCTATTGCATGCGCAGCTGTTTGTATGATGTGTGGTGCATGCGTAAAACGGACTGGTTCAGACCGGGCCAAACACGCTGAAAATCAGCCAATTGCAGTCCCTGGGTGGTCGATTGGTGCATCTCCACTGAATGTTTTTGCGAGCATGCAGCTGGCTAACACCAATTTGCCCTGTGGTTATTTTCCAGTCAGAATGTAAAACGTCAGCTGTTTGCGTGTCCTTTTCTTGCCAGGAAGTGGAGCCCAACTCCCCAGCCGCCTTGGCTGGCCTTAGGCCGCACACGGATTACATTATTGGAGCTGACACAGTAATGAATGAGGTCTGTCTCGCTTTACGTATTTATATTTGTTTTATGCGTTGGTGTTAAATTATTAAAGATGTTACAGTAGTATATAATTGTGGTAATAAATAGTACTCTCTGCAATCTACTTAAAAGCACTACGGTTTTATAAGAAGTATCATTGTTTATAAGGAGTAATAACATTTACTGAAGTCCCACCGCCAGCTCGCTCACTGTTTCTTCAATCCTGCAGTCAGAGGACCTCTTCTCGCTCATTGAAAACCATGAGGGAAAAGGTCTGAAGCTCTATGTGTACAATACCGACACAGACAACTGTCGTGAGGTGGTAATAACCCCGAACAGCGTGTGGGGAGGAGAAGGCAGGTATGTCGCAGTGCTTGGACATCTCACCCAACCGGCTCTGTGAATGGCTATAGGCTGATGGCTCATTCCCCTCCGCAGCCTGGGCTGTGGCATTGGCTATGGCTACCTGCACAGGATACCAACCCGACCATTTGAGAAGGGGAAGAAGATCAGTTTCCCAGGCCAATTTCCCAGCGAACCTGCTAGCCCTCTGAAGGATGGATTCACAGAGGTAAGGCCTCCTTACAGGAGGGTTGCAATAGTATTACGTAGTTGCCTTGTGCCGCCATCTTGGTGCAATGTTAGTCATGGTAATGGAATACTCTGAGCATGTCAATGCAAGCAAGCCAAGTGGTGAAGTATTATCAACAATCATATTAAGTACACTGTGAAATAAAGTTAAAATAAAGTGAGATAAAGCAAAATAAATAAAATATGAAAGCAAGTGTCCCATACACACTGAAAGCAAAATGGTGGTGAGCCGTCCACTGTCCTTTATGAGGATGTAGTCAATTGTCTCTTCTTTCAAACGTTGGGAGTACCGCTAAGGCATGGCAAAGCAAATAAGTCTTTGGGGGGTTAATTTCTTTATTTCTGGCTGGGTACAAAAACTGCGCAGGAAAAAATTGGTGTATTCATGGGTAAGTACAAGTATAAATTGCAAGCTTATTTTTCACTTATATCTTGTTTATCATATTATTTTCATCATGTAATGGTAAAATCAAGCAATTACATTGCTCTGTTCTGTATTGTTAACATTACAGTGATATGCCTTTTGCTGTTATTACATCAAATCTAGATTGATTGCACATAAGTGAATGTGTTTGTGAATTGCTGATAGATTAACCTAATCCCTGGATGTGTGGCTTTGATTTGGCTGAAGGCACTGTCTGAGGAAACGTTTCTTTTTGCGTTCCTCTCTTGCTACCTGTGATGCTCTCAGACTTCATACTGCTGTGTCCCACGTTCACTGTTGGCGCCCAGTCAGTGTTGCCTGTCTTACGTACTGGCCGGTTTGTGTAACTTGAAAACACAAGAATGACCTTTAGGATATGTTTCTATGTTGTGTTCTTAAAACCAACCAACAATTTTATGTAATCGGCTTACCTTTCATAAATCCTGTGGCATAAAGATTACAATTTAAAAAAAATGAATCAGTTCCCACAACCATAAACCAAATGGAAATCATAGCTGGCATGCTAACGAAAACTAAGTCAATGCTCACTGGCTAATTAAGAGCAGTAAAGGTATCTGTGGAAATGAACACACAGAAACACTAGTTGTTTTAGAATTATTCTTACTGGCTTTGGTGGTTCTGAGGTTAGGGATCTGTGCTAGCCTTCAGAAAGTTGGTGGTTCGAATCCTGTTAATGTTAGGAGTGATTCTACTCCGGCCCTTGAGCAAGGCCTGTAACTGCTGTATCCTGGGTATGATGTTAACCTACAGCCAGCCCTGCAAGCAGGTCCTCAAGCTTTCAGGGAATAATTTGGGGGTTGGTGGCAAGATTGGCACTTCAGCCACCGGAAAAAATTTCACACTGTTCCATTCTACTCAAACTAGTTTGAGGTATCACCCGCCACACGCTGCACTTGGGTTCACATCCCTGAGGTGCTTTGTCATGTGTTGGGTGTGGCAATGTGCTGTGCTTCTCTCTTATCATTGAAAAAGTGATCGCCACAAACCCTGCCACTGTTAGGGTTCTTTTCAGTATGATCCACTCTTGAGATGCTGTGTAACCATTTTTGGTGGCACTCGCTAGATAAAACATCTCTCGTACCTTAGTCACGTAGACTGGTGTCATTGCAGCCAACAACAAACACCACACCCAACTATGAGATACACAGCGAAAGAGCCCAGACAGTACACATGGAGAATCGCACCAGACAGGAAACTGTACACCAGTATGATGGCTGACAGCCTTTACTTGGTGAGGATGGTACCATGTGACGTCACATGCAGCCTTCCTGAATCCAGCGTCGTGCTTCATAAACAGCCTGAGAAAGCGGTGGAATCTGCTGTTATGAAATCCGTTTACATAATGGGGGGGGGGGGCAAGGTCATGACCTTATGGATAATTCACTCATTGTGAAAACTAGAGAGGAATGGAGCGTGCAGAAGATGTGGTCTTTCTGTTGTCTGGCATAACAGACCCATGATTTGCATCATCCAGATCTGTAGTGCAGGGAGGGTAACAAGCTGGCACAGGGTACCTTTTTATGTGCCATCTGCTGCCTATATGCTGGCATCTCCGTCACCTCCTATTTTTACCCCTTCTAAAAAAGGCCACCATTTTCCCCCTTGATGTAGGACAGTTACAAAACCCTCATTATAAACCTGGGCAGATCTGCACGGAGAAGGTCACCAGCGTGCGACAACATTGTGATTGAAGTGACTAATTGACTGGTTAAACGGCTCTCACCTTTCCCATTAATCAAAGGTGGCATTCCCGCCCCCCCCAGGTGCAGCTCTCTGCCGTCACCCCCCCGCCCGCCGTGCCTTCTGCTCCCATGGAGCTGGAGAAGGACCTGTCCCGCCTGTCAATCAGCACAGCCACGCCCACCATCCCCAGTGCTCTTCACACAGGTTGCGGCTCTGGTCCTTATGAGGGAGGGGCATTCCCCATAGCTCTAATCTGATTTAAATTACTTCTGTTTTATGAACCTTCCCTCCCCCACATGTGTGTACCAGGTGTCCCGACTGTACCGCTCTTACCAACGCAAGTCGGCGCCTCACTGAGCACAGTTCCTGCAGTCAGCTCTGCCAACACGATACCTGGTTAGACACAAGCCGTCCGCACCTGCAAAGAGGAGTCAACAATGAAACGTGTGGTTTGCCTTCAGTGTCATCTCCCTTTTCTCCTCACAGGGTTAATGTCGTTACCAGGGGGTCTTCCTCCCTATAACCCCTTGCCAAATCCAAATATCGCTTTACCCGACCTGAGTGGAGTGTCATTACCGTCTCTGCATGGAATTTCCAGATTGCCGCCGTCTTCCACGGGTAAGGCTTGTTCGTTGTGTGAGCAGTGCTGTTTCATACTTACACATTGCTTATCATCCTAATGGATATTAACGTCCATTAATATTTGAAGCCGGGATGTTCATCTTTCCGACTATTTTAATACACCGTTTGAATAGTCAGGTAGTGTCACAACTTGTCATAAAGGTCCAGTATTTATGTTAGTTTACACTTGTGTTTTTAAAACTCCGCTTGTTGATTCGCCCCCCCCCCACTGTCCCGCAGGTTTGCCCCCACTTGGCTCTTTGCCCCCCTTGAACCTACCCGGCATGCCCCCTCTGCCTATTCCCCCTGTGCCCCCTGCTCAGCTCTGTCAGCTGGTTCCCAGTTTGACACTCCCCCCATCAGACTTCACCCTGCCAGTCAGCTCGAGTACGGGGGTAGTGCCCGCCGGCCAGACTCCTGCCCTCATCCTTGACGCAGCGTCTCCTCCCAAACTCCTCACCAGCCAGGACTTGGTCACAGCCAAGATGGTTACAACGGAAACCATATCATCAGATGCACTATTTACCTCGGAGTCCTCATAACGACTCTGTCCCATGCTTGTCCGGCTGTTTCTGCCATATTTATTTGAGCAGGGGACGGTCTGCACGAACCCACATCATTGTAGAGTATATGGCGCCTCGTGCATGTTACATAGGGATGAGAACTGTTGAGGTAAAGAATGGGATAGTGATATGCACATACATCGAGATTTTACAGCCAATTACTGTCCAACTTCAACCCCACTTTTGTGCCCAGTGATTCCTTTTATTAGATATCCAGCATTGTTACAAGTTGTAGATTTGAGGAACTTTTCTTCGACTCACAATGACTTGTTGGTTTGATTTTTTTTATCATGCTGACTTATTATGTTCAGTTTTTTTTTTAACTTGTTTCCGTGCAAGCTGTTGATTTTTAGCATGAATGCAGGTATATGTTTTGTTTATTGTCCTGAGGGGATCTAGATGCTTTATCCGTTTTTCTTTTTAGCAAAGGTTATTACGTCGCCCCTATGCGTGACTAGGGTGCAATTTGTTGAAAACGAATTGGGATGTGATTAGTGCTGCGTTAAGGTGAGACGGTTAAGAAAAAACTTGTTGTATCACTAACGAACCAGGAGATGGCGCCTTTGACCACACGGGGAAAAGAATCCTCTTCACATATATTCTTGCAATAAATGTAAGAATTTTTACAATAATCGTAATAATACGTTGGTTAATACTGTATAGAAGACGAAATCTGTATGCAACTGTAAGCGGTCTTTAGAAAATGAACCTTAGTTCATTCTCAGTCATTACGCAAATGTAATCTTTCCACGTAGTATTTATCAGAGAAAATAAAAACAATTATTGCAAGAGATGGAAAGGTATGTACGATGGTAAAAAAAACACAGCACCAGATTATGTCGCACGTATTCTTGATTCGACAGACCGCATTCTTTTTCCAAAAAAGTTACAATTAGATGGAAATAATTTGTCGAAATTTGTTTTAGTTAATTTCAGAATCGATTACATGAAGACCAGATAATCCTAGAAATAAAATCGTTAACATGTATTCTCGGCGGAACTGAAAACACGAAAGCAATTGTTCAGTGGCGCATGGACCATGGGAACGAGTCCGCCCTCCCCCAGCGCTACTGCTTTCCAGGGTTGCAAATGAGTTTAGTGGGGCAGGTTTAAAGTTTCGGAAGTGGAAACAGGAAAGACTGGCAGACCTATTTAAAATATGGCTGGCAGGTATGTTTGGCCAAATATTTGGAAAACACCTTAAACCAGGCCGTAAACAATCTTCCCACCTCCGCTCGGAAGCAGAATAAATCACAGGTAGCGGATATGGACTCATCGAACAGCACAGCAGGTATGATAGCAAAGTTATATATCAATCTCGGTTAATGGCTCGATTGTTAATGGCGTTGCAATTACCGAAATGTTGTTTTCATTTCGCTTTCAATAAAATGATTAACACGCAAGAAGGTAGAAACTCATGTCTAATTTTTGGGATTGTGTGCGTGTGTTTAAGAGTGCTGTCCCGATCCGGGCTGTGTAGAGGAGGACAGAGAGGTCGCCTCCAGGGCCGTGTCGATTGTCATCAGCGGTGCCCGGAAGGGGGCCGTTCATCTGTGCTCAAGCGTTGCGGAATTACTAAAAGAAAATCGGCGGTAAGCTTTCATTTTTCACCTTTTTGCAAAGCAAATTGGTGTCCTGCTGGAGACGACGACCAGACTTTCCAAAATAGTAATTATTGGCTCCCAATTTTTTTACTTTCACTTTTTTTATATGGGAAATCTTGCAGCCCCTATGGAGAAAAACAATGCATTATTATTATATATAGGTAAGGATACACCTCTACGCGCCAAATTAGAAGTTCTCTGTGTGAGTTGTTATCGTTCAAATACCTCTTAAAATAATTTATTTGATTACTTTGATAATCTCAGGTTTTATATTGTAGAACACAGTAGTTCAGTATAGTACTGTAGTAGTAAGACCATTTTTGTAGTGTTTTTTAACCTTCGTATCTAACCTACCCACGTGACATAAAATTGAGTGGATTTATGATTCCTCAGTCAATGCGAACTATTAACTTTTTATAAGTAAAACAGACGTTAGCGAGTGGAATGTGCCATGTTACCTGTTATGTACGGGCGTTCAACAAGTTAAAGGGGTAATTAAATTTGTAACGGGTTTGTTAGTGATCTGCTTTCCAGGATTTCGCTGCCATATACGCACGATCTGTTAGTCTGTTTATGAGTAACTTAAAAAAGCCGGCCTTTTGGTATTTTGACCTTTGTCTTGGCGATGTTCGCTTACATTTAACCAGTTTATTGCATGCATTTATATATTGCACTACGGCGTAAATATTTAATATTTTTTATTTATGTAGGTTAAACACAGCAGTATTATTTGTGTATTATACATGTACACGGAGCTTTCGGTTTATGGAAGCTGTGGAGTTTAGGCTAATAATGAAGATATACATTCGGCCTCGATCTTTGCCTTTTTTGAGTGTCTTTTTGGTAAGATCTTTTGGTAACATCTGTTAATTAATCACTATACATTTTTCTTATAAGAATTAGCTACGAAATTAAAGAGGACCCCGAGGTTCTTACAATTCCTTTCCTCCTCTCAGTTTACAGAGAATCGTGGAGGCACAACAGGCCCAAATCCGGCTCCTCAGGAACATGCCTTCAGCAGCTCGGTCCATCAGTGCACAGGCCAGCACCTCCTCCTCCTGCTCCACCCCCTCCCTATCAGTCATGCAGGTGGGCTGCCCACCACAAACAGCCATTTACAGTGCACCGTACAAAGTGGTCTCCATCCTTATATGCAGTGAGAGTGACTTCTCTGGGTGGGGGGGGGGCATAGATAAGAGAAGAGTCTTGTTGGAGTAAAAGCCTGTTTTTTAACACTCGTACTTGACTATTCTTGTCTACCCATTTTACGTCTTCCATTGCCAAAGACAAGCTCCAGTACCCAAGAAAACGGGTGAATCTCAACATCAATAATACAAAGACCATACTTTTAGCCTTGGTAAGACTGGTCTTGCTAAATTGCCTTCCAAGAATGAACCTGGGACGCAGTGAATCATAGGATTGGTCTCCTTTGGCGAGGATGCTGATGATGTATCCTTGATATTTGGGGTGGAGCAAGATCAACATCCAGGGATTTTTACCGTCCTTGTGTACTTGTGTTCTTAGTATGGGAACTGGTCTTCAGCAATGGAACATGACATAAAACGGGTACATGAGAACACAAGTATGGTCAACTACACATATTGAGATTCACCCCAGAAGTATAGAAGATGGTAAAAGGATGTCATTCTTGCTGTGCCCCAAATATCAAGGATTCATCGCTTGCATCCTCACCAAATGAGACCAATCTCATGATTCATTGCACGCCAGGTTCATTCTTGGAAGGCAAGTTAGCAAGACCAGTCTTGTCAAGACCACAAGTACGGTCTTAGTGTACTTGGTATTGAGAAGCACCTCAAGTTGATGACTGGGGGCGTGGGGAGTGTTGACAGTAAAATGCATTCTGGGTGTTTCTCAGTACCAAGTATTCGAAGATCGTATTTGTGCTCTTTGCAATACCGGTCCTGCTAACTTGCCTCCCAAGAATGAACTTTGGGTGCAATGAATCATGGGATTGGTCTCAGGGTGTGACCAATGTATCCTTGATATTTGGCACGGTGCAAGAATGACATCCACGGATTTTTACCATCCTCTGCACATGCGTTATTAGTATTGGAACTTGACTTCAGCAGTGGAAGATTATGTAAAATGGGTATATGAGAACAAAAGTATGGTCAAGTATGCAAAATAGCCTTTCTATTTTTATGTACCCGGTTTGTACCTTGAATAGAGCCCAATTCCAGCTTGCTTTGGTTTTCCACTGCAGAAGGGTTAGCTCGTTATAGCCGTGGCCGGTTTGGAGAGCGACAGCGATGGAAGAGACACTTGTTTACTATTCACATCCTGTAAATCATGACTTATCATGTGCTAATCTCCGCTAGCACATCTGTGAGAAGCACAGTGTTATATTTGCATTGAATGGTACAGGAATTAGCATTATCTTGTGAAAATTTGCATTATGAATCCATTCCATTCAGCCATTATATAGTACTTTTTTAAGTAGGTTGGAGACTCACATGATCCGAGTTATCCGGAACACATAAATACATCGCGATGTGCTGAACTACTACTAATTAAAAATTAGGGCTGTCAAAATTAACGCGTTAACGTGGATTAATCCATCACCATGATTAATTTGATTAAAATTTTTAA
>JAODLC010000001.1:31918457-31931085 GCA_026781145.1 Hippopotamyrus pictus
AAACAAGATCATACTTTTTTGATGTTTTAATAAATTAAAAAGTGAAAAAAATCGAAGAAATTATCTGGCATTTTTTTTTTATTTTTGCTGTATCGAAAACATACCGAACCGTGACACCACTGTGTCGTAACGAACCGAACCGTGATTTTTGTGAACCGTTACACCCCTAGTGGTGACGTCTGACGGTGGTGTCAAAAACCTGCTCTTTCACATGATATGCGTGAGTAGTTCACATTAGCCATTTTGTTTCCCCTCTGTTGCTAGCTACTTCAGACCTCTTCGTAAAAAGTATACATTTATATCATATAATATAATAGTCTAATATATATATAAATTTTTTCTAAAAAGACGGTGTTGACATGTTATGGTTGTGACAGTAGCAGTGTCCAAAAATATGAACAAGTTTTACAACAGACAAAATTAGCTGTGACCCTGCTTGGCAAATTTAATTGCCAATATTTCAAAATGCTGGAATAATGTTGCTTTTTAGAATATTGTATACCTTGGTATAACATCTAGACGGTATGCTCACCATAACAACAACAGCTATTCTTCCTCTACTCTGCTCTTCTTCTCCTCTACTTGTTGACTGCTCATCTGTGAACGTCAGCACCGCCACTTACTGGAAATGCCAGATCAGCAGCTGGTATGCACGATTGGTTGATTAATCTAAAGAATTAGTTTCCCCCCAGAAAATCAAATTTACCGTTTAAGTTAATGGATGCCAGTGTTCTGACGAGTTGAGCTACCTATCGAGACGTACTATTGAACCTTTTTACGTATGTGCACTTCCACCGTTTGGGGGTTAGGGTTAGCTTTTAGGGGTTTGGGTTAGGGCTATCGATTAGCACTACGGTAGTAGTAGCTCAAAGTAGCTCAACTCAACAGAACACCGGCTTTTGGGCACTATACGGGCATTATCTTCACCACAAATTTCAATAAGCAGATTAGTAGTATGTTTAAAATATTAATGAGATGCATGTTGTGATGCCCAAAAATTAGTAATCTGTATAAATTTGGTGTATCTTTATGCTTGTTAAATTTGATTAGCGGAGCACTACATGAAAGCAATAAGCAATGATGTGGAAGTGAAGAAAGGGACATCTTAGCAACCACATCATCTTCTAAAAGAAGAGATATAGTGGATAAACAAGGTAAAAAGACGTGGCACTACTTTGTGCTGATTAAAGTCTGACACGTTTTTTTTTGTAAATATAGCCTTCATTTTTATGAAAGTTATTTTCTTTTATTTAGTGTCCGTTTTTGTTTCCGATAATAACACTGGTCCCAAAAAGCCCACACACTGGCATCGTCAGTCAGTGAAATATAAGCCCAAGGTTCTAGCCTAAACACGTACTCTGTGGAGATTCTAAGGTAGCAGGCAGACAACTTTATGACTTTAATAATGAGTGTCTTTAGCAGCTACAACGACAAAAGATATTATAAAGCTTTGCATACTAATTGTACTTTAATAAACATGAATGGACAACACTGGCTTTGCCTGCTCTGGTGATCCCTCTTCAGCTGGCGTCTTATGCCATCAGAACTTTGCACAGTGTAAAACCACCTTTAGTTTAGTGGTAATTTGAACTACTGTTAATAACGTTGTGATATTAAAGGAAAATAATTGCTGTGATGAATTTTTGAAATCGTAATGGTAATTTTGTTAAAAAAAAAAAAAAAAAAAACAATGCATCAATTTAAAATATCGATGTCAATGCATTTTCAGCGTCGACGTCATAGACTATGTCAGGGGTCTCCAACTCCGGTCCTGGAGAGCTACCCGGCTTCTGATGAGCCACACCTGTTCTCAGGTAAATACCAGGAGCAGGTGTGGCTCATCAGAAGCCAAGTGAGACAGAAGACCTACTGGATAGTAGCTCTCCAGGACCGGAGTTGGAGACCCCTGGACTACGTCGACTAATCGCTGCAGCCCTAGATCTGACGCCCATGGACTTTATTTTGGGGGCATAGTAAAGGAGAAGGTTTTTCAGAGGAAGGAGTTCATCTCACAATCATTAGTGGACATTGATACTAACAAGGATTTGTGTGCTAAATTGTGTCACAGGGACTCAGGGACAGGCTCTAGGAATGTATCAATGTTGATGGAGGACATTTTGAACACCTAAGATACTAAACATGACCCAGTCAGTTCTGTAAAATAAAAACTGTACACCTACTTTTGACCCACCATATATTTGTGAATGATCGTTCGTTTCCTGATTGTCAATCGATTCTAAATTTAAATGTTTAATACATTCATTTTAATTTTGTTTTAAAGTTTTACTGTTTATGCATAAAAATTTACACAGCAAAACCAGAAATAGCATTTTTATTTATCAATAATTTACTACGACTATTTTTCAAAGTCCTTCCCAAATATTTTAAGATATTTTATTCATCACTGTGAAAATCTGAAGCATTCTGGATATTAATTTAGTTATAAAATTCTCAATGGTAAAATGTTGTTATCTATTGTGTTATTCATTCTGGATACATGAAATACAAGTACATCAGGATAGTAGTACTGAAGTACTGAAATATCGTTATTTTTCTGTTCTCTTACTCTCTGTTCTGTATGCGGGGGGAACCTGAAGGGGCCTGAGAGGGGCTCCTGCAGCCAGACACTACTCACTTATCTCTCTGCCAGCTACTATTGGCTCACGGTTGAGGCATTTGCGACCAATACTGTACAGTATAAAATAACAGTAATGTACTGATGCAGTTATGAATGTACAGTTCCTCACCTATTTGGCCATGGGTTTGACTGGGATATTTTCAGCTTTGAACTGCACTGGACAAAATGCATTTATTCCATTAAGTGACTCATGCTGATATTGGGCATAATTAAGCTTAATGAGTTTTCTTTTTTCTAGGAGAAGCTCGAAGGCTCAATATACAGTGCATGTGTCATGGTTAGATCATGGGTTAATCATGCGTATTTGCTCCCCGCAGGACGCTGGCTTCTCCTCCTCATGCAGCTCAGGGAGGGGCAGCCTCTCCCCCAGTGTCCCGCTGAGTGGCCTACCCCCTCTTACAGTCCCCCACCACGAGGTCCTAACAGATCACGTAAAAGCGGTGGGTTACTTTTCTACTGAAGTAGATTCAATGGCAGTTGAAAGTCGCTGTATTAAACTATTGTCTTATATTCTAAGCGGTTAGTGGCACAGGGACTGCACAGGTTGTAGATGCACAGCTGTGTGGTTTGTGTCTCCCAGTGCTGGTTCTGCCTCCCACTCCAAAGATGTGTCATTTTGGTGAATTAGAGACTAAGAATCTATGTGTTTGAGTGGGCATATATGTATTACATTGTGGGGACCAAATGACCTTGTGGCGATATTTTTCTGGTCCCCGTAAAGGAGAACTCATTTTATAAATATCTGTGATTGCAATTAAAAAAATAAAATAGGTTTGTATTTGTTTGGTTACTTATGGTCTGGGTGGGGCTTAAGGTCGTCAGTTGGGTTTAGAGTTTAGTGTCAATAGAAATTGACAGTTATCACAGAGACACGAATACAATAGTAATAATAATAAAAAATGTTACATTTATATAGCACCTTTCACAGTCTTAAGGTTGCTTTACAGGAGGGAAAAAAAATCAGTAACCAGTAAAGGAGGAAGAGAGAGTTTTGTGTGTGTGTGTGTGCCCACACTTGTGGCAATGGACTGGTTTCCCATCAAAAGTGTTGTCTTTTGCTGCATACATTGCTTCGGAGCTCAATATCATGGATGGTTAGATGGATAAGGTTCTGTTTGCTGAGTTCCTAGTAAGCTTATATTTATGAATTAGTCCTTTTTTATTTCTGTGCCCATGAGAAGCCCATTTCGCCCCATGGTTTGGCTATGCCTCTGCAGGCTGCAGTATTCCCACTCGTGCAGTGGAATGAGCAGGAGTCTGCAGTACTGCGGGTCCCCCTCACGGACCTGTGCGCCGGAATCCCCAGGAGACGCCTTCATCCCAGCTCCCCTCGGCTCCGCAGCAGAGAAGTGAAAGCACAGAGCAATGAAGGTAGCTTTGATTGTGTTAATAAGGACCGGGCTGAGTTTGGCAAAAATGAACGTTTAACATAGGCCCTGAGGATCAGCCTGTATGTTACACTGTACTACACTTAGACATTTTTTTCATTCACTGCTAGTGAGGGAATTTGAAAAGAACCCCCAAGAAGAATTATCCCTGGGTGAAGATACATTGCACAAGAAACACAAGGTAGGTGACTCCATGAATCAAGCTATTCAGAGTTTCTCTTGCATCTGTAATATGACTCTGGGTTTTGATACCCTACCCATTACATTTACTGTGCTATTCTTTTCCGTATAATGACATGGAAAAGGAGAAAACCACATGCAGCGTTCAAAAGGAAGATTCAAGACTCGCGAAGGAGTTGGCCGACCTTGGCCTGAAGCAGAGGTGTCCTCCTACAGCGCCTGACTCCTCCGTATGCCATGGGACAGACACAGCAGTGAGCAGGTTCTGTACAGCGTGTATATCAATGGCGCTTTTCCACTGCCACCAAGAGCAAAGCCATACTGGGCTGAATAAATACTGCATACTGGACAAAAGCAGGGCTGAATCGAGCTGGCTGTATCACCCCCATCCGACTGGTCAAAATGCACGGCGATATAAGTGATGTGCATCGATATGCATGGATTATCTGAAGGACAAAAGAGCGTATTCTATATATTATTCATTATTAGTAGTATCGCACATCGTGATATATATTGATGCATTCCCTTTAACTTGGAACTTTAAAATTTTCAACCTCCTCCTTAATAAAGTACAATAGAGCAGGAATGGATTCGGAATGCTAATCCCACTAGTGTTGGATGCTAAGATAACACGGAGGTTCTGACGAACGTGCTAGCGGAAATTAGCACATAATAAATCGTGATGTACGTGAACGATATATATAAGCGTCTCTTTAGTTTTACCTCACTGTCACTTCTCCAAACTCGGCAACACCTGTACCAAGCCGAACGAATTTGCAGTGGAAAATCGAAGTGAGCTGGAAAAGTGGTGCAAGTCGTGTCTCTTTGTGGTATAGGCCGGATACGGCCTGATTCCTGTATGCCAGTGGAAAAGCCCAATAACTCTTTTTCTGTACCATATCTGCCAACACTGGGACAATATATTTCATGGTTCCCCACCCCAGGACCTTAAGGTCTAACTGCCTTTGTTGTTTTGTTTTGCTCATAACCTGAGCTCTTCCTGCTGTTATACAGAAGCAATGATTTAGATGATCATTTACTGCTTCTGCTGTCATTGGAGGATTATTCAGAATGCCTTTCAAATAAGCAGGGATCTTGCTATTGAGGGCCAAGTTGTGCATCAATGGTATATTTTAATGCAGCTATAAAACACAAAGTGGGGTGTAGTGCAAAGTCAGTCACTGGCTGTGTTAAGCAGCCTTCCATTGTGATTAACAGCCTGCCCGCCTCTTGTAGATTTGAAGGTTGTTTTACTCCTACAGCTAACTGTAACCTGTCCTGATTTATAGACGTCAGTGTCACACAAGGACGAAACATCGTTTGAAGCTCAACGACCGCGTGGTGCTGGACACAAAGCAGAAGGGGACGGTCCGCTTCATTGGACATTTGGAGAACATGAGCAACAATGAGGTGTTCATTGGTTTGGAGTTAGACACAGCATGTAAGAACCTACTCATTCATTCAATTGCCAGATGTTCCTACTTTGAAACCAGAATGATGGTTCAATTGTAGCTAATATTACTTTTGTAATTAGGTGGAGAAAATGATGGAATGTTCAACGGTACAAGATATTTTAGGTGCAAGGCCAATTGTGGCACCTTCACTACAATGTCCCATATAAAGAAGGTAAATATTCTGATTGAAACAGGTCTCATTTTTACATTGCGATCATACAGTACTGTCTTTATGTAGACTGTCCACCTCATTGTCTGGTCACAACTGTGGGTACTGTCTGAGGAACAGCGAGTACTGAGTAAAATGAACGCTCAAAGCTGATTCATTTTGTAGGGCGCAAAACACACATCACCTAGTGTTCTGTCGTCTTGCATTTTTGATGATTGGTTCAAAGAGATAACTAATCAGATTGTAGAGGAGGCAGGACCAAAACATCTGATTTGCAGGTCCTGCCTCTTCTAGTTGCTTGGACCCACCTCTGCTACAATCTGACTGCTCATCTCTCTTAACTAATCATTTTTCATTTTGCCTTCAGAACATTCTTGTGTACTTGTGTAAGTAAAATTCCCACGAGTGTGAATATCAGGGCAGCATAAACTTAATAGGAACTGACCCTGCAGTGGAGAAGTCAAGAATAAATGACACCGCTAAAATAAAACTGAATTGTTTATCGGTGTATCGAATTGGCAAAGGCATCTATTTTAATTTCATCTTTCCATTGGCAGCTTTCAAAGCCACGGAGCCCGCAGGTTCCCCAGTCTCGACCCACAGAGAGAATGGATTCCAGTGATTCGGATGGAGCGGGGTCGTCCGCAAGAAGATCCAAGAGCAGGCTGAGGCGGACCGCAAACCAGATGAACGTGGCGGCCCAGGTCCACTGCGCGGCCAACAGCCGCACCAGAAGTGCCAAAAACTCCGGGAGCTCATAGCAGTTGGGGGCGGAGCAAGAGTATCTGTGGATAGCCTGGTCTGGAGGGGACTTGCTGTGCCACACACCTTTAAAAGGTGATGTGCTGACTCACGGCTTTTAAAAAGCCAGCGGTACTTATAGAGTTTAATTTATTTTTTGGAAAATGTTTTGATGCATTTTCACATTTTGGTCTACATTTCAGAGAGAAGAATAAACAAACCAATCACCTTTCGATTATAGGCACCGAGGCCTGAGCCACAGAGCCACACCACATACTACTTAGAACTCTAAAGCAGGGTTCCCCAATTCCAGTCTTGGAGAGCCAGAATCCAACACCATTTGCAGATTCCCCTGTTCAAACACACCTAATTCAGCTAATGACCAGGTTTAGTAGGTGCGTTTGAACAGGGAAATCTGCAAACTGTGTTGGATTCATGCCTTCCTGTGAACAGAGATTCAGGTGAACAGTCCACATAAAGATAGTACTGTATGATCACAATGTAAAAATGAGGCATATTTCAATTGAAATATTTACCTTCTTAATATGGGAGATCGTAGTGAAGTAACATTAGAGCAGGGTTCCCCAATTCTGCCCCCCCAGAACCCTGCTCTAAAGCTATTGAGGCCTAATAATTTACTCCCACTTTTGAAAAATTCTTTTGATAATTTACTATGACAAAAGCACCCTTTTCTTTAAAGTTCTGGAAATGAAGCTTGTGGTTGTATGTTTAAATTTTTCCTTTTTAGATGTTCAGCATTCATTGTACATAGATCACAGTTCACGCACTAAATAGATATGGCTTCCATAGCATCCAGATAGCTATGTATGCATAGACTCAATAGTACCTAGTAAGATCAAGTTGAAAATTTGGTCTAGGGGGACTTGAAGTTGAAGAGCAATCTGGCTACAGGGGTTGGACAATGAAAACCGAAACACTGACCAATACAGTGTTTGAGGTTTGACGTCTATATAGTCGCAGCCTGGTGGTCAATCTTCCCTGATTGCACATTCCATCAGCAAGGGCAGAGTGTGAAGTTTGAATAAGCAGAACAATAGCAAGGCTGTACATAAAATATTGCAAATCGACACAACATGATGAGAGACCAAGTTCAAGAGGACAAATTGTTAGTGCAGCATCTTGCTGGTGCATCTGTGATCAGCACAGTGTGTTTTTATGGTGTATCGAGAGCCACGGTATCCAGAGTAATGTCTGTATACCGCCATGACAGGCGAACCACATCCAACAGGAGTAACGACGCAAGAGGAAGCGGTCTGAAAGGGAGATCCGGGTACTAACCTGGATTGTATCCAAAGAACATAAAACCACAGGTGCCCAACTCACTGCAGAATTAAACGTGCACCCCGGATCTCCCGTTTCCACTAAAACTGTTAGTCAGGAGCTGCATAGGGTCAATATTCATGAGCTGCTATAGACAAATCTTTGGTCACTCATGCCAATGGCTAACGTCTGTTTCAATACCGCCAGCAAAGTGAATCTTGGGCTGTATACAATATGAAAGGCATTGTTCTCTGAGTCCACCTTCACTGTCTTTCCTACATCCGGGACAGTCACGGTGTAAAGAAGCCCCAAAGAGGCTCATCACCCAGACGGTCGCATACCCAGAGTTCAGCCCAGGGGTGGATCAGTGAAGCTTCGGGCTGCGATATCATGGCATTCCCTAGGCTTACTTCTGCCACTAGTGATGGGCAAGTCACTGCCACAGACTACGGAACCATTCCGGAGGAGCACGTTCACTCAATTGCTCAAACATTGTACCCTCAACGGGGCATCATGTATCAGTATTAATACACACAGCAAGACTGGTGACAGAGTGGTTTGATGAACATGAAAGTGAAGTTGAACATCTCCCATGCCCGGCATAGTCACCAGATCTGAATGTTACCGAGTCACTTTGGGGTGTTTTTTTCAGGAAGCGTTTCCCTCCACCAGCATCACACAGTGACCTGGCCACTGTTCTGGAAGAGGAATGGCTCAACATCCCTCTGGCCACTGTGCGGGAGCCGTGTCGGTCATTCCCAAGATGATCTGATGCTGTACTGGCCACAGGAGGAGCCCGAGACCATGCTAGTAAATTATTGTGGTCTAAGACGAGGTGTTTCAGTTTCATTGTCCAACCCCTGTATATCAAGACAATATTTTATTGAAATACGAATGACCCAGTGCACATGACGAAACATACTTACCCATTTAGCTTTTATCCAAATGGACCTGACAGTAGTTTCAGTGTTTACCTCTTGGTTATTTTTCAAAAGGGGGTTTTTGCAGGTGACCCGTTGAGTCCCATTAAAACAAAAATCGCAAGAGACACAAAGCTACTTCAGACTTTATCCGTCAAATAAAACTGGAATCAGAATTAATCCATTAGTTACATTTTCTTTAACAAGCCAAAGGTAATTGTGGAACTCAGTGCAAATATTCCAACAATGTATCCAACTGAAACAGTGGCAACCCCCCAACCCCCATTTGCTGCGCTGAAAAATTAGGCTATAAACATTAGACACAAACCAAATCTTACATTCTCTCATATATATAAAAATGAGAGAGGGGTTTGGTTCGTCTTCAATGTTAATTATTCCTCTGGCTACATTCTCTACAGTTTCAGCAGCAGCACTTCTTCTGGAAAGGTATTCCGCACGGCGAGGTGATCCGGATGCTGCTGCTCCTCGACAGGGAGCGAACCGGGGCGAGTCTTCCAGCAGTAATACTAAGCATTCAGTCAAGTGTTCACAAACGTGGCCTTGAGCAGGACAATGAGCAGCGTGTGCACACCCTAACAGCTTCTTGAGGTATACTGGCCTGGGTGGTCTTCCTGAAATTATGGACACAGCAGGTGAAAACTATCACAATGGCGGATGAGCAAAACACCTCCCCCCCCCCAACCCTTCCTTAGCACTGGACCTCACTGATAACTTATGGCCACTTAGGCAGCAGGAACTAGGACAAAAAAGGGGGGTTAGGGTAAATAAAATTAAAAAATATATATATGTATATATACGTCTGCTTTATAATGAAGATGAGCCTCCAGACGCCTTTTTCACTACCCCTTCTTACAAGATCAGCAGGAACTTACAGCTTCTCCAGAAAGTAGCATCATCAACCACAGGAAAACTAAAGGAAAAGGGATTTATAACAGAATTTAAGTTCTAAAAATTATGAACAACTAAAATTTGACTCCTGTACAGCAAATATACATTTATTTCCTAAAAGGGATTTTTAAAAATTTTCCTGCATAGGATTTTATACATTGCCATTTGTCTACATTTGGTTACTTTGTGCATTCCACAGTATTATTTCTGCCTGGGCTGAAACGCCGCTAGGTGCCACAAACATACGCTCAAATGCTGAAAACCTAAGTCCTTTTCTGAAAATTAGAAGACTAATTATTACGGACAGTTGAGAAAAAAAAATCATCCCCAAAAGCTGAAAAACTGTTAACGTGGGGCTTCTGATGTTAACATCACTCACACCCAGGCAGAGAACAGAATGAATTGACCCTAAAGAGCGGAGGGCCCTCGTCTCTCGGCAGGAAGCCAAGTCACACAACTGGCAAAACAACTCAAACTGTAGGAGCTACATTCCCACCTACTGTCTCGGTGCTCTGTTTTGCACAACCTCCCAGAAGTCCTCACTTTGAAAAGCCTTCTTTATTATTATTAATTTTAATTTAAACATTTCTCTTTTCTCTCAGTAAACACCCACATCTAAAACCAGTACAGCACAAGTAGACAGCCTGGTTCCACAGTGACTCTGAAAGTGCTCGGACTCGTCCTTGCCCTGCAGCTGACCAGAGGGTGCTCAAATCCATGGGGGGGGAGGGAGGGGGAAGTCACACACAGCTCAGCGGGGCGCTCACTCGCTCAGTCAGTGCCGCCCGCTTAGTAGGAGATGATGCTGGAGGGGGCGGGGCCAGAGGCTGTGCCCATCTGCAGGTTCCCTGAGGAGTTGGACCTCCTCATGTGAGGAAGCAGGTAGGAATCAGAGCCCAGCTGGTGCACGTCAAAGCGGTCCTCCTTCCGGTAAGCCAAGCACCGTCTTATAAAGGCCTGGATGGGAGGGACAGAAAAGGAAGTCCAGTATTTAACAACTTAGAATATATTCAGCTGCAAAGCTAATAAATACTTTATAAATCAATACTGAGCTACAGGAGCCAGAAAAAGACCTTTAGGGTTCTGGCAGATACAGGGACAGCTATGTTTTAGGGTTCAGGCAGACACAGAGACAGCTATGTTTTAGGGTTCAGGCAGACACAGAGACAGCTATGTTTTAGGCAATGAACACACTTCACTAGAGGGAGCCAGTGTAACAGTAATCACTAGACTACATATTTAAATGAGGAAATGTTTCACCACAGATGCTCGTTCGTGGAATTCTGCTCAGATACACACCTTAGCTTCATTACTTGCAACTGGCTTGACTGGGAACTGGACTTCTGTTGCTTTGAGTATCGTGTTCTCCTGCAAGATGTCTTGCTGGGACTGGTTGTGGCCAAATGGCTACGAAAAATTAAGTAAGTCAGCTAAACCAACACGCAAACTGTAAACAAAGGTTTGATCAATATAGTAGGAACTTTACCTTTCTTCCGTAGAGACACTGGAAAAAGATGACACCCACCGACCAGACGTCCACCTTGTTAGAGATCTTTGGAGGTTCTTTGCCTACTACAAAACATTCAGGTGGCAAGTACCTGAAAAATAAAACCAACTTCATACAGACATCTGCAAGCATAGTGCACACATTAGTAGGTGTCTTAACACTCAAGATTGAGCAGATCCATCCATCCATCCATCCATAATGACTTATCCTAGTCTAGGTCACAGAGGATTGAGTAGATTAAAATAAATGACTAGGATGAACACCTAAAAAAGCAAAAACAGTGAACTTGCAATATTTTAAGGACTAAAATAAAAGTTGGGTAATGGAGAACTGTCATTATACAATTTCTCGTCACAATTAAAAAGCAGGTTTAACTGATTGAAACGCTGGCATCCGACCCAAAGGAGGCGTATCCATAAACAGCCCTGAAACGACGCTCCATCAGTTTCTCCAGCTCATACCAGTATGTTCCTGCTCCTTGCGATGTCAGGTCCATCCCATCTACTCCATAGTTGTCGTCATCCATGATTTTGGACAGGCCGAAGTCTGTGATCTTGATTTCCCCACAGGCTGTGCCATCCACGAGCAGGATGTTCCCTTCACAGAGAGGACAGCATCGATTCAGAGAGAAGCTTCGGCGCTTTCTGGCAGCACGGCACAGAGAGATGCAGCTGCTGTGAAACTTTTCAACACGGGCTGTCGTGTGCATTAAAGGAAACACTAAATACTCCACAAGGAAAATAATTTAAGCTTGTATGTGCAGGCTTGAGAAAATCAAAATTATTACCATGTTATATATCCATTGTCTATAAGCTACCCAAGGCAGGATAGCAATCAGCCTGCAGCCTCTGGGGGCAGCACACGCAAAGGGACACCATGGATGGAGCGCAAGCAGGCACACGCAGACGCACTTGTATTTATATCTGTGCAGGGACTCCCCTTTAACCCTCTGGGGTCGAGTGCATTTCCTCAGCGATGCAGCGTAGTTTTCGCGTCTATTTCAGTTTATATCTCGTTGAAATCTTAATGTAGAATCATAAAAAAACGCGGACAAAATCCGTAATCTGTCTTCTTTTCAAAACGTTCATTGTCGGAAGTATTAAAGTTTTGAAAATTAGGTTAAAATCGGCAAAAAAGTAAACCATGTCATCTTACTTTGTTTTACCTGCATCGGGGTTGTGTAGTATCGCTCTCACCCAAAGATCGCTATTCACATTCTAAATAGCCACATTAGCGCGTATTCAAATCGCATTCGCATAGTAATTTTATTAACAGCGCAACGGCAAAACACGATCCAGAAACATCCCAGTCAGAGCCATAAAAGGGGGGGAGGGACGTGGCCAGGTGACAATGGCTCATTCTTGATTCATACACATGAAAGTTGCTACATATTCAATGAAAGGAGCCAGAAATAGTGACATGAGTTCAGTTTTTCTTATTT
>JAODLC010000001.1:31941595-31957490 GCA_026781145.1 Hippopotamyrus pictus
CAGGGGAGACAAAAAAAAAAAAAAAAAAAAGTCAGTGGGTTTCATCTAAGTGACAGCGGCTCACACAAAGCAGACGAGGGGATAGAGGATGGAGGGGGGGGGTGACAGAGGATGCAGGACTGCCCGTGGCGGGGGGGGAAGCCTGCAGCGATACTCTTTGGGTGGAGCGTTGGCCATTTTGGTGTCCTAACATGTCAAACGGGGTGGGCCTACAGCACCCCCTCCAGAGCAAAAACTGCCCCCAGGACGATCAGCGACGACCTTCACATTTTAGATCACGGTGCACCAAAATTAGTTCGGTCTAATTGAAAACTGGGTCAGCCAAACACATTAAAGCCACCTGTTACTTCCTTACAAGCAACACATCAGCACCCAGGAGGAATTAAATATGAATCTCTGGCTGATCAATTTTCACAAAAAACATTCTCACAATTCTATAATGACTAGATATGTCAAAGGCAGCAGTTTCCATGACCGAGTCCCCAGACATTCCGCTGCGCAGTTTGGATACGGCGTCGTCCATGGCGACGGGGGTGCCGCTCAAGGGGGCACCAGTGGAGGCTGCGATGGTGCATCGTTGGGGAGAACGCGGCATGCGGTGAGCGTCCATGTCCCCGACACGTGCACGCACAAACGCTTCACTAGCAGGGAGAGGCTGCCTGACTTCGAGATCCACACACCCAGAGCTGATTCACACCGCATCGTAGCGACAAACGGCCAGGACTCTGGGGGCCGTCAGCCGCATTTCATTGGTCGATCCAGTCGCCAGGGAGGTGGGGATGCCCTAAAGCCTCATTCACTACACCATGTGCTATGCAGTTATACCCATGCCTGTTAATTTCACATTTTTACTGTAATGAGAAAGCAACATGAAGACAGGTACAAGACACAGTCAACACAGACTGATAAAGAAAAAATTAAAACTAAATATCCTGAACATTTGCCCCTCCAACTTTCACAGGCCGTATTCACACATACACAAATGGGACCGTGTTGTCAATAATTTGTTTGTCCATGAAAAAGCACTCCAAACACAGATCGGACAGACATTAACAGCAAACACACAGCCAAGCCTACCTCTGATTCCTTGTCACTTGAGGAACCAAGACTTCCGAAACTGTGATTCGAACATTCATTATTCGTTAAGCCCTAAAAAATAAAAAAATAAATAAATAAGACGCGATTTTGAAATTAAACATTCACATGTGAACACTGCATGGCAAGTACCCAACATTATTTCACCTTATTAAAAATAACTTAAAGGAAAAAAAAGAACCCAATTTCAGTTACTGTCATAGAATAAGTTACACCACTTGGGAACAGAAAGCAATAAAACCATCCTGAAATCCTAAATCCTGTGCGACATAAGTCACTGTTGAAAAAAAAATAAAGAATCAGAAACTTTATATACTACAGTTCTCAATAAAAGCTCATTGGGAAAATGCGGCAGACTGATATGGCCACAGATGTATTAAATACTCAGAGCATTCATACATCTGACAGCATCACTGTCCATCTTATCTTAATGTATGTGATACACTACAGAGCTTTCAAGGCAATCGCTTTGTGACCAAACGCGTGTGTGTTAGGAAGAGGGATCCATCCACCCTGAGTGTCTCATCACTAACGGCTTTGCCGTTTAAACCCACTGAGAACCAGCAGCCGCAGTAACCTTCACCTACCATGAGATTCTCCCAAATAGCAAACAATACTGATGCACTCACTTTTGTGCCCCCGCTGGCGCTTCCAGTGCTGCCCCCGGTGCTGCCCCCGACCCCTCCCGTGAATCGCGCCTCCAGCAGCTCCTGCCTCCTGGGGTCCAGGCTGTGGAGCTCATCCATTGCACCTAGGAGGAGAGGGATGCCATCAGCCCCACAGACGCGAGTAAAGCCCCCGGTGCGTTAAGCCCGCCGGAGTGGCCGGTGCACAACAGGTGGACGGACGCGTTTCCACGCCATCCGTGCATGGTCACACCCTGGCATCTTAACAGAGCCCACCAGAGTCAGAGTCCGCGTCAGCGTTGGGGAGAGCAGAGAGGTAGGGAGAGCAGAGAGCAAAGAGAGAGCAGAGATGGAGAGAGAGCAGAGATGGAGAGAGAGCAGAGATGGAGAGAGAGCAGAGATGGAGAGAGAGCAGAGAGAGAGCAGAGAGGGAGGGAGAGCAGAGAGGGAGGGAGAGCAGAGAGGGAGGGAGAGCAGGCTACCCAACAAGCTGAGTAAAATAAGGCTTTGATAGAGACACTAATCAGAAGCCCATGTGAGACGAGGGAATGAACAGATGAGAGCAATTTATTCTGTCTGCAAATTTTTAATAGGGTAACATTTCTGGTTAGTTCATGTCTGAACATAAATGGGGGGGTGGGGGGGCAGGAATCCTGGATTTCCAACTTAATGCTTCTCAATGCACTACCCACCAACTCTTTCTCTCGCTCACACACACACAATAAAACAATATAAATGTGTGGCAATGACATTAGGTAATGTGGTTCACAGTAGGACACAGTGGATTATACAGTACAGAGCACAGGAGGATGGGTTACTGGGTTACGCGGCGTAAAACAGGCATTACTTCTGTACCTGTGTCTTCCTGCACATCTGAATCATACAGTTATAAAAATCTAAAAATTCAAAATTACAATATGCTCAGAAAACACCACTCAGCCATAATCCAAAGCAGCACACAATACTTTACATTTCTAATTTAAAAAAATTAAATTGCTAACTTCAGGCCTAAATAAATCTAAAAGTATGCAGAAATATGTCACAGCTATGTGGGATTGACACACACTTCTGCATACAGGCCCCGGGGCCATGAAGGGGGGATTGACACACGCTCCTGCATACGGGCCCCGGGGCCCATGATGCCCGGGGCCATGAAGGGGGGCTTGACACACACTCCTGCATATGGACCCCGGGGGCCCATGATGCCCGGGGCCATGAAGGGGGGCTTGACACGCACTCCTGCATATGGACCCCGGGGGCCCATGACGCCGCCATCAGAGTCAAACAGCGGCGGGTCTCAACATAAGCATATGGCTGTGTCACTCAGGTCCACCGGGGGGTGCTGACCCAGTGACAAACCCCATTTACAAACTATTTTCTCATGACAGCATGCACGCACAGGGCTACCGCCAGAACCAGTGATTCCATTCCCAAACCTTCACTGACAAACAAAGAAGTAAATAAATAAACCAGACAAAACAAACAAACATTACATCGGAAGAACCTGCAATCCCAGGTTCCAGAATCCCGTCTAACCAGCACCAATAAATCCATAGACTGGTACAGAATTTTACTGGCAGACGTAAAAACAATTTCATTTATTAGATCTGAAATGCTGAGCAGTGTTACAATATAAATTTAAGAAAAGTAATTAAATACTTCATAGCAAACTGAAAAGAGAGTCAACATTTCAAATGGCAGAAATCAGATTGGGGGGGGGGGGGCAGATAAACCCACAGGTACATTAGATATTGATACTTATGGGATCAATCATCCAAAGATAAATTTAAAAAGCCCCTTGCTGGCAACCTGTACTGAAGCTAATAATTATGGTGGGTGGGGGTCGTGTGTTTTATCAGCTGCTAGTTTTACCTCTCTGCCAATTTTTACAGTACAGTGGCCTTGTTAGGGGAAATCAGGCACTGGGCAGCAGATAGGACGCCAGAATCATATCCAGGGTGGGTCACAGGAGCTGACATCCCTTATCATTAGGGCTTGATACAAAATGCCCAAGGAATGTCTCAGCCCTGCAAAAATACTACAAAGAAAATCAATCATAAATCATAGCAACTGACACCCAAAGGAGCCTGTCTGGCCAGATCTGCTGGCCGCCTCCTGGTTGCAAATGGACGAACTGATCATTAGCAGTCAGACAGACAAGAAGGAGTACTGCTGTTCACTGATAGCAAAGCCCTTCGGGGGGCCAGGCAGCTCAGCTCACTCGCTGCCCTTTTCCACCTTCAACTCAATGCAGATCTTACATATCACCACCCCCCCCCCCCCCCCCAGCTCATTTCCCTCAGACACAGGAAGCCCTTTCACAGAAACGCGAGTCTTCCGAAGCCCTTCACTGGCGTTTACCTCAACGCCAGAAATAGCGCAAGCGTCCACAGCAACGGGACAACGAACGAAAGGTAATGACAGCACAACAGAGGCATCAGGGTACTGGGAATCTAAATATAATCACATGGGATTCCTAAAACATTTCTTGGTCACTAAAACCTCTAATTAGTTGTTTACTGAGGCACTGTCATCCTCTAACCTTCTGGCACTCAAACCAACGTCATGTCATTAACATGCTTGGTCATTAGCTTGCCGAACATCCACAACCAGGGACAAAATGGCAGCGCGCACTCCAGCCACTGCTGGCACAGGGGTGACAAGGAACCAGGTGGCACGGACAAAGTCATGCAAGATGGATGTTTTTTTTTTTTTTTAGCATTTTTTGGAACTGTCCAAAAGAAACAAAAAAGAGGGAAAATGCACAGTTAGCAAAACTGATTTTTTTTTAGTGCTGATGACAACACACAAAGTATTTTTAATGGAAGGTGAGATTGCCAGAGCAGAATTTCACCAAAAATCTCACACTGTAGAAAACTCAGGATTCTTAAACTTGGTAATTAAATACTGCAACACCAATGAAACAAAAAATGAAAATAGGTGACCTGTCTTCTCACAGTGCACAAGCAGAGGCAGTAAACCTTTTCTGAAATTACGCAAATCTGCCCTAACCTAATTCTGCTGCATTTCATTGAAGTCCACCACCTTCAAAACTCACATACACCTTTATGGTGACCTAATTATGGCTGTCAGATTTTTTTTTTTTTTTTTATAATAAAAAAAAAACTTTCAGGCCTGTTAAGCCTTCAACATCTCTGTACGAACTGAAAATCAGTACGCAGCGTGACATTAATAGCATCCACAGAACAAATTTAACTGGCAAAATTGCAAGAATCTGTTATTCAATCAGCAATTCAAATGAACAAAAATTAAGCCTGGAAGGGTTAGTCACCTTACATACAGCATTTGCCAAGTCTCCAAATTTAGGTGTCAGTCAACCAAACTGAATTCTGAGCATCTGATTTGAGAGGCAACTGGAACCGAACAGACAATTCGCTCAAAGGACGGTGGGTACTTAAATGTGAATATTGTGGACTCAATAAAAAGATGATCACAGTGATTTTTAAATGAATGAGTTTCATAGATTGGTTTCAATGAAGGTCTCATGCAAACAAATACTGATTTGCTTGTGTGTTTATTAGCTAATTAAAACATTAATTTTTGGTAATCATACAGGCTGATTGACTTACTGGAAAAATGTGAAGTCAGAGGAACAGTTGTACTGGACAAAGAGGCATTGTTAATATCAAAAGTACTGTTTTCCTTTGCCACATGTATTTTAATCAAGTATTTTGTTGGGAAGGGGGGGGGGAGCATGGAAACAACAGTATGATTAATGTTTCATCCAGACAGGAACTGGCTTAAAAACGACAACCTGGCCAGACTGATGGCGAGACATAACATTCCCAAGGCCAGTCAAAGCACCGAGAACAAAAAGAATATTTCTGAAATCCCATGATATTGTACAGGAATCCAAACCACTGCATCTTCCATTGTCACAATCTTCTAAAAAAACAATCAATTTCTTGGCTTGATTTCCTGAAATACGGACTGATGCCAGGGTCTGGCAGGTTTGCACCGTTTCCATTGCGCCCTTCACCATCACCTAGAACTTTCTGCAAGGCTTTACGGAAACCAGAGCGGCAACTCCAGCCAGAGTATCCCCTTGTAAATATCACAAGCGCACTAAAAGGCAGATGACACACAGCCAACGTCAGCACCAAGACGAGGAACACGCTGAAGATTTACAGGACGCGAGTGTTTTAATCATCCAACACAAAATGGAACAAATGCTTCCTGGCGAGGGGAATATCTCAGACAGCAGCACGGCCTCTCAACGATCTTTACTGAATCACACAGGACACTTCAAAGCAAGACTCACAGTGCGATCATTCCTCAGAACACAGAATACAAAAGATGGAATTATTATATTATGAACCAACATGCCGTATTTGAGACCCTGCCTGCTGCAATATTTAGCTTCATTTTAACAGGAGGCCACGGAGGAGGCTGTCAAACTTCCACGCCAGCCAAGCACCTTCTGAAGCTGACAGACGTAGCGCTATACCAGGATTCCGCTACACAATAGCGGTGCTGCCTACAAACAATCATGAAGCTGGGAGGCGTCTGCTCAGGTGCATCTTCATTGTCGTCCCAGCATGAATTAAATATACCTGAGTGCACGATGAAGGACGGCGTCGTGCTGCTGTCCTTTCGATTTCTTATCGTCTCTGAATTATTGAGCACCTTACAGCTACACCAGGGCTTCCCCTTGGACATTTATAGGCATGGCAGAAAGCCAGGCCTGAAATGTGAGCCAACAAGATCCCCATTAAAGACCACTGATTAGTTTAGGCCTAGTGCTTTAAAAAAAACAGGCATATCAGGGTTTTAAAGTGATTCATACAAAACTGAGAGTTTTTCACTTTTAAATATTTATTCGACGTCACATCCAAGCTGTCTCCTGCCATATGTCCTTTGTTTCCTGGTGGTCTAAGTAGTTACAGAAGATGGATTTTATGCAAGATGGGTATTTAAAACCTTGTCTGTCAAGTGGACAGTTATCGATCCTTAAATTTTTTAATGTTCAGACAACGAAAACCACTGAAATCAAAACGCTTGCTTTTTTTTTTTTGAAGATGAATATCAGAGCAAAGACCACGTCTTCAGAGGGGGGGTGGAGATTCTGTAAACTCGATCCATTATCAAAAACGCACCTAAACTGAGGATTTCTACCAATATCCTCCTGAGACCCCACCCATTCATTTATGTCCATTGTAGTGGACATTTTGTTTTTGGATCTCTTTTCACTGATGTAAAGAAACATATTTATTCCTGTTGTACACTAAAGAGGACATGCTGTGAAATTAAAAATAAAAATAAATTTGAAAAAATCTAAATTGTAAGATGTCTTATTTCCTCCAAAGACAACCTAAAATTGAAGGACACTTTTTTCCTTGGGTCTCAGGAGGATATCATGTCAAACAATCCCAGTCACTTTGGGTCCAGTTAAACAAACTTATAAACTATGGTAGCTCAATATAGCATGGAAGAAACAACACATTGTTAACCTAAATGAGAAAATGAGACAAAACAAGAACCACACACCCTGGGGGGGTACATCACTGCCTGTATGGAGGCCTGATTAGCCAGTCAGTGCAAACAGAAGACAATAAGCTCAATGAGATGCTCAAGTAACCCACAAGACTGAATTCAGAATCTCTTAAACAAATGATTTACACCCTTCTTCTCCCATACTTGGAAGCAAGGTTTCTTGTTTAATATAAAATTCTATAAAATAAGCAGATATCCCACACAGGATTGTATCAATTTAAGACATGGATGCAGTGTAGACTGAGAATGTTTGTGATACACAAAACAACAGGGTGCAGAACAGTATAGAAAGCATCACCCTGGGTCTTAGTGCTCACCATACGCCACTTATTTTGCCGGACTTAGCTACGTAACACAGTTTGTGTTGTAAACATCACAAAAATTACACCTGCTTAAGTAATAAGCCAGTCGTTCATTAGCTAAGTGGCACTCTTTCATAACAGTGGGTAAAAACAGGGTTTGTTGGGGGCGGCGTTGCCATGGCAATTCCGGTCTGTGCCGGAAAGAGAGCCATCTGGACCGTGTGCCACCGAGTCGACCCACAGAAACCGCAGCCATGTTAGCAACAGGTACTGCGGACATCATTCCACCTTTTCACGGTGTCCCTCAGGCCAGAAGAGTTACACTGCACTGTTTAAGGCAGTGCTTCCTAACCCAGTCCTTGGGGAATCCCGGACAGTCCAAGTTTTTGCTTCCTCTCAGCTCCCAGCGTACCTGTACCAGGTATTCAGTGTTCCTGATTGGCTGGGAGTTGGGAGGGAGCAAAAACGTGGATTGTTTGGGGTTCCTCGAGGACTGGGTTGGGAAACACTGGTTTAAGGAACCCCACCAGCCCATACCCACCCCCAATACACTAAATGGCACTTTTCCACTGTACGAAACGTTTGGTATTCAAAATAAAATAAAATAAAATAAAAAATAAATAAATAAATAAATAAAATAAAACGCTACTCTGCTTTTTCCATTGCTTTCCAGTACTAGTACTGTAGCAGCCAATCACCAGAGGTACTCCGTTTGGTACTCTGGGGTGGGACTTGTACACGTCTTCATTACCGACTGGTTATGCAAATAACCTGCCAGAAACACAAAATACAACTGGCATCTTGAAAAAGCATAGTTATGAACCTAGAAAACAATGACAAACTTTTTTTTTTTTTTTTAAAAAGTTATAATACTGGATGCATGGAGAAATTCCGATCTGGTTAGAAGAAAAGAATCAAGATCTGGATGAAATGAGAAATAAAATATACTATTACTATAGTATACTAGGACTGTACAACATTGGAAAATGTTCAAATATCACAAAGCGATTTTGCTGCAATAAATATATTGCAATATTTAAGCAAAAAAGGAGTTCAAAGTAAATTTCTCACAAACCCATCAGTGTGTGCAACTATGAAAATAATCATGATTGGTATGGACAGTGCATGCAGAACTCAGCAGCAGTAAACTTTAAACTGATTTTTAAACATATACTAGATAACCTTGAGGAGGAAAAATCATTAAAATTGCAAAGCATGCCAAGTTCTGTTTTCTATGACAGAGTAAAAAATGTTTTAGCGAAACTTAAACCCCCCTATACTAAAATACCAAGACGGTATAAAAGTATAAAAAAAAGGCTGATCTTAGACCAGCTATCACAGTCCATGCACCATAAGAATTTTATGTACGACATGCAATGTCAATATTAACATTGCACATTGCCCAGTCCTATAATATACTATAACCATTTTGGAATTCAGTACAAAACACCCCTGCACCAGTACCAGTTTTTCACACCAGTGGAAAATCAACAGAAAAAGCAGAATTCACTTCAGTACTGCTTTGAAGCACTAAAGTTCAGTACCTATTGCAGTGGAAAAGGGCTCAAAAATGCCTTATACACAAAACAGACGTCTGTCCTTAGCTATAATATAGCCAATCGGTAAAAAATAAATTTCTGCATTTTTGATTTTTGAAGAGATCATTTAAATCACACCTGTCTAGCAACAAACCCACGTAAAATTACTGGAATACATCCATTTCAATACGTAATCACATACATAAAACAAAAGGTTTTGCTCCTCCCCCCATGAAAACCTTCACATAAGCATTTAATCCACAAATTCATAAAAAGCAGGTAATTATTTTCTCCACTAAGAAAAGTACTGAGTAGTACGCTGTGCTTCAGTAAACCGATAGGACAGCACAGCCAGCCCTGAAGGTCAGCTGTACACAGGAGGGGTCCCCAAACGCAGATTTGAGCCAGACTTCACAGGTGACGATGCTTAAAATGCACAAATAGTTAAAAGTAAAAACAACAAGAAAACAGCAGGGATGCATATTTCTGCTATATATCCCAGCCAGCAAAGAGTTAAGGTAAAAATGACCGTAATGCTCATGAAAAAAAAAACATCAATTTTCCCCTTTTGTTTTCCATCTGAATGACTAATACTTAACCTTGTTATGTCCATTGATGATGCATTAGGCGGCAGGCTTTCATCTGTAGCTCTGGGGCACAGCATCCAGAGGGGCTGGCCGCGAATGTGCCGTCCACATATGGAGCATCCGAACAACTGCATTTGCAGAAACGAGCTGCCCTTCCTTGTGGCTCAGGGGCCAGGGGCTGGCCGACACGCCACCAGGAACGGCGGACAAAAACAGGCAGAGATTTTTCGTTTTTTAAAAACTCGGTGGCAAAGGGCGTAAATCCGCAATGTAGCAGTGGAATTCCATAGAACCAAAATATGCATCAGATTAATTTATGGGGGTGGGGGGGGTCATGCCCATCATGGTTTTATATTAAAATATCAACAAAGCTAACCTCAGCTGAAAACAGCATCATAGCACATTTACCATATAATGGAGATTTGGCTGAAATGTACTGCATGTAAAAAATGTAATCTGTATTTAACTGTAATTAAAATTAAATGCAATTAAAAATGTCTTTTTTTCACATTCTCCAAGAACTGAAAGAGACACTTCCAACTTAGTTTGTTATATTCTGAGTTATATTCTGTGCACAACACCTCACATTCTGAATTCCCTGGTATTTGTCACAGAATTTTTCTTGCGCATCTCCCGCACCGGTGAACTGCAAGCTGGACGTCAGCACTGCGTAGCAGGCCACCCAGTTAATTAAAGTCATTTCAGAGTTGTTCCGAACTAGTCGAGGGCTGCCTTTTTTGGCTTATGGGTTGTGGCAGACGGATAGCTGGCTTATTAATGAGGGATTTGTTTTCTATTTCGGCAAATACAGTTTGGAAGCACGGCAGACTGCATGGTTAACGATGCTCCAAGAAGGTGCACAAGAGAGGCACCCCATGCAATTCACAACGAGCTATTTACACGCACACACAATTTACAAATTACTTTTTTTTAATTACTGATAATTTCCAGTGACTATTGATTTGCATGTTTAAATCTTGTTTTAATTTCTGGATTCAATACGTCCAGATCCCTTCCCTTAACTGTTCACAGCCCAATGGGGACAAATGAGGACAAAACTAATAAGATTCACATAAAAACCCAAAGCTACAGTAGCACAGAGAAGGGAGTATCAGCTTGATAGCTACAGGTTTGCGTGCACAGCATCGAACGCTAAAAAAAATTATATATATACACACACACACGCTTGATTCAATGATTATACTTGAATACTTGACTCTGATAATTGTGATTGCAGCATATTATATGCGCTGTAATCAGAATAAATAAATCACTAAAGTAAATTTGCAGACTGGTATTTCCCACAAAGATTTGAAGAAACAAATTATTGCCATTATTCTAAATATAATTGGGAAGGTACTTGCAGTAAAATAGATAAGTATGGTCTTTCCTTTCCCCGATAAGAATTTACATTTCACTGAAAGACAGCAAAATGGAGCAATAAGTGCGTTTCAGATATGACGCATGAATTATACACATCTGATACCGGCTCATATTTTTAAAAGGAAAAATCACAGCAATCAGCAACTGGTGATTGCAAGAATTTTATCATTTCCTGATGAAACAATGCACTTGTACTTTGCCTTACTAAGATTGACATCACAGGACAGGCTGAGCTCTCTCCCCAAGCGAGACCGGCTCATAACCATAAACGTCACCGTGTGATTACACAATCTCACACACTTAATTTTTCATTAAAAATTAGATAAAAAGGTGAGAATTGTCAAAATCCTGCTCGCTTCAACAAAGGTGTCTGTGCAGAGATACTGGAACAACTGTTGGAAAAAAAGCAGTGAGACAATTAAAACAAGTTCAGTGATTCTGTCAGCAGCTATGACCTTCAGTCATGTTTGTGGTGTGTATGGGGTGGGGGGGAAACAAGACTACAATTTATTATCCCCAGATGGGTCTACCCAGGACGACAGGCGGTCATAGCGTTCACCTGGTCTTCTAAAGGATAATACAGAATCGACAGCCAAAGATTCAATTAATATTCCATCATTTCTACCAGTTTGCTTATTATGAGTCAGCTGCATCATGCAATTCCAAGCAATACAAGCTATCAGGGTGTTTCCAAAGATATTCTCACATCTCTCACAAAATATCAGCCATTGCATCGTTTTTCCAAAGTGTAAACTGTTCATTATTAAAGTTATGTACAACAAAGACTGAAACATCACAGACCGTTAACATGTGTCGAGAAACAGAAAGAATGCAATAATGCATGCAAACGTCCAGCCTAAGCCCCAGGGTTAGTATGGGCACTTGATGAGCTTAGAAGGCCTACAACCTTGAAAAAGTGCATTCCTGAACCTACAATTTTTGGCCTGGTACACACTGGAAGACCATTTCATCGCTCTGTGTCAGTCAGAAGCTTCTTGACATCTCCTGGCACCACAGCTTTGCAAGAACAACACGCGAGCACCTCATCAGTGCCAGAAACGACAGAAGCATCCAGTATAGAAGCTCGGCCCGCGTCTTACACGAAGTTACACAAGGGCAGATAAGGTTAAGTTTGCTAAAGGCCACAATTAAGCCACAAGGTTAAAAAAAAGTGATCTTTGAAACATTTGTCTATTTACTCAATACTTGACTCATTGATAATATAGGCCAGTGGTAGACAACTATGATCTGTCAAGAGCTGCAAAATCTCTTGGTTACCTTCACAGAACACCAAGTGAGGCGATTACTCAAATTAAGGATTGGATAAAGCAATTATGACAAATTCTAAAATAAACCCCATCACACTCTGAGGACGATTTAAGGATCAGAGTTTTCCTGACATCCATACAGAGCAGTGGCCTTGGATCCTGACGTCCAGAAAAGGAAACTCCGTGGTCCCTAAAAACATTTGTTTGAATACCGAACAAATGAATGAAACTGGCAAGTGACTACAGAACCAAGTCATTTCCAACCAAATCCCTATGTATTCTCATCATAAGACTCAGAATATTATCACAATATTTTTTGTACAATAAAAAGGTATCCATGATTAACGTGCAACTCAAATTGCTCCATCTTAAAATGCATTTATTCAACACTTTGCACCAATGACTAATGTGTTATAATACCACAAAATTGACACCTATACAATTTAACTGTATACAAACTATGAGAGTGTGACTTTTTACAACATATATGCTAGCATACACATTAAAATACCTATTTATGATAGGTGAAACAATGGTAAAATGTATCAATGAACCCAAAAAACTAGTCTTTAAAAATGAAATTCTGCTATTCATCTTCGATAAAACCTTTACCCTTTTCTTTCATTCAAAGTTCTACCACAAATATTAGCAGCTAGCAAAAAAAAAAAAAAAAACCTTTCAGTTCCTGCAATAATTTATCATTTTAACATACATTTATGCAATGCATCCTACTCTTGTACTTCACTGGAGTGCATCAGAGATGCCCCACTTTCAAACACGTCTAACTGTGAGCCAAGGTGAACTGTGGAGCCACATTACAACCAAAACGGGGAAATCTACATACTACTTTGATCTAAGCAGCTTCGATCTGAGGCGACTCACCCACAATGGAAACACATCTTGTCTTTTGTATGCAGGCAGCAAGAAGCTTAGAGGTTAACAGTGTGGTTAATGCTGGTCCCAGAAGGGGCCATTCTGTTGTACCCATGAGAAAAGCACTTAACCTGAATCCAGCCAGTAAATTATCCAGCTGAACAAACAGATAGCTTAGAATGTGTTTAATAATGTATGTGTGTGACTTTGGATAAATGTGTCTGCGAAACAAAAGGATAAACACAAATAACCTGACATGTAGAGCCAAAGCAGCAGGTTCATTAAATCATCATCAGTTCATCCTCTAAGTCCAAAGTCTAGATCTCCATGGAACTTCCAAGAAGTCTGGAGTCATCTTTGCACTCTTATATACTAAAAACATATATAAAAACTGATTTCGAAGTCAAACTATAAGAATGGCAAAGCCTAATTGGCACCCAAACAGCAAACAATGGATTGTTACAACTCCTCGCAATAACTTGATACACACTTTTAGCCAGGATAATGCTGATCCACCATTTTAGCAACCAAACTGTTGCAACTGTTCAGCCAGAAAGCAAGATAGTTTCAATACCGCAACACAAGTATTCGTTATTTATAATCAAAATCAATGTTTGGTAATATTAGGCAACCTGCAGTTTATGGAAATTACACGGTAGGACTACTATGGGGCTGCAGACGTTAACATCAATCAAAAACATGCTCCTATAACTGTGATTAAGAGAGTCATTCCAGTGCATTGCAATATTTGCATGCTTTGAAAAGAAGACCTAGCGTCGGATCCGCAAGAAAAAAACAACTAGGCATTGTGTGCATGGCACAGTTTACTTACTGCAACAAAAATGTGTCATCGCCGACTTGATGCCAAAAAAGGCGAAGGAAGCTGTTAGCCTTTACCAGAATAACGTCGTTATTGAACTCGACAGCCAAGCGTACCTAGTGTTTGCATACATATTTCTTTAAAATAAAATCAAAAAGCCTGGCAAGGCTATCTGGATTCATCCTCTCGAAATAGAAAATCCAAAGGTCCTCCATGATGTCAAAAGACCCGACCCTTTTTTGTTATCAAGACATCTTAACAAATAAAAACGGGAATCCAGTTAAATGATCAACTGCTGATTCCTGATCCGATCGACTGAAACTGCCACAAATCGGTCGGCCGATCCCCGCTTATCGATGCAACCGATGAAGAAATAAATTATATATCTAGTTGCTTTTCCGTATGGCCTCTTGAGATTTTTTTTTGCCTTGATACTCCATATCAAGCAGACACCTATGTGACTGGATGCACAGCACGATACCTAAGCCACGGCCTTGGCATTGCTAGGGCTCCTCATTTCCCGACGGCTCGTTTGCATGCACAACAACAACAAAAAAACATTTTCGCGATCCCCAAAGAATTAGCACGGAAGAGCAATGGATTCACGTTACCTTCCTTTGCCTTCACCGGTACCGTGATATGTTGCTGAGAAAGCAAGCCCAGTGTTGGGGACGTGGAGAGCTGGGACCAAGATGGCGTCCCCTCCAAACTTCCACCACTTCCACTGTTACTTTGGACACTCATCAAGCTACTTTTCAAGACTGGGGGGGAAAAAATATCAAGCGAGCCGCAGGAGAGTTAGTGACACCGAAGCCCCGAGGATGGGGCGGTCAGCGAAACGTGCGATCCGTCGGCATTAAGCGGCGCGTAAACGGTGTTTTTAGGAAATTGCCCGAGAGCGTAGTTTGGACAGGAGCCTCCGTGCACCTCTGCAGTGCGTCTTGAAGTAGCCTGGGAGTGTAACCTTAGCATCAGGCGTCACGCATCGCCTAAACACAGACACTATCGCGAGGCTCCCGCACCTCAGGCGCATCCTAACGAGCTGTTCCGGAGTGACTCCCGAAGATGCACGACTGCCAAACGCTGCCTTTAACTCCTTAAATCAAGACCTTTCAGATCTCACGCTGCACCACTTACAGTTCGTCGACATATATAAAAGCTTTTTACGACTGCATGATTTTTGACAAAGTCACGTAAAATTAGTTATAGCTTGGGAGGAAATTCTGTCTATTTTGTAATTCTTAACATGATGAATAGATAAACTACAAGTGGTTTTTAAACGCTTTAGATGAGTACATGAAAATATTTTAAGTACAGTATACGTGTTTTGTTTATGTTTTGTTACGCATTATGCACGCGATAATGAATGTATCCTATAAAAAGTCTTTAGTCGAGACATCTTTTTCTCTTTTTTCTATCGAAGGAGAAACGCATAAGGGAGATGCATCTTCGTTATAATTTCCATTCATTTTTTATGCCCGCTAGTCCTATGCAGGGTCGCGGGGGTCCGTAGTCTGTCCCGGAAGCTATGGGCGCGAGACTTAGCATGTTTGTGAAACCGAACTGCTACAGATGTTAATCTAGAATTAGAATTGCGAGTTCTGTTGCTTTAAGAAAAGTTACATCTTGCGCACGTATCATTTCTAAAGTAAGCTTTTGCATGTCAAATCCTTATGTCAAGAGAAAGCATTTTAGTTTCATTGTCAAGTTTGTTTCGTAACAGAAACGCATATTCGTCACTTAAAAATCTTTTGAAATACGTCTATATTTCAATGAAGCTGCACAAAACACTGGCACAAAATGTACAATCCACATCCAGCAAGCCATCATCTAAATGCTTACACTTGTCATTGTGGGGGGTGGGTGGGGGGGGGGGGCCTGAAGCCCAT
>JAODLC010000001.1:31971822-31985061 GCA_026781145.1 Hippopotamyrus pictus
ACTTTATTCTTAATTTCCTTAGTAAACCACCTTGGTTGTCGTTTCCTAGATTTAGTTTTGCTGGAAACAGGTATGAATTATATCTTTGTGGGGTCTCTACATTAATTTCTTTGGGGAAAACTCTAATCCCAACATGATGACCTTAACTGTAAGTAACCAACCAAACAAAATATATTTTTTTAGTTTTTTGACTGCATTCACAGATCTTTGTGGGGACCAGAAAAATTGTCCCCACAATGTAAAAATAAGTTTTTATTACATTGTGGAGAAAATTTTGTCTCTGCAATGTAACATAGACATAATACACACACACACACACACACACATGCAGCATAGATGTGTGGCTGGGGAAGACAACAAAGATACTGACCTAAACTAGGAGAATGACATCCATGTTCATTTATAATTACACCATTCAAAGTACAAAGGGTAGAGTAAATGGACTAATAGATAAATAGATAAAGCTAAATGAGACTGACATGTTCAGTATCATGTGGTATAAGCAATAGACTACAGCAGAGGTCAACAACATGGTGCCCGCGAGCATGTTTATTATACATGAAGTTTAGATAAGTTTAGGAGGGCGTTTCAAACTGGTAGCCCTTCGTATGGCTCAGTACCCATGAAGTAGCTCTCAGTTTCAAAAAGGTTGGTCACCCCTGGACTATAGGGTACAATCCACACTTGATTTTCAGATGATGTATTTCTACACATTTTTAATAATTATTGCACTGTTTCCATTCACCGCCACTGGCTGTAAGAGGGTGACAGCTGTTTAACATGAAGTACACAAGTGAACATTCAAATGTTAATTAAAATATATCAGTAAAGTAGACCGGAAAACCAAGGGGTGTGCGAGAATTGCTGTCAACTCCGAAAGCTGAACCAAAATTTCATTATAGAAGAGATCGCCTCTTTCGTAGATATTACCAAGATTTAGCACACATAGGGAAAGGGCATCTCTGCCTGTGTACATCAAAGGTCTCTGATTAAAAACTGACTGACTGTTTCTTGAAAGATATTACAGCAGGGATACTGAATATCGAGTATACTAACTTTGCTGCAGTCACCGGAATCTCATGTCATATTGTGAGTTTGGGAAAGCGCATTTGTTACGTCAGGTAATGTACAAAATTCTTCTCTGATTGGTCCAAGCACTGTTTGAGATCTGTGATCCTGAAATATAATGTGCTCCAGAGCATGTAGCATGAGTTACCATGGTGACATATCCCAGTGTTCCCAGTGTCATGAAAACATAAATCCAAAGTTACCTCTATTTACATACATGGATGTTGGTACCCTTACAGCTCATTGAAACAATGCTTCATTCCTCCTGAAAAGTGATTAAATTAAAAGTAATTATGTCTTGTATACTTGCATGCCTTTAGTATGTGACAGAATAAACCAATAAAATTGTGAAAAGAAATTAATTATTGTTTGTTTTACAAAGATATGCTAAAATAGCCTGGACAGATTTGTTGGTACCTAAAAAAGATCATAAATCATAGCATCATAGTCATGTTTCAAACTAATGGTTTAATTTTAATTAGCATTGCAGGTGTCGTCAACCTTTTTATCAGCATTCAGCCTTTTTAAAGAGAGAAAACTTGCCACTGTGTAGTTTGGTATTGTTATAAGCGCCATACTGAACACGGACCAGAGAAAGCAGAGGAGAAAGCTGTCTGAGGGGCTCAGAAAGAAAACTGTAGATAACCATGTTAAAAGTAAAGACTATAAGACCATCTCCAAGCAGCTTCATGTTCCTATGGGTACAGCTGCAATTATAAAGTATAAGATCTATTGGACTGTAGCCAACCTCCCAGGACATGGCCACAAGAGAAAATGCAACTCCAGGTTGATGAGATGGTTAGTGCAAAGGGTACACAAAGAGCCAAGGAAACCATCCAACACCATTCAAGGTGAGCTTCAAGGTCATGATATGTCACTGTCTGATCACACCATCCGTCACCTTTTGAACAACAATGGAAGATGATCCAGGAGGACTCCACTATTGAAAGGAAAGCATAAAAAAGCCAGAGTGGAATTCGCCAGAATGCATGTTGACAAGCTGTAAAGTTTCTGGGAGAATGTCCTTTGGACTGAGGAGACAAAACTGTAGCATTTTAGCAAGTCATATCAGCTCTATGTTCACAGATGGAAAAATGAAGCTTTAAAAGAAGAGAACACCATACCTACTGTGAGGCTGCTTGGCTGTGTCTACCACAGGAACCGTGAATCTGTGCAGGGCACAATGAGGTCTCAAGACTACCAAGGCATCCTGGAGCGAAACATACTGTCCAGTGTCAGAAAGTTCAGCCTCAGTCGCAGCTCATAGGTCCTCCAACAAGATAATGACCCAAAACATACAGCTAAAAGCACTCAAGAATGACTGGTAAAAAAATAAAAAACACTGGACTATTCTTAAATGGCCCTCTATGAGGGCTGATCTTAATCCTACTGAACATCTATGGACAGATCTGAAAATGCAGTGAGAAGCAGACACCCTTTAAACCTGAGACAGCTGGAGCTCCTGGCAGATGCAGAAGTCTCATTGTGAACTACAGAGAAAGTTTAGGATATCAACTTTTTTGTCCATGCAATTTTTATTTGTTTTATTATGTAAAATATTCAGTTGAATCAAAAATCAAAAGCAATGTCTTATTTGTGTTAAACATGGAATCAACAACAACGGATGACATTAACTTTAGTCAGTTTCAAGTTATTTCTGAGATAATTGTCCGATCTTTTTTCATGGAAGGGTACCAACAAATTTGTCCACATCTGTAGCCTCAAAGTCATCTGACTAAGCAAGAAATCCGGCTTAGTGATATAGGCTCCGGGTTAGGCGTGTAGTATGAGTTACCATGATGATGTATCCCAGTAAGAAGTGATTCAGCATCATGATATAGAAAAGCTAGATTTCTATTTCATACCTCCTGACCGCCAGAGGCAGCCTCAGTTTCGCTGTTCAAAAGGGTACCTGCGGTGGCTGAGTGCATGGCCTCTTGGAGACAGGGCTGCACTTGTCCAGTCCATCCCATCTTTTAGCTTCTAACACTGGAGCACATACTGCATCCTCTACTGATGATGCTTTTCCATTGCAGCTGGGCAACTGTATCTGGCTGCCTCTGCTGAACATCCGGAATTCATACAACCACTGCTACATACAGTATGTAACTACCATAACCTTTACTTAGCCTCAAAAATATCTGACTAAGCAAAAAATGATACAGACCCCTGGTGCAGACAAAACCGATCTGCGGTCATCCCACTCCATTAGAAATAATTAGATCTTAGAAAAAATTAGATCTTCAGCCTCATTTGCATATACTTTCATCGTATTCAAAAATCCATGGACTATAGGGTACAATCCATGCCACTTGATTTTCAGATAATGTATTTCTACACATCTTTATTAATAATTGCACTGTTTCCATTCACCACCATTATTGCAATACTGTACAGATTACCATTATCATTTGCTTCTCTGAGTGTATTTTAATTTAAATCAACTACTTTTATACAAAACTATACAGCACTAAAGAGTGTTGCATTTCATAAAACAAGACATTAATGTATAGTTCAGTTACGTCACTAAAATTACAATTCGCTTGCATGGGGTTCCATATGCGCACTGTCCGTGACATGTAACAAAACCTCTGTGTCTATTCGACTTTGAACTGAACTTAAGCCGTGACAACACCATTTTGAGAATGAGATATCTATGTTGATTGCACGCCTGACAAAACATTTGTCTGTCAGTTCAACTTTAAACTCTACTTTTGTCGTCTTAGCACATGATGTATCGTTTTCCTTGACGTTTGACTTAGCCGTTATGCATGTCGTCCTCATTCTGTCGTCTGACTATTGTTATTAATGTTGTACTAATTACTTCGGTCCGAAAAAATGTTAAATGTGTAACAGTATGTTCTTTTATAGTCCCTTCGTTCGTTGATGGATATATATAAATGATGGAATACAGCACCAAAACGGAACAGACAAAATGTGGTTATAAATGAAAATTCAATCGACCGAATCGATGCGGTGTAATGGTGAAGATTTGAGTAGTAACGAGTAAGTAACGAATACCAGGTTGTAACGAATCGTTACGAGTATTCAGCCGTTCAAGGATTCGTTGCTGACAGTAACGAAATGACTGATCAAACCGCACAATCGGCACTCGCCATGCAGACTGTTATTTGCGACAGTTCTGGCTGGCATGCACTTGCAATTGGTTTCCATTATCTGAAGCCTGCGCTCATTGCCTGAATGTTGTATGACCCACGTACGAGTCTGATGGGGGGGCTGGGTCACTGCACTGACTGACCGGGGTAATTAGTCGCCCATCGCCGTTCTAACGACATAAGATATACCTACGTCTTAAGTTCATTGTAGTAACGAGTATTGGGTAACGAGTATTAAGTGACTAATAGTGGACTGCTGAGTACTCGATAGTAACGATTACTCAAAAGTAACGGATAACCACATCACTAATGCGGTGTGACTTAGGTTAGGGCGGTTTTGTTTAGAGCCCGCCCCTTTGACAGATAATTTTAGTAGTTGATGGTTTCATTTACAGTGTCATTTAAACTATCATTTAAATAGTTCTTTAAATGACTATTTCAATAATCATTTAAATGACAGCTTAAATTTTAATTTAAATGATCATTTAATGGCATATTTGTCAATAATCATTCAAATGGAAATTTAAATTACAATTTAAATAACCATTTAAATGACATTCATTCATTCATTCATTCATTCATTCATTTATTTATTTATTTATTTATTATTATCACAAAACACCCTCAATATTTCTGCGTTGCAAGGCGTTGTTTTTGGAACTACTTCGAGTTTGTTTGACCGGCACTAAAAAAGCAGACCAAACCAATGTTTGCATTACAGGGAGGGAAAGTAAAATTATTTAGTACCACGTCAACGAAAATGAGTAAGATAAAAAAAATAACAAGCTTGTATGTGATTCACAAATATTATATTAAGTTTCCACAAATGTGTATTTTTGGAAAATAATTTTAGCAGGTTGCTTAAAGTTTAGAGGGCACTTTTGGGCCCCCCTTGACCCAGGGCCCGCGGACCTGGTTAAGATACTTGGTGAATGTCTCTTTTACGATCCATGAAAAAGAGTCGCCAAGACACTGCAAAACTACAATTCCCAGAATGCCCCAGCAGACGTGACGTCTTTACAACCGCGCGGCGATACTCTAAAAAGAAGAGACTGGAGATGTGCATGTAATGTAATGCTTCGAGTTATATATCGGTTTTGATTTTTTAAATCATTTTTTTTCCCAAAACATATGTCAACGTAATTGTCATACCATGATGCATATCGGACATATAGCCAGAAAGGAAAATGGAATGTGGTTTGCATGCTGCATCTAAAAGCGTTTTCCAGAATGACTCAAAAGTATCTCAGAGAAGCTGCTGAAACTAAGTATATCATTAGAGATTAGCTACCTTCTGAACGCTACATGCTTTTGGATTATACAGCATATTGCTCGCTGTAGACCGTCGCAAAGAACTAGTTAGCAAGCTTCTTAGTTACAGCTCTCCGGCAGCCGTGCTTGCCTGTGTATATGTATAGGCGTACCAAACTTACGCAGAGACCAATACGATTAATTATTGTAGCTGTGTAGGACGGGGCTCAAGTACATTAATAGTATTAGGCGGCTAGTTACTCACCGTATTTGCGGTCTACTGAAGTTGAAGGCCAGTCCAACATGGCCACACTTTCCACACGGTGCTCAAAATACTCAACAACACCCATATGTTTGAATCTCGCGCGACCCCAGGTGTTGATGAGCGCAAACGCCAGCGTGCACATGTCACTGAGGTCTATAGGTGCCTTTTCCACTGATGCCGGGATGCTGCTTAGGAAAAATATGAGGTTGCTTCGGCAACTTATTCTTAAGGTAATTACAGTCCTCTTTCATATACCTGGAATCAGTATATGTTGCATTTATTACATTAAATTTTATGTATGTTTTCCGTAGGACACAACTGAGTTTAAAAAAGTTTGGACAAGACATTCAAAATCCCCAATTGCATATGAAAGTGGGAAGATTTATTTCGAAAATTACCGGTGCTGCTTCAGTAGGTAATGCTAAATGGACTCTGTGTATCCTGCTTTTTTACTGGGCTAATTATATATCGAAAATTAACATGGACAACTTAAATGTGTAGCTGTTTATTTGATAAATTTTCAGTTCATGATTTAGATGCATCTGGATCACTACATTAAGGCAGTGCCAACGTTGTGTTTTTTGTAGTATTCCTCCAAATCCACGATTCTTGTATGAATTACCCAAAGTATCTAATGCAGAGAAGATTGAAGATGCTCTACTGTGCCAGTGTCCTCTTGTAAGTGAAGTTTTTCTTATTTATTAACTTGAGATATTGCAAAAATCGTAATTGACTACATTTAATGTTTCAGGTGTCTTGTAGCATATGCAGATTTTTCCCTGTAAGGATTGTGCCCCCTCCCGCGAACTCCCCATCACTGATTTAGGCTGGCTGACTGTCATGATACTCTGATTTTTTTTTTCTAGGATTTCACAAAAAAACATTTATAACCAGAGCCGAACCTTTCAGATCCAGAAAGTAAAAATCCAAACCAGGATTTTGTTCCAACCAACCAGTTGAGTACTTTGTGACTCTTTATATTCAACTGGTTGGTTGAAACAAAATCCTGGTTTAGATTTTTACTTTCTGGACCTGAAATGTCCCCCTCTGTCTATAACTATAAAATTCTGTTCTATAACTACTCCACCATACTGCTGAGTAGTTTAAAAACATGTAGTTAAATGAATTGGTGTCTATAAATTGTCTGTAGTGTGTAATTGATGTATGACTCTGTGCTTTGTGATGAAATGACATCCCATTTAAGATGTCTCCCTTCTGGTACACTGTGTTTCATGGAGCCTCAAGCGTTGTCTTTAAGCCTTTTTTTTTTAACTCTTTGTCGTCATGTCTTTTTGCATATATAGGAGAGAGCACTGCCACAATCCTCAGACCAAAAGCCCTGTCTCCTGGCACTGACAGCAAATAACTGGCTGTATCGCTACTCAACAAAGACAGGAGAACAGCTGCAGAAAGTTTATCTCTCTCCACGCTATAAGTTCAGGTAATTAACTTACTGTCTGAAATATTGCCAAATTGCCAAGACCCTTGCTGTCTCCTCTTTTGAATTTACTATATGGACAAAAGTATTGGGACACCTGGCCATTACACCGGCAGGAACTTTTATGACATCCCATTCTAAATCCATAGGCATCAATATGGAGTTGGTCCCTCCTTTGCAGCTGTAACAGCTGCCACTCTTCTGGGAAGGCTTTCCACAAGATTTTGGAGTGTGTCTGTGAGAGTTTTTACTAGGGATGCACCGATACCGGCATCGGGCCAATACTGCACTCATACACTGGTACTCGTAAAAGTTGCCCGATACCACTTAATTGCAACATTACGCTAAAACTCGAAGCTGTGGTATTTTTTCAGACTGTAAGGTCTGTTATGCTAAAGTGTGAAGAGGAGGAAGGGACAGCACGCCACTGAATTAACACAAGCAATTTGATCAGACGACGCACCATAGTGCAAAGTACACGGAATTTGCTAATGCTAACAGAGAAAGACCGCAAAAACAAACTTTAGCGCAAATTATGAAAAAGTGAGAGAAAATGCAACTGACGCATTATTTATATCAAACATTAAATAAATTTAGTTATTTAATGTTAGATATAACTAATGCATCAGGTTCAATCGCAAATATAAGTACAGATGGGTGTATTTTGTCTTCATTTTTATAAAAAAACAAACGTTACCAAGCAGACCAGTCACACCTCTGGTGGTCTGGGTCACTGCAAAGTACAGATACATTTCAGGAGAGGTGCATGACAGACCTCGACAGGGTCCACGGCTACGTCGTACTTATGGCGTCGATTCGACTTAGAATTATAAACCAGTCTTTACAGTCACACATGATAAATGTATCACATATGCATGTTGTTACGTCCGGGTGTCGGTGAGCGCACAAGCAGACGAGTTGAGCCGTGAATACAGGCAAACGGGGTTTATTATGAGGGAAATGGAGGGAAACTGGGGGAAATGAGCAACACTGAACACAACGTCAATGACAGATCTGGGGAAACTAACTCAGACGCAGACTGAAATACACAGGACAAGCCGAAAAAAAGCAGGCAACAGGTGATTCCAATTGGGAAGTAACATGAGGTAACAAGGGGGGCGTGGTACATGCGAGGATCGGACTAGCCGGGCTTGACAGATGTATACAAGGTTTCCGTTAAGTCTGATGTTGCCTTACATGTAAAAGAATGATCACAGTCTCTTCCATGCAGTGAGGCAATAGGCAGCAGCTTATTAAACACTGGTATCGGATAGGTACTCGGTATCAGCCGATACCCAAAGCGCAGGTATTGGTATTGGTATCGGGACAGAAAAATTGGGATCGGTGCATCCCTATTTTTTACCTGTTCATCTAAATTTGTGAAGTCAGGCACTGCCCTTAGACACCAAACTCTTCCATGCCAAATGCACCCAACTGTTTTATGGACCTTTTTTGTGCACTGGGGTACAGTCATGCTGGAACAGAAAAAGGTCTTCTCAGTTCTGTGGAAGCATAAAATTGTTCAGTATGTCTTGGTATGCTGAAACATTAAGAGATTCCTTCACTGGAACTAAGGGGCCTAGCCCAACCTCTGAAAAACCACTCCATACCATTATCCCTCCTCCACCAAGCTTCACAGTTGGCATAATGCAGTCAGACAGGTAACATTCTCCTGGCATCCGCCAAACCGAGTCATCCATCAGACTGCCAGACAGAGAAGCGCAATTCGTCACTTCACAGAACACATTTGCTCTGCTCCAGAGTCCAGTGGCAGCGTGCTTTACGCCACTCCATCCGATGTTTGGCATTGTACTTGGTGATGTGAGGTTTGCATTAAGCTGCTCAACCATGGAGGCCCATTCCATGAAGCTCCTGGCGCACAGTTTTTGTGCTGGAGTTAATGCCAGAGGAAGTTTGGAACTTTGCAGTTATTGAGTCAGCAGAACTTTGGTGACTTTTACGCACTGTGTCTCAGCACTTGTTGATCCTTACTTGACGTGGTCTGCTACTTTGTGGCTGAGTTTCTGTTGTTTCTAACTGCTTCCACTTTGCAATAATACCACATACAGTTGACCGTGGAATATCTAGTAGGGAAGAAATTTTTACAAACTGATTTATTGCAAAGATGGCATCCAATGACAGTACCATGCTTGAATTCACTGAGCTCTTCAGAATGACCCATTCTTTCACAAATGTTTGTAAACCTGGCTACATGATTTTATACACCTGTGGCAATGGCTCTGAATGTAACATCTCAATTCAGTGATTCAGAGGTGTGTCCCAATACTTTTGTCCATATAGTGTTGTACTTCTGGCTTAACCATATGGCATCTAATGCCTCTTAGACTTTTTTTTATAACAAAATCAAAGTATGATAGATGTTGTATGATAGCAAATCTTACAACTTGTTGCATGTTTAATACCACCAAATTTTGAGCTGAAAAGTTTTAAATGTGATAGTCTGATGCAACAAATTTTTAAATTTTCAAATTTCATTTTATATTATAACTGAATACCGTTAATGCTAACTTATAAATCCTGTTTGTCATTTGTTATTCAATGTCACTTTTTAAAAATCATTTTCACAGTCAAAGGTTCGGTTATGCTGTGATGACAGATTGCATCCACATTTTTTCATTTAAAGAGCTACAGTATGGTGAAAACATTTTGTAAAGTAATGCTTGTGTTTAAAGCATATGTGTCAAAGCACTTCTTATACAGTACTGTACAAAAGTTCTTGGCAGCCAAATGAAACGTTTAAAGCTGTTTATCTGGTAAGTAAATGCACATTTGCACAGAGCAAAAAGCACAATAACATTAGAACATATGCAAATTAAGAGTAATGCAGTAAAAATTTGTAAGAATTTCTTCTGTTCTCCAAAAATGACTGGCATGTTGTTGGACGGCTAGATGAACACCGCTTCAGTACCCTAACCTCTCCTCAGGGGCACCCCAGCCATTCTATGTATTTGTTAATTAAATTAGCTGCTGATGAAATTTAATTAACCTAATTAATTTTAAAAAGTGGGTGAGATATTGATTAGCTATATGAGGTGGGCTAGTGGTCGAGTCAAAAAACACATGGGTGTACGGATGGCTGCCGCAGATACTGTGGTGATTTCAGCAGAGGTTTTGAAATGGTTAAGCTAACACACTCTGACAGGCATAACAGCTTCATTTTACACCAACACGAAGATCATTTAACCATCATTTTCTTTGGCTGCCTAAAACTTTTGCACAGTCCTGTATATAAGTTGTCCTAACAGCACTTGATATTCTTTGCATCTCTGTCAGGTACCTTGGTTGGGATGTTCCCCAGGAAACATTCTACATTAAGTCTGTTCAGAATAAACCGTCCATCATGGCAAGGCAGGTAAGTATTTTTGCTAAATTCTATGTATGTGACCTTACTATTGAGCAATAAGCAGTACAAGTTTATGCATTCATATATATTTTTTTCTGTTCTCTCATAGGCTGGTCTTGATAACAACACCATAATATACCTGGCTGTACTCAGTGTTTTTCCCCTGGAGGTTTTGGCTGTTCTGGAGATCAACAAAAAAGTACAGATGCTTCCTGGTGTATGTAAAATGATCTACTATTGGTTTATCTGTTGTAAGTGTAAACTCCTGCCTGGTACTGTTGTGTCTTCCTAGGCATTTGGAGCCACCGTCGTGGATGTGTTACTGTCTCAAGGTCTTTTGGTGGTTTCTCACAGCACTAAGGTTGTGAAGCTCTACAGTTTTGAGAACATTGTTGATAAGGTAATGATCTTAATGTCCCCAGTACCATTAATACACATGATGCTTTGCCCTATTTTCAACAATTTTTCATGCATGGTCAGTGTTGGGTTATCCACATAACTAAAACTAAAAATGTATGCTGCAAATGTCATAGTCCTTAATATCTGTAAATAGTGTATATATTATATTAGGGCTGTGAATTTTTTAAGTCACAACACGTTGTTATTTCTCACGTTAACCTATGCAGTGTTTTGAAACCCAAATGGGATAATATATAATGATATTCCTTCTTGGTTGTAAACAATGCAAGAGTTTAGGTAATGACGTTGTACAGAATCAGATAATTCAAAGCAAAAATTAAAACATTCAGTTAATGACTGAATGAAAACGTCTTATGAAATAGGTCACATTTTAGTTTTAATTTAAAAAGCAAGTTCCCTAAAAATTAGAAAATTGTTTACATAGCATGCAAACAAAATAAATTACAGTGGAAACTCCTAATAGTGATCACGTCTGTCTAGGTGAAATTGATCACTATAAACAGATGGTCATTATTACCAATTTTTCTTCATGTCTCTGGCAGATTGCCATCTAATTGACATTTGAATATTTATTACATGAATATAAGGTAATAAAACGGACAGCGTCACTACTGAATTTTATTGACTCTCAAAATACAGTACCGCTGTCTTTCAAATTACAGTACTGCATCAATTACGGAACTGTTTGTAATTCTAATATGCTATAATACAGTACAGTACTGTACATAAAGTATAGCTGCTTGTAGTTTCACTATTGCATCTTGTTGGCTCATTTTTTCAGTTTCCCCTCATGTTTCTGTGCATGCAGCATTAGCCTCTGGTAGCTAGCCAGAAGCAGACGGGTTACACCAAGGCAAAGTAAGCAAGTTAAATAGTAAATATAATAATTACCAAAATTTTGATTTTTTTTTTTCTATATGTTACGTATGAAAAGACCCAAAATTAATACTTTAAGCAGACTACTTGATTACTATAAGCAGTTTATTTAAGTAGTATTTGTGTCCAAAGCTTTTTGATCAACATAAGCAGTTGATCACTATAATCGTGATCACTATAAGCGGTTTCCACTGTAGTGTTAAAACTGATTGGTAGTATTACCTTTGGTAGCTGAAACTGTTTTTCTGCAGTGTTTACATTTGACCTTTTTTTCTTCGGTGTAGTCGTCACTAAAGCCGCAATGCGTCCACACGACGGGCACTGCATTTTGGCTCAGTGTTGCCTATATCTTGCTTCCCTGTCACAGACTGGATGGGGTAGAGTCACCTGACAACACATGTTACTGCAAATAGTAGTATGTTTTTAAGGGGACAGTACATGAATGCACACTGGAGAAACTATTAACAGAATTAACAAAAAAACCCAAAGTAACTGACATGGGCAAGATTACATCGATTAGAGGTTCTGAATGTTGGTTGTGATTCATTTTCGAATAATTGCTCAGCCTTACTTCGCAAGTTAAGTTAAATCATTAAACATATTAAAATATGGGTCATTCTCACAACCTTGAGAATTTTCCAAAAAAAGTTACAAGGAAATAATTATCTGTTTTTTTTTTTTTCTGCAGACCAATTGATGCTACTTACACTTTTTAGGTATATTAAAATTATGTGATTTGTTTCTCTGATTTAATGATTTTCTAACCATTTTCCCCTAATAGGTAGCCAAAAATCAAAGAACACAAAAGTAGTTAAAACCCACAATAAACAACCAATATGTAATCACAGAAAACTGTGTGATTTTCCTTAATTTTTTAAAATCAGTGCTTGCAACTTTTTCTGATGATGATGTTGATGAAATTTCTCAGTATATGACAAAGAGGCTGAAACTTGGACAGCACTGTGAGTGGGGCAGAGTCACCGGAACCGTGGGCGAATCACCTTTCGGCATTCCGGTCAACCTCCACATTAACGGTAGGCGGGCGCCGTCTTTGGCAGTGTGGGCAAGACACCATATCTCACGGGGCCGGGGGCTTGAACGGACTGCTCTCTGCTGCCCCTCAGAGCACCCTCCGGTATTGTTCGAACTGGCTTGCTTGGACAACAGCATACAGATTGGCGGTCATCCGTGGCATGTCATCTACACACCAAAGCACAAGAAGCACCGGGGAACCTACCACATATGCTCCCTGGAGGACGGCTCCCTGGTAACTTGTACTTGCAGTGCTTCACGCTGTTTGACACGGTTGACCCAACTCCCTCAGGTTTATTCTCCCTCCTGGCCTTTTTGTAAGTGTCGGTTATAGCAGGGTTTCTCAACCCAGTCCTCAGGGACCACGAGACGGTCCACATTTTTGCTGTCTCCCAATTCCCTGGCAATT
>JAODLC010000001.1:31985161-32006191 GCA_026781145.1 Hippopotamyrus pictus
CAATTCCCTGGCAATTGGGAGAGAGCAAAAGTTTGGACGGTCTGGTGGTCCCCGAGGACTGGGTTGAGAAACCCTGGGTTATAGTACATAGAATGTGTTTTTGGCAGACACTGAACCCACCTTTTAGGAAGAATGAGCAACTGTAAAACTAAGACTTGGTGGTGTAAATATTCTCACAACACAAGAAATGATCACTAGTGGTCATAGTGGTTAAATGAAAATCATGTAAATCTGAAGATCATTTTTAATGTATCTAAATTAATATTGGTGTATGACATGAAAATAACATTATTGTAAGTTTTCTGTTTGTCACTTAAAAGGCACATAATGGGATACAGGACATGCAGTGTTGTTCCCTGGAATCTGACTGGATCTACTTCCATCCAGATGATTCTGGTAGAATCATCCATGTGGGTCCCAGCAGAATAAAGTGAGTATAAGTTAAGGCCAGTTTAAACCGGAAACATTTGATTTAAGGCCATTTCACACCAAACATAAGCACAGAAAAAGGCACGAATTTGAGAAATATTTAGATACAAGTTTGTGAAATGTTCACACCAAACATAATGCAGAACATTCACATCTGGTTTGCATACTGAAAGAAAATGTCAGACTGGTGACAAACACTAGCAGCAGTGAGAGCGAGTTTTATTGTTTCTTTTGAGAAAGCAAACGAAAAAAAGGTGAAGGTTCTGTATACCTCCAATACTGAAACAGCATCGAGAACTTAAAATTTATCACAACCCTTTCAGACGATATTTCAGGATAACTAAAATTAATATCTAAAACATGGCAGCAACAACTATTATCAATTAGCTAACTACAGGAATAGGGAATACAAAGTGTATTATTTTAACTGGATTTTTATTGGATATGGAATGTATATAAATAGATCTAATAAAAATATTAATGAATAGCCACAGTTTAAAATAACTTAAAAATTAAGGGAAAATCAACAAAAACACAAGCTACCAGAACAGCTGCAAGAAGCTTAAAATGACCCTTTTCATAAAACAAGAAGGGTATTGTTGTAAACCAAATGAAAGGTTCTCTTTCTATTCAAAAAACTGATCACATGTAAGACCTGACATCCTATTGGTCGTTTGTTTTTTTTGACATCAGAAAACTGCAAAAATTGACCCCTCTTTGAATAAAAAATATGGTGCACAATGACTATACGAATTTGTCAGACTTGGTAAGAAAGCCTTCATAGAAATACGTTTGTTCGTTTCAGAATGATGTTTCGTGCAAAATATTCTCACAGTAAGAAACGGCCTTTGGTCTGGAATATTAATTTGTAGTATTTTTCAGATTTGTAATTTGAGTCTTTGGTGCCCTTCTCTCATGCATTAATATCTATACACTTTACAGCTACAAAATTGCTTATCACATGCAGTGTTATAAAAGCAGATATATAATCATAAATGTACATTTACTTGCATCTTCTAACTGCTTATCCAGCATGCTGAAGATCCTAAAAGGTCATGGATCCTTCTCACAATTTGAGGTTGTTGAAGAATTTTCCATCACAGCCCATCGGAGCAATCGCGTAAGCATTCCCTGTATGGCCGTGTATTCAGCGTTTTTCCAGAATGATTCTGCTCTGCTGCTGGTATACATCCACTTCATAACTGTGGGAAACTCGTGACACGATAAGTTTGTTTAAATGATTGAAGAATATTTTTATTAATGCAATGAGAATCTTTTAGGGATCCACCCTCCTGTTTGGGATTAAAAATACAGTGTGTTTCACCTATGCAGATTTGCCCTTAGAAATTTGCATGGAAATAATGGAGTTGCTCATTTGCTGTTAACACAGGCTGTCGCCCAACCCAGTGTGACCTTTTCAGGTCGAACGGTGAAGAGAAGGTTTCAAGAACTGGATGATGATCCTGAGAAAGAGGTATCTGAATGTTACCACCTAAGAGGGGAGATGCCCCCTCATAGTATTCATTTTAAATAATGTGGGAGTAATTTAGAGTGCTTGCATAACAAAAACAGAAAGCTAAGCTACCCTAAAGGAGAACGTATCTGGAGATAATCAGGAAATAATGGAATTCGAACTTCAAGGTACTGTCTGGCTGTGATTTGAATAATTCTTGACAAATGCCAAAACAAAATATTCCATCAAAGGAATGGTCATATGGCCTCATCTTTTGTTTTTTTTTTTATTTATTAATATTTCCATTATTTCTTTGAAAAACTGTATAGATCAGTGGCGACTGGCCCATAGGGGGCGCCACCCTCCCAGATGTGGGGGGGGAATATAAAATATATAAAAATAAAAAATATATATATATATATATATTTTTTTTTATCAATGTCAGTTTTACTTAATAGTGTGTGCCTACATGCAATCTGAATTATTAAAACAACATTTCCACCAACTGACTCATTCAACAGTGAATTTCCACCGACAGATTTCCACCAATCATTTCTCTTCTTGGGCGCTCATCAAAGCACCCCGGAAGTGCAGCAAAATAGCCAATCGTGTATAGTTGCTAGGCGAAAATAAAAAAGATTTGGCCTATCAGCATCACTGAATGAAATGGTTTTGGGGTGTTGGAAATTTCGCCCCTGCTACAGAAAACGTGGGAATGTTTTGGATTGTTCTCAGGTCAGTGAGTCATAGACATGATGGCGACGACAAAAGTTGAGGGCCAGCTTCCACCTAATTCGGTGAGATCGTTATTGAATTACCCCTTTGCGAGAAGAACGATGGTGGGGAAAATCCACATTAAGGAGCTGGGACATGACAAGCCCCAAATAAATATCACCCAGACAACTAAGGAAATTAAACTATGATTGTGAAATTGTTGTCATTTGCTTATACTGAACTAGGAAGGGAAATCTATTGGTACGTCAGCCCCACCAAGAATTTTTTTCACCAGCCGCCACTGTATATATTGTGATGGGTAATTCATTCATCCATCTTCCATACCTATTTTGGTAGGACAGGGTTATGGAATTTTTCATGGGTAATGACTGTTTTGTTAATTTTAGGTTTTTTTTTAAATTTTTTTTTAGACCTTCAAGGTGGTGGAGTATGAGGATGAGCTGGACCTGTTGGCAGCCGTGGAGGTGACCGTGAGGGACGAGATCGGAAGGGCTTATGTTGGTTTATATGACAACCAGAACGGAACATTATGGAAGAAGAATCAGTTGCTTGAAGCTTGGGATGTGGTTAGTTCTAAAACGTTCAAATATGTGCATGACAACAAATCTCTTGTCTCACTCAATACTTTGCTTTCACTATTTATTTAATCATATATAATTGTATATATGGTTGGTAATAAAATTCTATTTTGCTCACATCTGTTATTTTTAATTAAGCAAATAGCTGGAATGTTCAGCAGAGTAATATGTTTTAAAATCCTATCCTAGAGGTGTCAAAAGATTTAATGTGATCTGAAATTGGATTTCTGATTAGAGTGTTATGAGATGGTGCTGTGAATCTTGGTTCGTTCTAGACAGTAGCTCATAACTGAATTCTGTGAAATGACAAGGTTTTGTGTCCCTTTTTACAGACTTACAGTCACGAGTTTTTCTTTGACCGAGACACAATGATTCACATTGCACAGGAGAAGAGTAATTTCTGCTGTCATGTCTACAAAATTACCCACAGACAAGAAGATATTGAAGAGCAGTTAGAGGAATCACCAATGAAATGACACACGTGTCCGAGCTGTGTCATTACTCACACAAAACACTGAAATGCTATTTTATACGTTCAAACTAAAGTGACATGGTAATACTTCAAATATGAATTATAATAAAAATACATGCTTGTATCTAGAAAATATGCCACTATAAAGATGCTTTTTCAATTTTTGCTGATTTTGTAAAGATATGTGGATTTTTTGATGTGCTGTGGCAATAAGCCAAGCTAGATCAGTATAGTTTTTAAAACCACTGAATAAATGCAAAAGTCATCCCTGCAGAGACTGAAGGAGTGGGGTGTGTGTGTGTGTTCTGTCATTTATTCATGTTCATGTACACTTAGTTGTTTAAGGTAAGGCAACTTGTAGCTTACATGTACTTGGCGCCCACGGCAACACATTATGTAGATTTATGTTTCACTTTATATGTAGACTACTTATAACTATAAACAATTCACTATTCATTTTCTGTTTAGTTCTAAGTTGAAGCGCTGCGTAAACATCATTAAAAAGTCTACCGTAAATTACATTCCCGTATTTTAAACCTTTTTATGGCGAAAACACGAAGCTTTAGCTTGCCTTTTCCGCTACGTAAACAACTGCTTGCACGGTTTCTATTCGTTAATTTAAACGAGAGTCGTCGTTAAATAATTTTTAACCGGATCGTAATGTGTCCAACTATTACAAGTGTTTTATCTATCTATTCCTAAACATTTTCAGGCACAAATTTGGTTTATCGCGAGGGACTTATAAGTAGCCCATCCCCCAGTGCAGCCCTCTTGAAATTCTCCAGTTTCCCTTCTTTTCACCCGTAAGGAAGTGCCTTCACTTCTTCCGCTGCCTGGGAGTCATCCATGATAACCAATGTGTATGTTAGTCAAAAAATGTCATCAAATATAAACCTGAGTAATGACGCAAAGGTGAAAACAACTTTGAACCAGTCTGTTCACAAGTAAAATTGCTTTCAAACATCATACTGAAGTGAATTTTGTGCCCCCAACCCTTTAAATTCATTGGCTTCTACTTGGAAATCATCAGATAATGTTAACCATATAATAAGTGATATTTTTGTTTAGATGTAATATTCTGTCATGAAAATGGTTAGGCCCTTGGATTTTTGCTTGGATATATATGGTCAAGTAATGAAAACCAATACAAACATAAATACCCTTTAATGGTTAAAAATAAATAGACTTAAGTCAATATTATTTTCGGATGTCATTTTCCATCATGCTGAATTTTCATTTGATTACAGTATTTTGTTTGTGCTGGCTTATACCTGGAAGAGTTTACGTTGGAGCATTTATAAGTCCTTTATTCCCTGGATTTTGGGTCATACATCAAAAGAAATGACATCCGTTTTATATGCAATACCTAAATGAACATAATAAAGTGTATATAATAAAACATTTCTGTATATTGGTCTATGGTGTCTAAGGTTAAAGCATATTTTGTTAATCTGCAGATTTAATAAGCTATAAAGACAAACAGAGATAATTCAGAATTGGGAGTGGGAAAGGTTTGCGTTTGTTTCTTTTTCTAATACACTATACGCGTAGTAATACTGAAGCCGCCCAGATATGTACTTTCCTCAAAGTGATGACAAGTCAGCAGAACCGTGTTCAGTAACAATACAAAACGAAAGCCAAATGAAGTTCTGAAAGCAAGTCCCCCTACAGGCGCAATTCGGCTGCGCCGCATTTAAGGTGGACCTGGAAAATTGAACAAGGAGCTGCGAATAAGGAGTCAACTTCAACGTCGTTGTTTTAAGCCGGATAGCGTAATGGAGAATTACCGATTATTCTTGCTTTTCCTGATAGCAGCCCTGGCCGTGGGATTCACCTCCGTGGTTTTTGTCCTCAGATGGGTCTTTTACTTCAAAGAGGGGCTGGCGTGGGATGGAGGACTGGCTGAGTTTAACTGGCATCCCGTGTTGATTTTAACGGGGTTTATTTATATTCAGGGAATCGGTAAGCGTCTTGGCTTGCGTGTTTTCTATTGCACTGCACATTGGAAATTATAGATCGGATACGGAGAGATTCTTTGTTTAACCCTTAAATGAATGAAAAGTTAACTGAATGACGTTATTCTGGGGTTTCTAGATAGTCCACGGTGCTCCGTAGTATCACATTCCACGATGAAGATGAACCCCTGTTGCGTACTTCATCGGCATGATTCGCTACTTTTACTTGAAAACAAAGTTTATTTTGCATTGTTTTCTCCTGCATTCGATTTAAAGTCGCTTGTTCAGAAAGTTTTAAGAGTTTGGAAAAACTGCAAGTTTGAATTCTTTGCATGTTCAGGGAAAATAATTTGCACCCTTGCTTGAATTAGCTAGGGAGTTAAAACTGGTCAGATTAACTTGTAAATTGAATTTTTTACGCTACAGTTTGTTACTATCAGTACAAACAGGACAGCCTACATTGATGTCAGTGTAAGAAAGCAAAGTCCGAGCAAAACTGCAAAAAAATAAATATATGGAGCTCTCATACACACGTCAAGCCAAGTTAAACGTTTCAAACCAGTCACGAGTGCAGGATAAGCAAGAACCCCAAGGCCTACGCTTAAATGTGCAAGTGCTGGTTAAAAAAATTATGCACGATCAGTGTCTAATGCCTTGAGGAAGGATCGTACTGACTAACAGTAAATGTCTGAGTTTACACGTAACCTACCTTATATGTAACTTTCAACCATCTTTTAGTAATGTAGTCCTGTATGACTCGTGAATTCTTTCTTAATGCATCCTTTAAATTCTTTTATTATTATTTTAAAATGCATATTTTCAGGTGTATTTCAGTTAAAAAATGAAAACATATAATATGTTAAATATATACATATTATTAGTATCAACATATTATGTATTATATAATATACAATATTGTATAATAATATTCATATGTCTGCTGCCTGGAAAGAATTAGGGGGAAAAAACAGCGATTTTGACAGTAACCTCAGACACACTGTTTCAGCTATAGTGGTGTACAGACTGCCATGGACATGGAGGTGCAGCAAGCTGATGATGAAGTTCATCCATGCTGGTCTGCACAGCCTAGCCTTCATCCTTGTGGTCATCGCGCTGGTGGCCGTGTTTGACTTCCACAATGAGAAGCGCATCCCCAACATGTACAGCCTGCACAGCTGGGTGGGACTGGCCGCCGTCATTCTGTACGCCCTGCAGGTGAGTGATCCGGGTCTTTCCATTTAAATCAACAAATGGCCTTTGTTCAACATGACCAGTGGTATGCCTGGACTTTATCTCGCAAGATAAAGGAGAAATTCTCTGAAAAGTCCCCCGAAACACATTTCACATTTTAGTCTACAGTTTAGGTACATATCAGGTTCACTTTAGGGTTTTAATTAAAGAAGCAGATGTCGTTTCAGTAAGTTTTTTTGTGTGAATTTAGAGCCTTATAACTCCTATATCCCTTTGAATAAAATTTTTTTTTGTTTAAAAAAGGGCAAATAATACTTTCCATTTGAGGCTCATAAAAAGCATTTCTTTGTCTAACCTGTACATTTTTGGGGTGCACATCTCAGCCAGGGGACAAAGTAACAGGTCAATGTTTTGTATATAATTAGTACTCATACATATGTATTTATTTACAAAAAAATATGTTACTTTAAGCCCTTCACTTTTTTTTAATCAAAGGTAGTAAAAAAATCAGTCCACAAGGTGAACTTTGACCTTGAAACTTGGTGCAGACAAGTCACTGTATGTCAAAGGGAAAATTAAAGAAAAAAACAAAATGTTACATGTTACTTGTAATTCACACGCCACATTTAATCAGAGTCAAAAGAGATAATATAATTTTTTTTTTTTTGGAAATTTGTTGATTTAAAATGGAATGAACCTTCCTATATATTATGATGTCACATAATAGAAAATGAATGAAGGGTCAATATCTAAGTACACGATGTAGCAGATTCTCACCTGTGACCCTGGGGATACTTTTCTCCACCACTTCATTTAGACTTTCATTTTAAGCACTGTATCGCAGAAAACATATTTTGTTTTACTATTAACACAATGCAGCTTCAGAAATACTGGCAGCTATGTGGTGAGGAGCGATCGACAGCTTAATTAAGCCCTAAAGGGCTAACAGCCCCTCCCTCTGGGGATCCAGTGGGTTGACATTGCTCCGTAACAAACCAGTATGCTTCCATTTCATGTTCGGTTGAGCAGCTGGTTCTGGGACTGTGTGTGTACCTTATCCCCATCACCCCGCTGTACCTGAGGACTGCCTTCATGCCGCTGCACATCTACAGTGGCCTGTTCATCTTCAGCAGCGCCATTGCCACCTCCCTCATGGGAATCACAGAAAAGCTCATTTTTGGACTGTGAGTATTTTATGCATTTTTTTTTGTTGTTTAAAGATGAATTTCTATTATATATTTACCATCCATATTTATTTATCTTATGTTCTGTTCACATTCAGTAGTAGAGCTGGGAAATATAAGCAATATATCAACTTAAGATATAAAACTTAAACAATTAGAAAATGAGAAATTTGCATAAACTGTCGATAATGAGCATCGCTTGATAACATCACATTACAGAAAGGAACGCGATTGCATCTAAACATATGATAGACTTTTAAGAAGATAACATATAAAGGCACTGCAAGGTTGGCTGAGTTGGCAGAGCAATAATACATCTTAGTCATAGGAGAGAAGCCAGGAAACTTGGTGTCAGTGAGGAAAGTGACAGCGCAGCAGTGACATCTTTTAAAAATTAGATATTGTGGATAAACAAGGTAAAAAAACATTGGTGGTATTGTTGCACTTTGGGGGTTTAAAGCCCGCTGCCAAATGTATGCAGCAGTCAAAACTGGAAATACAGTGGAAAATACATATAGTGATCACGTCTGTCTGGGTGAAATTGATCACTATAAACGGATGATCATTAAAACCAATTTTTTTCTTCTTCTTCGTGTCTCAAGCAGATTACCATCTAATTGACATTTGTATATTTATTACGTGAATATAAGGTAATAAAATGGACGTTGCTATTAATTTTATTGATGATGTCAAAATAGATTACAGTTTAAAACTCTTTTCAAATTACAGTTCTGTACAAATTAAATTACTGAACTGCGTATAATTCAAATATGCTATAGTACAGTATTGTACATAATCAGGCCTGTTCAGTTCAATTCAATTTTATTTATACAGTGCATTTTCACAGCATTACATTGTCTCGAAGCACTTATTGTAGTTTCACCGCTGAATCTCAGTGGCTTGTTTTTGATAGATTATCATAAGCTTTGATCAAACTGTATTTGTCATTGAGAGAAAGTGACTTTTTTTTTCCCCGTCATGTTTTCTGTGCATGCCGCATTAGCCTTAGGTAGCTAGCCAGAACCAGACGGGTTATGGCAAAGAATAGTAGGGTGATCAATGTAAAGTGGAAGAAAAAGAATTACCGCAGTATTTTTTCCTTAAGTTATTATGTTTAAAAAGATGGACTGCTTGATTACTATAGGCAAATTATTTAAACAGTATTTGTGCAGGATTGATTCTATCCCAAGCTTTTTTTTTTTAATAACTGTGATCACTATAAGCATATTTCACTGTACTGTGAACTTATGTCACCACCTGAAGCATTGCCATCTAGTAGAACATACAGAATGCAAACACTTGCAGTGACAGACACCAGAATTTAGGGTTTTTACTTCCAATCAAAAAAAAAATACAGGACAAATCACAATTCACTAAAAATGGGATACAGCATTTTATTCTTTGGTACAGGCCAGTTGGCAACCCTATTAGCAATGTCAAATCTGGGGCAGCAAGGCAGTCAGAAAAAAAAACGATCAAAAACTGTACTGTCTTCATTTTCTAGTTTTTTCGCCCGAAGAAACTCCTTAACTCAAAATCGATTTGATGGCTCTTTTTCAAACTTTGCAGAGGCATTGCATGGGTGCAGAAGTGGAACTGATTATATTTTGAGACCTATCACCCTAATAGTGGAGCAACCCTGCTTAGTGGCAGCAAAGGGAAGAGTGAAAACAAATGACATTTGTCTTTGTGAATGTGATAAGTCAAAAAATATTTGATGGATCATATTACTGCTTCAAAAAAAAAAAAACATACATACAAATAAGTACAGGTGACCACCTAATTAGTGAGGAAAGATTTTGCAGATTGGCAGTTTAATGGAATGTGCAATAAATGAATAGTTGTACTTTAAGTGTTGTCACAGCTAGGACTCGCGGCATTTAAGTAAAAACGCACTTACTGGGTTTCACATTTACAGTCGATCCATCCAGTAATTCTAAAAAATGTATAGGTTGGTGAATGTGTGAGGAGTGGGGATTAGATGGGTGGAGCAGGTGACCAGGCTGTCCGGGGAATTGTCATTGCAGCAGTTCTGTATGATTTATTTATTAAAATGAGATTTCAGTTTGTATGAATGAATGAAATTTTATTGTCATTATACATATAGTTCGATAAAACACTGTAGCAGCTAGTCCTGCTTAGCTCATCGACATGATGGTTCAAGCCAAATGCTGTCGACAGAGCCACTGCCGTCCACTCATTCTGTCATCATTTTCATGTTCTAAATCTGTTTAAGGGGAATCCTAATAGAATTTGAGCAAAAATGGAGCCTTTAATTAAAGAAATGATTACCTGAATCATATTGTGATAATTATTGATATTGACAGATATGAAAATGTTTTTATCATGTTAAAATATTTCAGCATATTTCCCAGCCCTACTCTGCAGTATAATCAGGTAATACAACCTCATATGTATACTGTATTTACCTTTTTCACTTCTGAGCCTGTGCTACTTGTATTTTGTTCCATAGTTCCACTCTTTCTCTCTTGATTTTGTTACTGTTTCTATCTATCTAGTAGCAGTCATTGTGTGCAAAGGCACAGTGTTTCGTATACTGCTGTGTCTGGCTATCTCTCTCTCTCTCTCGCTCTCTCTTCCTCAGGAAAGACCCTAAATACTCCGATTCTCCGACGGAGGCGACATTCGTGAACGTGCTGGGAGTGCTGCTTGCGCTGTTTGGGGCGCTCATCCTCTGGCTTACCACTCACCCATCCTGGAAGCGCCCCCGCGAGCATCAGCAGCAGTCCCGCCTTAGTGAACAAGAGGCGTCCGGCGATCCCACAGTAGGCTCCAACCTGTCTACCCTTGGCAGCACTGACAAAGAAGCGTGCTGTGATACCCAGAAAAGGCACTGTGAACCGGATGAGCCTGGGCAGTGATCAGCCATGTAATGCGACAAACCTGAAGGAAGGAAAAGACCCATCTGCAGCCAATTCTCTTTAGCTGAACGATGTGATGGTTCAAACCAAATGCTGTTGATGGAGCCACCGCTGTCCTCCCTAACAGTATTTTGTACTACTATTCTGTATTCTTTCCCTAGTCTTAGACTGGACTGTTGACAAAATATTAAACATTTTTTTACATATACCCTTTTCCATGTGGCACGATGGTGCCGTGGTTAGCATGGTTGCCTCACACCTCTGGGACCAGAGTTTGAGTCCCCACCCTGGCTCTTTGGTGTGTGGAGCTTGCATGCTCTCCCCATCTTATCGTGGGGTTTCTTCCAGGTTCTTCCCCTGCAGTCCAAAACCATGCTGTGTTGAATTGGAGTTGCCATGTGTGATGTGTTGGCGCCGCATGCTGGGTTATTACCTCCCTTTCGTCCATTGCCTTTGGGTGAGGTTCTGGACCCCCACGGCCCTGCTTAGGACACATGGCTATGGTAAAAGGATGGATAGATACCATTTCCATTTTTTTGCTGTCTGCTTAATACATTGCAAGACAATCTTGCTATTTTTTTCCTCTCAATTATTGAGTAGTAATCAACTTGGATTGGTCTGTGACGTGACCTTCCATTTTAATTCTTAAATATTACATACCAGTACCTAAACACAGATTGGTTTGAAAAATATGCTGATGTCTGAAAAGGGAAATTGATATATTCTCACCATTGTTGCTCTTTAATGAAATGTTTGCTGCTTTTTTATAGTATTTTGTAACAATTGCTTCTGCTTCAAACACTTTTGAAACATTTCATCTATTAATCTCTACAATTCAACTTGTACTTTATTGGCTACCTTCATCATAACTGAACACGCTGACAGTTAAAAGGATATAATCAAGTGTTCTTTTCTTGGTTTTAACAAATCATAATAGTTATATGTAGTCACATGATCATGGTAATAACAACTGTCATTAAGTTTATTTTAACTTTTCAAAACATATTTCATTTTTTTCCCCAAAAATCAGAATAAATACTTAAATATTCATTATTTTAAATCCAAATATGAACATCTTTCTAATTATATTGGTTTCTTTGTTACACATTTATTAAACTACGTAAGACTATTCTATCTCTATAAAAGTCAACTGTTATTAATCTGTTAATCATTTAAATTTAATGCGAAGATTAAACAACATTCAGTGAGGAAGTAAAAAATATTAACCAATATAAGCAAACTTTCTGAATTTTGACCCTGGTAAATGAGAAGGACAGACCTGACGAACACCAATTGGATAAAGCAGCTGGAAAAAGAAAAAAAAAAAAACTTTTTTTCTGTGGCATGTAGAGTGATGGTTTGATTTGCTTATTTCATGGTTGCATAGTAACATTTTCAAATCATCATCTGACCATAAGCTTTGGTCAATTTGGTCGACTTCGAGCACTGCTGATTTTCAAGCCTTATTTATCCTGTGAGCCAGGTGTAAAGCTGGCCAATCAGAACCAGTAATTATTAAACTTCCTACCTGGGAGAACTGAAAACAAGGCCTGGATTTGGAATCGAGGGCCAGATTTGAAGAACCCTGCAGTACAGAATTCTTGTCGGTAGGGCGTGCTCTCAAATCCATAAGATTGTCCTTATGCGCGTTGTCGTGATGTCCTTCGTCAGCATCCGTAGCTCCATCCATGCCACTTTGTGTACAAAGCGAAAAGGCTTTGCATGTTATTCACAGGTTGTAACTTAATTTTTTGAAGATTAAGTGAAGCCGCTCTTTCAGGTTTGTTCATCAAAACAAAAGTCCAGTATGATATTTATGAAAGTTCTTTCGAGTTGCGGATAAAAAGAGGACAAAAACGTTGTTAAAAAGTTGTCAATTTTACTTGCCTTAGTAGGCCAAGCTTGTCGTCGGAATTATGTCAGGTCGTTAGACAGCCGGTTGGTTCGCGCTAATGCCTTTTGAAAAGCATAAAAGTTTGGGAAGCCTGTTATTATACCTGGGGAGCTCTGTATTTATTCCTTTAAATGATGTATAAGCTTTGGGGAATGAGCTGAAAGACCGGGCGGCTTTGGCGCACCGTGCCGCAGCGTGTGTAACTTTTGTGTCCTTTTCTGCTTTTCACGCCTAATTCATGTTGACAGTTACAGGAATAGGCGAGGCGTCGGCTGACAAGCTGAGCTAATATCGACTAACTTAACTAAGTCTGATGACTGCCTGTTTATATAAATCTGCGTATCATGGCTGCCTAAAAATAGTCAGAGAGCACTTTAATGTATTTCATGTTGTAGCTTACTTGACTATTTTATTACACAGAAATTGTCAGCGGATTATGCTTTATCGTTTACGATGTATCTATCGAGAACGCGTGCATAATCATTATTTTATTTTTAATTTGGCTGTTTAGGTTTAGCTTTAGCTACGAATGGAACGAACTCGTACCTGAATTGTTGCTGCGTGTTGAATACCTACATCTCTTAGATTAGATCATTACATTAGGTAGGGATCGTACGTATGTGCCAGCTGGATTCATGTATTCAAGCCCCAACAAAAATCATTTTGTGTTTGTTAGAATGTTTCTAGGATATTAATTTATTCATGAAGATGTACATTGGAAGGTGAATTGTAAATATTGACATTTTACGCAGTGGTATACAGCAAGATATACTTCAGAACATGGTATTATGCCACCTAATATGCATATTAGTGTAGCATTAGAATTAAATTTTGTCAAGTTTGTAATTATTGTAATTTATTTTGTAATTATTGACTGTAGCCTGTCAGTTGCCAGATTTCTAGAATTTGATCATCTGTGTTTTTCCAAGTCTTACGGTAATAAGAAATCAAGGTGTTGTAGTTCATTTAACCATGCGTACTGAATTTAAAAGTACCTGCCTGGAGCAGTTAATATTTTAATCCTGTAGTGTGAAGGTCACGTTGTAAACAGCTATTTATTTATTAATTAAGTGTTCAGTTTAAATGTGTGCCTTTTAGTGTCGTTTTTCCTCAGTGACAGTAACGTGTGTCATAATTAGTTAAGGCATAGAGAATTTTCTGGGAATGGAGAAAAATAATGTTTTATATGGAATGCTATGCATATATTTATATAATGTAAATTCAAAATTCTATGCAGAAAATACCATTGTAAGCCAGTTCAGTCGTAATGTTTAATAAAAGGTTCATCAAGCTTTTGAATTTATTTTTTTATGTTCTATGGCCTATTTAAAATGAAAAATAAGTGGCACTTAGTAAATTAAATCAAAGTTTTGCAATTAATGGCAATATCTTGAAACGGTTCTCCAGCCGGTCACTGTAATGTACAGAGGCCGTCCTCCGATGGAGGGAGGGCTGTTAAGAAGAATGACAAAGAGACTCTTCAGCTTATGCATCTAATCACTTCGAGGGCACATTGTGCAGCTTGAGATTGAGTGGGTCAGAGAAAAGGCGTTTAACTGAGGCTTATGGGTAGCAGAATAGTTCTCCAGGGCCAGGTGGTCAGGGTTGTGCTGCTGGTGTAATTTATAAATCAGACACCAGAGGGCAGTTATGAGTCAGTCTAAATGTAACCTTACAGATACCGTTCACTTCACGGAGGATAGCTTGTTAACACTATCAGTCAAAAAAGAAACGGAGCAGTCAGTGTTGGTTCATTAAAACCACACAGGCCCAAAGGTCAGTTCTCCCTTTGCTTTTGGTCCTGTATCAGTCAGCGCATGGAGCGGAGAGGCTCACGAAACCTTAACCTGCGGTTTGTGGATCTCCCCAGTTTCGTCACCATGTCGGACAAGAGCGAGCTGAAGGCGGAGCTGGAGCGTAAGAAGCAGCGCCTGGCTCAGATCAGGGAGGAAAAGAAGAGGAAAGAGGAGGAACGAAAGAAGAAAGAGGTGAGCGGGTATTGAATTGTCACCTGTGCCTGCAATTAAGTAAAACACAAGGTGTGGCAGTGCTTTGAGGGGGCTCCGGACATCCTGCAGAAATGAGCCAGTGGTCTGCTGGGAGGGGCCTGTAGCAGTAGGCTGGGGAGCTCCTCTTAAAAAGGCATTCCGATTTTTACAGCATGACAGATTTATCATTCAAAGAAGTTCCAATATTAATTATGCATCTAGATTTGGTGCTGTCGGAAATGACAGCATTGTATTCCTCAGACAGCCCGTCACTCGCCCCGCCCATCTAATCTGGACTCGTCCAACAGTTACTGACTGGTAGAATTTCTGGAAGTACTGGAAGGGTGACCTGCAGATGTGAAAGATAATTAGTTTTTCCCATAATATGTCTCCCATTTCAAATTTATTTGCCTGTATTTCAAAGCACACAAACTGCTGGTACACAATAAGAGTGAAAACTTTAACAACAAAGGAAAGTATATATGTGAATTTTTCTGACAATGACAATATTTTGGATTTTGTTGCAATGTGATATGGGGGAAATCTGCAGTATAGGCTTGCGTAGTCTACTCATTTTAATATAAAAAGGAAATTCATAAAAAGGTATCTGATATGTAAGTATGTAGATACTAATGGTAACTAGTATGTCTTTTCCACTAGTGCTGTGCCGATGCTGACAGAGCTCATTCTCAGATGGTGCCAAGATAGCACAACCTGAGAACCGGCCCACATTTCCACTACTGCCGTGCCGATGCTAACAGAGCTCGTTCTCAGATGGTGCCGAGTTTGCGGTTTTGTTGTGTTTTTTTTACGTTAATGATTTACTCTGTTCTATGAATGTAGCCTTACTTTCTTCAGCACTCCTTTAATTTATGGATGTTTTCACTAAACACTCAAATCAAACAAAACAACATCGAACGCTGAAAATGACAAATGCGGCTCTGCTGAATTGTAGAGCGCATTGTAGCCCCTCCCCACATGCCGACAGCTGGGGTTCGCCGTTTCAGACAAGGCACCTCAAGATTGCCTGCCTGAGCCAGTTTCTCAGCCCTGGCACCAGGTAATCTGCAGTGGAAAAGAAAAGCGTAGAACCATTTCCAAATTAGTCACTGGCTCGGCACCGGCACTGCTGCATTGGTGGAAAAGAACAATAAAATTTTCTCCCGTTGTCCCAAAAACTAAATCGGATCAATCATCCTTTTCAGTATCTCATAGTTGTTCCTCACTGTGTCATTGCTTGACCAACTTGAGATGCGTGACTTTGTCAGTCAAATTACCAATCATGAGTTGGGTTGCCACCTTTGATTTTTAAGAAATAAAGGAGGGCACTTCCCCACCCCCCTAATTGATTTAGCATGATGAAATGTACTGAGTAGAAGGGGGAGGAGGTGATGGCGCTGTCAAAAAGCACTAAACTCAGACAGGTCACAGACATGCCGTTTAGGTCATTGGGTAAACACTGAAATGTCCTTATGTGTTGCCTCCATTCCAGGCCGACCAGAAGAAGGAGACGCTGCCCCCCCAGGATGACTCTGACCTGGAGAAAAAGAGGAGGGAGGCTGAGGCGCTGCTGCAGAGCATGGGGATCACCCCCGAAGCTCCAGTTGGTGAGAGCTGTGAGCGCTGCTGGGGTTGTGTGTAGGAGAACTCGCCAGTCTCCCAACTTCAAGCAGTCCAGTTATATAAGAGTTTAACAATTAACCTTCATGTTTGTTTGCCACTTGCTTAATTTCCGCTAGGGGGCAGAAGTGATCCACAGCTGATCCAGCTGTGTGGCAAGAACCACTGCATCATTTTGTCAGGAAGTAATAAATGCTATGTGGCTAAAGTAATGGTTCTCTGAAGTATTGTTAGGAGGAGTCTGGTGTTAATAGTTCTGAGAAAGCCAACAGGCCATTTTATAACCCTTCATTTTTGCCTGGTCTTCTCAGAAATGTTACTGACAGATTTAGCCTGTTATTGCACGGTAACCAACTTTGCTGATCTGAGTCCTCTGTCAAACATCTACCTGTGTTGTGAGTCGAAGAGACCCATTGTTACCCATTTTCAAGTTTTCATGATTAAAATTAGCATATTTTGTTTGTACTTCCTACTGTGTTTACGCATAATAGATCTTCCGAGTTGGACCTAAATGGTTAACTTTAAAGACACTGAAGTGTCACTGCCCAATTAATAATGGCCTCATCTTTTTAGTCATGCTTCATAAACATTTCTTAATGATTTATTTAAGGTCATATTTTTAGTGTTGACATTATTTAACATTGACCATTTTGTGATATTTGTACTTTCCCAGCCACTGTTAATCCCATGGATGTGTGGCTATCTTTGTATTTATGCCAATGCCCTAACGTGGCCCCATATTATTGAGATTAGAACATTACTTTGCCTGAATAAGCTGTATTTACCTTATGCCACCAGTACTGACTGGTCTGTGGGGCTGTAAATTGGGAAAAGGACAGTTACAGTGTTTCAAGTTTGTATATAAAATAGTTTCAGCCTCAGTGAAGAATTTTTTCACCAGATCATTATCCTTAATTGAGCTTTGGAGCTTGATGTCCTGTAATCTGCACTCTTCTTTATTTATTTCAACAGTCATTTAATCTTTGGTTTATTGTACCCTGTGTTAAAGATGGGTACACCCTGCTCCCTTATGATAACCGTCTTATCTCTGTGAGCTCGGTATGCCTGGATATTATAACACAGAGATTACTGTGAGTAAAGAGATCTTCGCATTTGTGGTTTTGGAGTTGAAACTAAAGTGGGAAATATGAGATTCTTGTGTTTTCTCTGCTCTTTATTCTGGCTCTTTCTGCTTCTTGTATGGAGCAGTGTTGAAATACCTCAGTAATACCATGCAGACAGTGTCCTGATTTCATGCCGATACCATGCTAACTCATTAGCATGAGTGTCTAGTGGCTCGACGCAGCCGCACCACTGTCAGATGTCACGTCTGTCTTGCTGCGGTCCTGTCTGTACCTCTCTGTTTGGTTCCTGTGGACGCCATCCTGCCTGTCTGAGTGTTAGCTGCATTTCTGCATGACTTCCAAGCATGGAATTTAACCATACGTTTCCTCTCTCTCTTTCTCTCTCTCTATCTCTCTCTCTCCCTCTTTCTGTTCATCCCCTTCCATGTTGTTTGTGTTTTTTTTTTTTTGTGCTTCGGCTTCTTGTGTCCCGCCCCTCCTTCCAACTCCCATGCTCGCCCCAGCTTCCATCCAGACGTCCCAACCCCTGCGGATAGTAACGGCAGATACCTGTCTCTTTCACTATCTAGCCCCCCCGCCCACATCCCCCACCTCCAAGTCTGCGGGCACGCCCAGCGAGGCGAGCAGCCAGGACTCCAGCGACGGCGCCGTGGGGCCCAGGTATAATGACACCTGTGTGAATGATGGGGGGGGGGTATTGTAAAGTGTCTGCATTTTAATATGTGCACTCCTAGACTGAGGAGGCAGGGCAGGCCTGAGGCCTTACCTGGAATGCTGTTTGTTGTGGCACCCCCTGTGTTTGTCTGCCTTTTAATCTGTAAGGATAGCGGTTCTTTTTGTGGGAGGTGTACTTCTTTATTTTTAATTGCAGCTGGGTACCTGCAGGGTACGGCTGTGTGTGCCCCTCTCCGTGTATGGATGTATTCGGACACACACTTTTACACGTAGACAGCCGTGGCCAGGTTAGGTTAACTTTTAATTGTCATGGTGAATGTTGAGCCTAAAAGCAAGGATTTAAAGCAGAAACATGAAATGCCTGGATAATGGTAAATAACTGGAATTATCCGCAGAATGACGTCTGTAGCCGCACTGACCACCGGCTGGGAATCAGAATCATTGTATGAGGCTGATTTTGCAGTTTTGATGAGTGCTGAGGTGAAATGCATTTCTAACACATATGCATAAATTTGTCACGTTGAAGGCTGGGGAGTATTGGTTTGACTGGTCCCTTCAGAGGGGACACAGGGCTGTTTATTTACTTTGTGTGGAATTTGATTAGCAGAGCCCTGATTGGTTAATAAAAGTGCTGTCTTTTGGTGCCCGGGGCCACACTTAACCCCCGAGCACGGCCTCGCCCCTCTCTGGGTCACCCCAGCCATCTTCTTCCCCCTCCCAAATAGGCCATGGCCCTGTCACACACGGGTGCAGCCTGAGGCCCCCGCTGCTGCCCCCTGTACCCCCGGAGGGGCAGAACCTGTGGCTGGGGTCACAGCTGGGCATAAGGGGTGAATATGACTCTAAGAATAGCTTCTGGCAGTACACAACATCACACTATCTAATATGTGCACTTAACCCAGGCTGCAGTTTTGTTAACATAAATAATGTAATACATACTGTTCTATTTAGAGAGACAAAATGTGCAATAAAGTACAGTTGCAGATTTTTAAATGCTACTGCCTGTTTCTGATCTTGGGAAATGAAAACTGAACTTGGAGTATAGGGCCGGCGTAGAGCTCTCCGTTTCCCCGTCACCTCTGCCTGCTGTTATGGGATGTCCGTCGACAGGGCTTGCCTCGCGGTTAGCCGTGGGGTCGGCCAGCATGTTGTTTCCGCTGAGCCTCTTAACCTGCTGTCCTCTCTTACTAACCCCTCATCGCCGGCGGGCTGCTAACAGGACTCTGCACTGGGACTCGGACCCCTCCACTCTCCAGCTGCACTCTGACTCTCACCTGGGGTACCACGACATTTTCTCTCTTTTCTGTGTCGTTTTTTTCACCTCCCACTCTCCCCCTGACCCCCCTCCCCCCAAATTTATTTCATTCCTCCTGTCCCACACCCTCTAGCATTTGAAATAATAAAATGAACTATTATTTAAATAAGAACATAATGAATAAATGACTAATGTCACATGACTCAGAGTTCCTTTCCTTGGTGCTGGCAGGTTCTGGTCCATTGAGGTCCTCTCTATAGAGAGAGTGCAAAAATTAACTGCTATCAGTCGCAGGCAGGGTGTAACCCTCTGCTCTGCCTGGCTGCCAAGCGGGGGGGTGGAACTCCTGGGTTAGATGGAAAGTCAAGTTGGATTGAAGCAGACATGCTGCCCCAGAAGCACGAGTGGTGCAGAGAGGGCCCTGCTTCAGCAGCTCTGCTCTTTTCACCTGGGTGTCTAATTTCTGGTTTCCCCTATCTGAAGCTGTGCTTCCTCTGTCTGAAGCTGTGTTTCCTCATAGACGGGCCGCCGTGAAGCTGGGCATGGCCAAGATCGTCCACGTGGACTTCCCTCCCCGCGAGACTGTGTCCTACACGAAGGAGACGCAGACCCCCGTCATGGCACAGGAGAAGGAAGGCAAGCCCCCTCTCCTTTTTCTGTGACTGTCCCCCCAGCTGATTTTTTTTATCTGCACCTTCCTTACCGATCAGTGGTAAGGCCTCTAATGCTTCAGCTCTCTCAATAAGTAATTCATCTGTCCCGCCTCTTCCTGTCACCTGACTTGCTCAAAGCAAAATGCACCCCGTCGGGCGCCAAGCCATTAGCTGCAGCTCAGATTGAGAGCTCAGTCACCCTGCTAGGGGGAGCCATTAATGTAGCTCTCTCAAGGTCAGCTGACAGCTGGTGGTTGGGGGGGGGCTGTGGATAGCCAGGGCGTGTCTGGTTCATTTCAGGCAATGGAAGCAACTACCTACTGAGCTGCATCTGACTTGTTTGTCTGGGAGTGCTTCTAGGTAAAACAAAGGTCTCGGGCTTGTAATTGTGGAAGAGTGTTAAATTAAAGTAAAAGGATTGACCCCCCCCCCATTTTAATTGCTGTAATTTCTTGTGGGTTTTTCTTTCTTGGAGATTCATGGAGAGAGTCTGGAATTTACTGAAGAAATGACGGTAATGACTTACTTGTGAGGTCGGACAGGGGAGATGCCTGCTGGAGAGGAAACACTGCAAACAGGAAAAGCTAACTGCTGTTTAAGGAGCACCACTGTATTTAAGGGGAGAATCCTGCGTGTCTGCAAAGTAATGGGAGTGCAGCAGGTTGTGGGGTCTCAGCAAATGTGAGCTTTAATTAAAATTGATTTAAAGACTTGGAATTCAGAGGGAGGTCAATACATTTTTCAGTCATTAAAATAATTCAATGGCCACTTGTGACAAGTGGCTTTGCTTTAAATGTATTTGCCTTTATTTTATTCTGATTGGCCGGTGGTTTCTCTGACTGCTCATGCTATTTGATTGAGTCCCCAGTCAGAGCACAGATGAATTGAATCTATGTTAATAGGGGTTTCTAAGGTAAGTGTGTGTGTGGGTTCGAATCCGAGCTGGGGCAAATACCAACATAAAGTGGGGGTCCTTAGGCA
>JAODLC010000001.1:32012019-32022438 GCA_026781145.1 Hippopotamyrus pictus
CGTCCAGGGCGTCCCCTGCCCTGTGCCCGACAGTGGACTGACATCCCGTCCAGGGCGTCCCCTGGCCTGTGCCCGACAGTGGACTGACATCTCGTCCAGGGTGTCCCCTGCCCTGTGCTGCCTGGAACAGGCTCACCATGTCCCTGTACTGGAGGGTGAATGTGTCATTCTATTCCAATAGAATAAAATGTCTAGTTATTAACCAAAACAAAATATTACAGATAAAATGTTGAGTATGAGTATAACATATATTACTGTATTTTACTTCTGGAAGCTTAGGTCCTCAACTGTGTTGCACAGGTTGTGAATGTGATGGTCTGGTCATTGGACGATTGGGTGTGTGATGGGGCTTGGTCAATGGGGTGATTAGGTGTGAAATTGGGCATGGTCATTGGCCGATGGGGTGTGGTCATTACCTCACCCCATTACCAGTTTGCTCACCCTCCTCTGCTGTTCCTTTTAGAGAGATCCAAGCAGGGGCCAAGCTGTCTCTCAATAGGCAATTCACAGACGAGCGCTGGTCCAAGCATCGCGTGGTCACCTGTCTGGACTGGTCCCCTCAGGTAAGACCCCCAACTCCGCCCCGTAGGAGATGCCATTTTGGTTGTTTGACTGCCCCCCTGATGTTAGCATCTCCTGTCCTGCTCTTGACTCCCGAGGGGCCGGTCCCTTGGATGCTGGCCCACAGTCTCTCCTCCATGCAGTCTGCAGCATTTGCTCTTTGCTCCCAAGGAGATGGTCTCTCCTTTTGCTCCTGTGAAGACTGCATTACACCACGTGCCTCTTTGGTGATGTGAAGATTTTGTCATCGTGTGCAAAGATGTGGCTCAGGGGTTTTCCGTCCTGTCTGTGCACATAAATTACCTGCGTGTACCCAAGGCAGTATTAACACCCCCCATACCCCTTCCTTAGGCCAGAAAGAGACATTCCCCCGACAGTGAAGCTCAGGTTTACAGCACAAGAGGGAGGGGGCCGATGACTTGTTCGTGTACGTCAGCTCAACGCATAGACCGGGGTTTGCCGCAGTGTTTTTAAGCACAGAGCCAGGACCTTTGGCGGGGCCGTCCCCCAATTTAACGACACGTTGATCTGTGGCGTTCTCTTTGTTACTACAACCTGCTTCTGTTGCTGGGTTGGGGGGGGGTGACTTCCCTGTAATAAATCTTGAGGAAGGCCTGGGGGCTTGATGCGGGCTACTAAGAATGTCGCTAAGAATACAAAGTGGGGAGCAGCAGGGGTGCCCTGGGGCAGTAGCGACTTCCTGCTGACTGAGGTGGGGTTTTCGTGTCCCTGAAGTACCCAGAGCTCCTGGTCGCCTCCTACAACAACAACGAGGACGCCCCCCACGAGCCTGACGGCGTCGCCCTCGTGTGGAACATGAAGTACAGGAAGACCACACCCGAGTACGTCTTCCACTGCCAGGTGCGTGTCGACTTCAGGATCCACCCCCATCCTCCTGCACTGTGATTTCACCCGCCTGGCTTTCCGCCCCCATCACATCTGTCTGCACACGTTTTTTATTTTTTTTTTTTGGTGGCTGCTAACAGCCGCCAATGTGAATGATTGGGTGAACGAGCAAGTAATTAATCATTCGCAGTGAGTGTACTGAATGTGGGCTGTACGCCGCCATTGCTATGGCGACCTGCACCCCATCACGCTCCCCCCCCCCCCCAGCCTGCTCAGTGTTAGCACAGGTTTCCCAGGACAGCATCGGCTAAGTGGAGACACGTGTGGGGCCGGCCCAGGGGTACAGCAGAATTCCCCCAACAAATATGACAGAACAGAAGTGTTGGCTGTATTTAGCAAATCTGGTGTGTTTCAAGGTCTGGGATACATCAGATGGCAATCTTAGCATTCAGTACTTGTAGTCGACATGTTTAATGCAGAAGAAAAGGACAGGAATAAAGATCTGAGTGACCTTGACAAAAGCCACATCGTTATGGTCAGAAGACTGGGTCAGCATCTCCAGAACAGCAAGGCTTGGGGGCGCTCATGGTCAGCCATGGTGCGTACCTACTGAGAGTGATCCGAGGAGGGAAAGACCATGAACCAGAGGCAGGGCGCAGGGTAAGCCAGGACTCGTCGACGTAGGATGTGAGCAACGGTTTCATGTCTGATACAAACCAACAGAACGAATACTGTGGCACAAATGGCATGTAATTCTGATGATCCTCATGGGAGTAATGTGTCAGAACACCCAGGGCATCGAGCATGTGGTGCTGCGTAGGCATCAATCGGACTTGTCCGTCCAACAAATTCCACAGATGCTCCAGGACTCTGTGTATACCAGTGGTGTATCTGTTACAGTTATTACTGTTGTCACAGACCATGTTGGTGCAAATGAGAAATACAACATTTAGACATTGAAGTAGTTAAACACATAACTGTTGGAGAAAGTGTATGTATGTCCAATTGCGCAATAAATGAATAGATGTAGTTTCAGTTATGTGTCATGACTTGGAAGTCAACATTCAGGTAAAAACAAATTCATTGGCTTTCACATTTCCTGGCATTTCATTCTGACAGCATTCGTTCTGGGTCATATTGAAATAATCTGTATTATTAAATGCTGCACCTACACTATGCGTATGAATTTGTTTGAATTACGTTCCATTTTTAAATTCTACATCCTTAAATTTAAACTTGAATTCCAGTCCTATATCCTGTTTTCAACCGCAATTCAATTCAGATTTACTAATTAAATTGGAATTTCAGGACCATTCACAATTCAGTTCTAAATAGTGCATACCCCTGAAGTCATGATGCATCACTCTCATGACCATTGTTACAGTTATCTGTGCACTTCTGTTGGTTCGTGCTACATGAGAGTCTTCATTCATATCTCACATTGACGGGTCTTAGCCGGCCACCACCTTGTCAGTGGATTGTGGTGTTTCCCTCCTCAGATCACTCTCAGTAGGTGCTCACCACGACTGACCATGAGCTCCCCACAAGCCTTGCGGTTTCAGAGATGCTCTGACCCAGTCGTTAGCACATAATGAAATGGCCTTTATCAAATGATTAAATTGTCGGGTACAATTTAAGTCATGCATATCGTTATTCCTGACCATTCCTTTTGCATTAAACATATTGACTATGCTATTTTAGGTTACTGTTTAGTATATACCAGACCTAACAAAACAATCAACGTTATTCAGTTCACATGGGTCATAATGTTTTGGCTCATTTTTGTGTGTGTGTCTGTGTGTGTGGGTGGGGAATAGAAATGACAGTGGTTTATATATCTTTAAAACCTGATTCAGGCCCCCCCGGAATCTGGTAAACGGCCTCATTGTTTCACAGCGGCATCTACATCTGATGCATGGTGAAGTCCAGCGACAGGGGTTGCATCTCTAACAGCCAGTGTGTGGCACTGTGAGCTCTTCACCCTCTCTCTCTCTCTCTCATCCCCTCCGAGCAGTCTGCCGTGATGTCCACCACCTTCGCCAAGTTTCACCCCAACCTGGTAGTGGGGGGCACCTACTCAGGCCAGATTGTCCTGTGGGACAACCGTAGCAACAAGAGGACGCCCGTGCAGAGGACCCCCCTGTCAGCCGCGGCGCACACGGTAATGGTCACATGGCATGGTCACATGGTCAGGGTGAAAGGGTACACTCTGGGTGTTGATGGAGGGACGTGTTATGCTGTGCGTGTGTTTCCTCTCTTGTGTCCTGTACCCCTTTGGATAAGCTGCTCACTGCCCTATACTGAATATGTGGTGATGGAAGGTGGATGTATAATATACCAATCCTTGCTTCCTTGGTGAGAGGCTTACTTCAGTTTTATTGTGTTGTATCCTGTATTTTTCTTATATACATTTATAATGTAGATGCCAATGAGAAGTTCCTGAAATGTGTTTAATGAAAGGGAAGCTAGTAGAGTAGACCGTAAGCCTAGCGTGTGGTGAAGCCTAGCTCTCTTCTGTGTGTGAGCCAGCATCCCATCTACTGCGTCAATGTGGTGGGCACGCAGAACGCCCACAACCTCATCAGCATCTCCACGGACGGAAAGATGTGCTCCTGGAGCCTGGACATGCTCTCCCAGCCTCAGGTGAGAGCCAGGGCCTTCAGGGGTGCCTCCACTCACCTGACACCTCTTTTGCAATAGTGCCGTGCCGGTGCTGACAGGGAGCTGGTTCTCAGGTGGTGCTCTAGTGCCAGATCCTGAGAACCAGCCTGCATTTCCACTGGTTAATAACATTTATAACTGACAGTGAGTATGCACATAACTATGGGCATGTACCATTTTGCAGTTTAAATATGTTTTGTTTAGGCTAATGCTAAATAAAATTCTGGTTCATATGTTTTCAGCAAACACTAAAATCAGACAAAACATCAAATACTGGAAATAAAAAATGCGGCTCTGCTGAAGTTTACAACACATTGTAGCCCCTCCCACACGCTGACATCATGGGTTGGCAGTTTCAGACCAATTCTCTGGAGCCAGGCCGAAGCCAGTTTTTCAGGCACGGCACCAGATGATTGGCAGTGGAAAAGCGTAGACCTGGCTCGGCACCAGCACCTTTATTTTGGTTATTAGGCTTTGGTTCTCCTCTCCCCCCTCAGTAACATGCACCTACCCGCCCTTTAAATAAAGGCTATCACCACCCTGAATGCTGCTATGAAGTCACTCAAACAATGATTTGGGAATGACAGTTATTTATGAATCCTTTTGTTATGACAGTTATGCTGTAAACATAAAATAAATATGTTTGGTACTTTTGAAATTACTGTGTGGGTTTTTTTTTTTTGTTAAATTCTCTCTTTTGGTTAATTGTACTTAATTTATCCTTTTTTACTTTTAAAATGGGAGCCATTTTTATTTTTAAGATCCATCTATATCTCTATATTTATCTATCTCTATATATCTGTCTATATCTATCCATCTATATCTATTGATTCTGCAAGGAAAAAAAGATTCATTTTTACCTCTGCATGCAAAAGTATTTCTTGTTTTAATTGAGTGAGGAGTGATGGTTGTGTGTCAGGGAGGAGGAAAGGACAGTATTCCAAAACGGAGTCGTAGGTGAGGACTAGCAAGGTCAGTGGCTGCATGGACGCTTGGTGCTGCAAGTGTTTGTCTGCAGGTGAAGTTCATTTATGTCAGTTGTGTCATATGCATGTCCATGTGCAGAGAAGTATGAACCGGCCTGTGGAGGGGTTCTGATCCTGCCAGAGAGATTTTCCAAATGTTCATCTTCCTGAGCCAAGGAGGCGCAGAGTTTCATTTAGACGGCTCTCTCACCGCCCCACTGATGACTTTAGGCATGTCTAGGCTTTTAGGCATGCCACACCTATTGTTGATATTTTTTAACCTGCTCCTTGAGTTCTTGTTAGGTTTGTTTGTGTTTTTGCTAGAGGTAAAATCCCAGTGTGTGCCACTGCAGGACAGCCTGGAGCTGGTGTTCAAGCAGTCCAAAGCAGTGGCCGTCACCGGCATGTCCTTCCCCCTTGGAGACGTCAATAACTTTGTGGTGGGGAGCGAGGACGGGTCCGTCTACATGGCTTGCCGTCATGGCAGGTATGTGACCCCCAGTCAAAGAGGCATCATTGTGCACAGTGATCAGTGATCTGAGCAGCATAGAGGGACTTTTTAATGGTAAAGGGCTGGTGCAGTGGCTTCAGAACCTGCCGTTAGATGATTTTCTGTAACTAGATTAGCCACATAGTGTCATTTTGTATGTCTCCTATTTTGGACTGGCCTCCTGTCCTGGGTGTCCCCTGTTATGCTCTGTGCTTCCTGGGACAGGCTGCAGGCCCACTGCCCCATACAGGATAAGCAGTCAGGAGAACAGATGAATGTAATATTCACCTCCTGACTAATGTTAAGCATTACTGTCGTTTCAGCTTAATGGTCAGTGCGGCATATCGATGTGGCGTCTGCCTCATCTTTCTGTGTGGTCCCTTAGTTTTTTTTTTTTTTAAGCTGACCGATCCTCCCCCGCGATCGGCAGCGCTCGCTCCCTTGATGGAATCCGATGGACTCTAGCACGCCCCAGCAGGGGTGCCCATGTGCATCTGCTGCTTCCCCGGGTAGGGAGGCATGGGGCACTGCCCGTTCTCACAGTGTCGCCTCTCTGCCACACAGCAAAGCGGGCATCAGTGAGATGTTTGAGGGCCACCACGGGCCCATCACAGGGATCCACTGCCACACAGCGGCCGGGCCCATCGACTACTCACACCTGTTTGTTACCTCGTCCTTCGACTGGACCGTCAAGTTGTGGAGCACCAAGGTAGGGGGCTTGCATTCAGTTAGGTAGCTGGTGGAGCATAGATGAAGCTACCTTATTCAACACAGTAGTTCATGCCGAGTACCCACAGGCAGGAGGGACTTGAGCCACTGTCAGCATACATCTCCATGCCCACCGCCCATCAGTAAATGGTGTTTTGGTGTAACTGTTTTATTTAATCCTCAAGCACCCCCCCCCATCCGGTATACCGCTGGCATGTTTATTTATTGGTGAGGTAGGGGAGTGGCACGGCGCAGATGATGTAACCCATGTGCAACTCTTGTTTATGACTCCACCCCCCTTCACCCTGTCAGAACAACAAGCCGCTGTACTCCTTTGAGGACAGCTCGGACTACGTGTACGACGTGATGTGGTCCCCCACCAATCCCGCACTGTTCGCCTGCGTCGACGGGGTGGGCCACCTCGACCTGTGGAACCTCAACAATGACACCGAGGTAAAAACAACCATTGCGTGCCTCTGCTGGTGAATCGCACACGTCCATCCGGAACCTTCCGATGCACTGGCCGGCACAGTGAAGATGTCATTATTACCTGAAGCAGCTGCTGTGTTATCAACCGCTGGGTGAAGCTGGTTAGCAGGAGATACACATTCTAATTTAGATGTGTGTGTGTGTTGCAGGTTCCAACTGCAAGTATCTCTGTGGAAGGAAGCCCAGCTCTGAACCGAGTCCGGTGGACCCAGTCTGGGCGGGAGATCGCTGTGGGCGACTCAGAGGGGCAGATCCTCATCTATGATGTTGGGGAGGTGAGCTGGGGGAGCTGGGGGGCACTAATGAGGACCTGAGGTAGGACTGCCTATGGTCCTGTGACCGTTAGGCCATAACCCCATAACTGTCGGCAGGAGGGAAAATGGCTTCAGTGTCTTTACCGGCTCCTATCTCTCCACCCAGCAAATTGCCGTTCCTCGCAACGACGAATGGAGCCGCTTTGCTCGCACGCTGGCAGAGATCAACGACAACCGCGAGGACGCCGAGGAACTGGCGGCACAGAGGCTGGTGGCCTGATCCACTGGAGGGGGCCGATATCAGTGGGGCTTCAGGGAAGAACGTCTTCAGAAATAAAACTGCAAAAAAAAAGTGGTATGCAAACTTACGTATCTTGTTCGCGAGTCAATCCGATCTGGAATACAGCCGTTTACCTCAGATGATTTTTTTTTTTTTACTCAAATTTTTAAGACCTTCAAAAGAACAGACCCTACGCCTTAAAACTGCGTGTCCGTTATATTCAGTGTAAGGTTGCTGTCATCACCCTCCACGCTCAGCGCATCACACCATGCTCTGAGCAGCGCCCCCCTGTTTGCCAGTCGCCCTATTGACATCCCACACCTGTAACTGCATTCCATCATTGTACCATAAGTGTGAAAAGATGTAATAATTCCTTCATTTTGTGTGAAACTGAAGTGTTCTTGTCATTAAGTTATTACCCTACCATATATATTCTCAGTAGTGTAAATTCATCCAGGACCAAAGGGCCTTAAAGAGAAGGATGTTGTACAGACATGTTAGACCATAGGAGCTTTTTTTTTTTATTTGAGGTGGATAGAATAAAAGACATTATACATTTAAACTGCTAATGATGTAAACAATGGTTTTCCTCCCTGTAAGACTCTCTTACACATCCCACTGTGTAATAAACATCAAAACCTGCTTCTTCCAGCAAGTTAAACTGTACTGATGATTATTTCAATAAAATGCATTAAATTATTTACTAATAGTCCAACTTTTTCTCCTGAATAAAACCTCAAACACCTGTACATGAGCTGTTATCCAGGATCGCAGAGATTGTTCAAACACCAAAGCGGGGGGGGGGGGGGGGGGGAATGTACAATATGTACAGGACAGCATGTGCAACCTATGCAAAGCAAAACCAGGAAAGCTGTGTTCATGCAAAGTTTAAAATTAAGAGACTAATACAGTTCAGAATGAAGCCACAAGGATGAGCTCGCCGATCTGCCTGTACAAAGGATTCATAGAAATGTTTCGTAACATCTGGCTCAGAGATCATGCAAACCGGCGGAAGACTTGGGGCTGGGGGGGCGGCGGGAATCAAAGTCTCTAAGAGTCTCGCGCCTCCCTTCGTGGGGGGGGCTGGATTGACACCACGCCTGAAGACTTGAATTTAGGCAAGTGCAGGCCGAACTTGTTCTCCACACCGGCGAAGGTGGCAGAAGCCAGCCTGTAGCCCCCCACGTGGTCTGGGCTTGCGGGGGGCAGCTCCGAGATCCGCGACTTGGGGGTCGGTTCCGACCCAGTGGGGCGGCTGCGGGAAATCCAGGAGATGGGGGGGTGTTGTTTATTCTTTTGGGCATGTTTAACATTCAGGTAATACAATCAATTGTAAACTGGATGTCTGAAATACTTCTAATTTTCTGTCCTATTAAGTGAAACAAATAAGGCGAGTGAGTTGTGTGATGCTGCTTGAAATGCTCTGTGCCTCAATGTATAGATGACATGCAGGTTTGGCCAGCAAGTGTATGCTAATTCATCACTAGGACAGAGTCCCATTCACAAAATTTAAAACAAAAATAATAAATTTTCATATCGCGTGGTTATTTCATAAGTGTATGTACCAAGTTAATGTACTTTTTTTTTTACTTTTTAAAAGCACACAGTGCCTAAATGCACCGATAGCCAAAACAGAGACTGCTGCCCGTGGGTCGTTGCATTCAGCATATGTAAAAAGGTCCATCTTTGATCTTTAATGGAATCTGCATGTCTTATTGAGCCATTCAATTCAAACAGGCCTGGACTCTGTAAACCTGTCAGCTGCTGTTGCGGGGCAGCTCAGCATCATCATTAGCTTGCAGGCAGCGAAAGTGGCGCATGTGTGTTGTGGCGTCATTCGTACCCAGGACACAGACACTTACTGTCCTCCGAAGTCGACGTAGAACCATCGCTGCAGGAGCTCATAGGTCAGCAGGGTGACGGCGAACTGCGGGGAGGACCTGCAGACACGAGCTGAGGGAACAGAGGGGTAAATCAGCCCAATTCGAGCCTATGGGGTGGGACTCGCTTCCTGCCCCGCCCTCCACCCTGTACGACGCCTACCTCCAGCACCCTTCCACAGGGCCCTGAAGCCTTCCTCACGCAGGATCTTCCGGAAGCAGTCGACGACGCCGTTGTACGTGGTCTGCCCCGCACGCGCTGCCACCTGCAGTCTCGTCTTGATGACATCGGCAGGGGTCACCAGGGAGGCGGCAGGGACACCTGAGGGCATGTGCGTCGACAGGCTTCAGCTCTCACACATATACCCTGGGGTCAAATTGACCCCAAAGGCACATGCCAGGTGACTTTTCTCATAGTAACAATACTTGTTTGAGCATGGAAGAGTTCAGCAATCTGACAAGCAAGCGACAGGCTCCAGGCCTGCGCAATACAGCCAGGTTCAGGCCCGCTCGGTGCCGCCAGCAGGTCACTATTTCCATAAAGGAAATCATTTAAACCAATGAGAAGAGGGAGCCAATGAAGAATTCATTTTTGTGAAATTGAAATCAGTACAATTTAACAGGTGAAGCTCAAATTGACTTTCTGGGAGCTGCCTGGAACAGGGCCTCATGAATCCAGCCGATGGTCCTACTGCTTTGGGCTGCAAGTCACCTGCAATGGCTCCGGCAGTCAGCAGCTGCAAGGCGCCCAGCCGGCCCTGCTCGTCCGCCAGCTCCGCCTTGGTGTGGGCGTACACCGGAAAATAGATGGCCGAGAAGGGGATGTCTCGCAGGAAGCAGGCCTTGGCTCCCTGGGAATGAGATTCACCCACTGAGGCGCCGCCGATCGAATTCTCCCGGTGACCTGGCCTGCTGGAGCGGTTCCCCCACATTTACAAACCGACAGCCCCTGTAACGACAGCTGCGTCTCGGCGGAGCAGCGCTAAGCGCTAGCAGACTCCCACAGCTGTCTCCGCATATGATGCTCAGGAAATAATGCTCGTTCATTCAGTTCACTACATCTGAGCAAACTACTGCAAAGATCTGCCCCTGAGGGGCTCAGAGAACTGGATCTAGTGTTGGAGACCTCCCCCGCCACGTCAGTCACACACATACGCAATCCCACAAGCCCCTTGTCTATTGTTTTCCCTCAGCCGGGGGGCGGGGGGTCCAACCTCCACAATTACTGGATGGATCAACTGGAATTATGAAAGCCAATAAATGTGTTTTTAATGCCCTGAGTTCA
>JAODLC010000001.1:32026992-32050827 GCA_026781145.1 Hippopotamyrus pictus
TATTTACCTGAGAACAGGTGTGGCTCATCAGAAGCCGGGTATAATAGAAAACCTACTGGATAGTAGCTCTCCAGGACCGGAGTTGGAGACCCCTGCTCTAAACACTTCATACATCACGACGGCACCCAGCATCTACGATATACAAAAAGAGAATGTCTGCTATCTATAAGCCACAGCACTATGTGCAATCGGGCTTCTGTGTCTAATGGCGCATTCAGCGTCTCCTCTGCCCCACGTCTCCAGCAGCCTTTTGATGTCTATTATTGGTTTGATGCATCATCATTAAGTAGAAGAGTTATACGTCTTGCATGTTGATATTCTTGAATGTTCCTATACAGAACAGCAGGTATCAGTAAATATAATTTTTTTCCCCACAACATCTCTCTCTCTTTGGACCAATGTGAACCAGTCTGACATTCTGTCCTACACCCCCACAGTTCAGCACACTATAGCATTTATGAATTAAAAATCCAGTATATTTCATTTCAGAAAATGGGCTTGTACTTTAGGGTTAGAATTCCATCCAGTACTCCAGCATTTTCTTTCATTTACGTAATTTTTAATTATTAAGACTTTTTTTCTGTGTACTGAGATTAGCGTTTCATTCACTAATAATTTTGAGTCACCTTTTTATTGTATTAAATCTTGCTCAGGATGTTTTTAAAAAGAGGGCATTAGTGGCAATTATACTACAGGCTTAGCAGGGCTGGTGTTTTGTGCTCTGACTGACTGGTAGATGGAGGGGGGTGGTGGGGGTGACGGTGACAGATGAAAGGCTGTGGCAGGGAGCTCGGCCCGGCCCGGCCCGGCCCAGCCCAGCACACCAGCCCGGCTTCCCAGGCTCGGGTTACCGTGGGTGGGGCACTCACCCCCAGCGATGGAGCCCAGGGTGAACCTGTAGGCGGATTCCGCAGCCTGGAGCCAGACCGGTCGGGACACCTCACCTTGCGTCTGCTGTGGGGGTGGTGGGAGACACACACCAGGATTTCAAAAAGTGGCACAGACGCTGCTCATGTAAAAAAGATCAGATATACAGACGCTCCTCTACTTACGAAAGAGATACGTTCCGAACGGTCGTTCGTAACTTGAAATGTTCGTAAGTCATTATTCAACATCATTTTAAGGGTATATGCAAGTACAAAGAACTGTGATGCTGGGAGTACGCACGCTACGCTGCTGCGCGGTAGGAGTAGCGGCCAGAAGACGTACTAGGCGGAATTGGCGCGCAGGAAAAAAAAAATTATGTTGCGGACAGGAAACGGGAGCCCAGTGAACACAATTCGTTCGTATGTCTGAAAGCTCGTAAGCTGAAAGTTCATATGTAGAGAAGCGTCTGTATACGCATTATACTGACGACAGAAGGCGGCTGCGGAAAGTTCTAGAAAAGAACACATGTATTGCACTGCCTGCTGCGTTGTGAATTCAGATGATGTTTGTAGGAAAGTTTCCGCTATTCTAGTCAATAAGGGGAAAAAAAAAAAGTTTTGTCAGCGGTGGAAAAGTTAGACCCCAGCAGTCTGAGATCAAAAGACCCTTTGTCTGCGAGAGTCTGTCTAGCCTGTTCGGAAAGAAAAAAAAAAACAGAAAAACAAACAAACAAAATAATTAGACCCCAGTGTACGTCACTGGAAAGAGGTGATATTGGAGATCCTGGCCGATTAGTGACGCAGCATTTTTCACTTTCCCAGCCCTCCTCGTCCTTCACTGGGCTTGGGTGGGGACTCACTGCAGTAAAGACGCTTCTGACCGCATACTTTGTCTAATGAATAGGTGTTCGGTGGAATCCAGAACAATGAGCAGACAGCAGGGACACCACCACCTGCTTAGCCCTTAAGGGCAATGCGGAGTCAGTCAGTCGTGCATAATTCACAGCTACGGAAGAGCAGAGCGACACAGTACTGCAGGCTCACAGGCTTTACACGCAAACTCCTCTTTGAAAGTATACTTGGTATGGGAGGGGTGCATTTTGGAACAATCTGAATTTTAAGGAGTTATTTCTGGGAGTCTTGGGTGCTGCCTTCAGCATTTATAGCTAAACCCAAAAAGGTAAAAAGGTTTCCAAAGAACAGACAGGAGGACCCAGGTGTATTTTCAAACCAACCCCCACCCCAGATCAGCATCTGTATATTGGTACCTGTCTCTGGATTTCGGCGAGGTGATATGGCAGTGTCCCCTCCTCCAGTGGAGCTATCCGCTCGATGTCCGCCAGGTTTAGGCGTCTACAGGGACAGGCGCCATGGCAGCCAGACCGGGGGGGGGGGGGCACAAGTGAGGTCACATTTTCCACAAAGTTTTACTAGAGTTTAGCTTGCAGTTACTGCTGCTTTAATGTGTGCACACACACGCAAACACACACACACACACGCACGCAGACACACACACACAAACGTGCACAAACACACGCAGCTGAGAGCTGACTTAGTAAACAAACTACTAATCCCTCCCCCCATAAAAGCGTGCCAGCTGAAAGGCACTATTGCTGCCCCTACATGCTACGCGGGAGCGTAAGGAAAGATGCCCCCACCCCCCCCAAGACCATGTCCAATGCACATAGCTGTAAGAGCTGAACTTGGCTTACAGGTCTTGCTAACAATAAACAGTTTTGGCTGGCTGTGAGGGTGCCCAACTAGACTGCAGCACTACGTAAGCGTGCCACTGCATCACTGCATGGGGTGGGGGGGTCGGCATTTACCCAGAATGCGAGTGGAGGCCGGAGAGCTGGTACAGGATGTCAATCTCCATCGGCGTGATCTGACCAAACTTGTTGGCGGCGTTGACAAACTCCTCTGGTTTGAGAGACAGGGAAGGGGGGGAACAGACAATGAGGAGGAGGAGGACGGTGGGGGGGCAGCGGAGAGCAGAGAGGGGCAGAGGATGGCTCGCCCCCTGGGGTACCTTTGGTGACCAGCGTGTCCTTCCGCCAGCCGGCCAGGGTGCTGTAGATCTTGCGAATTAGCTCCATTTTGTTCAGCAGTGAGTTGAAGGCGTTGAAGTAGGAGAAGCTGACCAGGTGTGAGGTGCCACCCCCCGCGGCCTGAGGAGGAAGGACAGCGCGCTCAGATGATGTCGTCAGATCACAGAGAGGCCCCCCTCCGTCTCGAATGACTCACCGACACCAGGTTCTCCTCCACGAAGGGTGTGAGCATGTGGTGCCGGATGGTGACCATGATGTCACTGAAGTCCAGAGCAGAGATGGTGCCGCTCTTCACCTTGTCCTTCTGTGCAAATGCCTGGCGGGCGTGCTCCAGCTGTAGCTCCTGGGGGGGGGTGGGGGGGAACATCTAATGAGAAACAGGCCAGGTGGGGGCCAACCCCAGCATGCAGATCTGTGGAGGAAACAGGTGCGTCCGGCCCAGCTGGGGGATAATTGATCATGATTGCTTTGCAATCAGAGGGTGGTGGGGAGCGAGGGGTTACTGCTGTGGTCACAGATCTGATCTCAGAGCTGGCCCCTCCTGAGCATTGCAGGCCAGCAGAGGGAACAGAAGACCTTGCTGGTTCTGGGCCGGCGCTGACCGCTACTTTTGAAGGCTTCATTCAACCGTGGGGATCAGTAAGGGAACACGGGGCTTCGAGGGACCCCAGCTTGCATCGGACCTCAGCTTGCATCGGACCCCAACTTTCGGAGCCCCCTGCCTCCGCCTTCCCAATACTGACGGGCTACCATACACACATTAATGAAGTTTATGGCAAAACTTCTCCTTCAAATGTTTAACTGCTTTGACTCTCACAAGCATGAAATGATGTTTGGGATTTAAGGAAAGCCAAGACTGCATTCATTTCAGGTCTGAATTGTCTCAACAGTTTCAGCAGTTATTTCTCTAGTGACAGACTGCCGTTTTCCCGGATTCCGGTCTCTCGGCAGGAATGCAGACGTGATTTCACACAATGCGCCACCGTCTGCAGGACGTGGGGGGAAAAAAAAACCCCACAACATCCCAGGCACACCAGGAAACGGCCCCGGGTACGAGCTGCTCGGGCCTGTGGCGTTATCCGGCGAGAATGTGCGAGGAAGGGAGGGCGTGTGTGTGTGTGTCAGGCTGCGTGACGGCACCGTGTGTCCAGCGGGCCGGTGTGACGCCCACATCTGTGATTGGTGCTTTGCTTCCTCCCCTGAAGTGCGCCCGCTCGCATGCTGCCGTTTCTGCAAACGTCACACACTCAGCAACCTCACTAAATGTTTAGTGTTTGTACGAATCTATGGATACAAAATGCTTAAATAGAAAAACTTTGGTAACATTTTACATTTACTGCACTTTCATAATGTTTTTACAATGCATCCGTAAAATTTTCAGAGCAATTTCATAATGCATTCATAAGCAACAGGGAAGCTCCCTTATATACCTTAATATCCTAACATACCTTAACAGCTTTCATAACAAACACTATACAATTATAATATGTGTAATTATCATATAATGCCTAATATTAATATATATTAAAGCTGTTATGTTATGTTAGGATATTAAGTTATACTTACGTGCTGCTTATGAATGCATTATGAAGGTGCAGTTAATGTAAAGCATTACCAAAACCATTTTCCCCCCAGAAAATGATGTTTTGTTAATTTTTCGGTCTTTATCACAGTTTAGCATGAGCTACTAAAGGGTCTCTGAGTGAGTGCTTGTAGTTAAGACCCCGCTGGCAATGGTTGACTGGCCCCCCCACCTGCAGGAACTGCGTAAACTCCAGGTAGTCGAGGTGCTTCTTGCGGTCGTGGCCGAAGTGCAGCCTGATGAAGTCACAGTTCCAGTTGAAGGGGATGTGGTGGTGGACCGTGGTCTGACTGAAGATATCTTGGACATTTTCTGCAAGGAATGACCAAATTAAAAATAATGGAAGAAGGGCACTGTGAAGATAAACAGAATGGGTTTCTTACACTTAATGGGTCATTTTGGCAAGAAAGCCGACACCCCCCCTGGCCTTCACAGCCTTATGCAGGTAAGACCCGCCATTGCGGCTGCAACACCTCCCAAAAAGATCAATACGTTGAAATAACAAGGTGATGTGACACAGGTGATGTGACACAAATGATGTGACACACGTGATGTGACAATCATGTTATAAGGCGCTTTCACATTGAAGTTCCAGAACCTGGTCCCTGGTTACAAGTTCTTGTGCTGTCTCGACCAGGGACTTTTGAAGCTTCTGGCTACTTTCATCTGTTACTTTCAGACCACACAACAGGACGCAGCCGTGCAGTGGGTGACACCTCAGCACCACACTAGTCTGAATGGACCAGTTTGAGTTTTTTCCCCGATGGCTAGAGTGCCAATCCTGACACCAACCCCCAAATTTCCCTGTAACTTGGAGGGCCTCCAGACAGGGCTGGATGAAGGTTAACATCATACCCAGGACAAAGCATCTGCAGGTTAAGGGCCTTGCTCAAGGGCCCAACAGAGTAGGATCACTCCTGGCATTCAGAGGATTCGAACCAGCAACCTTCTGATTGCTGGCACAAATCCCTAGCCTCAGAGCCACCACTCCGCTGGTTAAACTTCCACTCCAGTTAAACTTCACACATAATTCAAAACTACACCGCCACCCCAAAACTATGGAGGATGAACAAGTTGTTTTGTTAAGCTATTCAGTAAGTCGCTATTTGCGACTTACTGAAAGGGAGCAACTGCAATCAAAACAGGGCATACCTTTTATTTATATTTTATTCATACGACATGCGACATGTTTACGTTTCATTATTAAATCTGGCCAGCAAATCAACCTTCCGGTGTAACGTCTTAGCTAATAAGCACTGGCAACTTTCACTGCCACACCAGCAATATTAAACGAAAGTATATTTTCCAATGCAGAAATATGGAGACGCAAGCAAACAAATTTATTCATTAAATGTAGCTGATGTACAAAGTTTCATCTGCTCAATTTTTGCTCTGCTAATTATGTCTTGTCCCTGCACTTCGATGTAATTTTGCAAGTTAGCGGCAGTGCTCGTGATAAACCAATCAGCAAGACATCACTGTGAGCGTCTCCCCAGTAGTTCCTGTTCAAAGAAAAGCACCTAGTGTGGAGTAGTTCAGGAACCGCCTCTGAGGATCTACAATTGGACCGAGTTCCTGCAGTGTGAACACGACAAAAGTTCCTGGTTCTGATTCCAGAAAAAAATTCTTGCAATGTGAAAGTGCCTATAGTATTTAAGAAGCCTACAAAATAGGGAGAGAGCAAGGCTGGGTCGAGACTTGCCAATTTGCCAATAGACACGTCAGTGAATAATTCAGCACTTTGAGTACAACATTCTACAAAGACAAATTGTAGAATTTTTAACATCTCACCCTCTTCATTGCACAACTGAATTAAAAGACTCAACAAATCCAGTCAAATCTCAGTGAGTAAAGGGCAAGGTTGAAAATCAATTCTGAATGCACATGGTATTCGACGCCTCAGACATCACTGTCTTACAAACCATCATGCTTCTGTAATCGATATCATGACATGGGCTCGGGAATACTTCACCTATCACTATTCGTTGCTCCACGGATGCAATTCAAGGCTTTACCATGCAAAGCAGAAGCCATATATCAACACTGCCCAGAAGTGCTGGTGAGTTCTCCAGGCTCAGGAAAGCAGCACAACGAAATAGCTTTTTATGGTCTGACGAGTCAACATGCTCTCACTCCAACACACGCTAACATGCATAGTCAAGATCTGACCCGAGTCTTGCAATTACAGCAATAAGCTTTAAAAAAAAAAAAAAAAAAAGATGGTCTTACAAGCTTAGCACAAGGAACATAATGGCTATTATCTCAGAATCGAATGACAGGCAGGAGTCTGCATGCTTTCCCCGTAGTTTTACTGTGGGTACTATGGTTTCTCAGAGAGTCCCAAAGACATACAGTCCAGCCACTACTGCACATGCCCTGCGATGGACTGGCATTCCAGCCCAGCCCTGTGCTACCCTGCCAGGGATCAGTAGGTTAGAAAGTGAACGGATACTTATGATGGCCCTGAACTGAATATACAGCCACAGGAGACAGACGGATGAATCCATTTAAGATCCGTACTGCAGTTCTCTCATTCTAGATTCCTTCAGTAATGAATATCTCAGAGATGATAGATTAGACAACATCCAAGAAAGATTTTACTCACATGAAGATTTTAGTTTTGTCCGCATAAGAGACATCACTGTGGGGGCGAAGAGAGGAGGGTATATACTCACCAAATGAGATGTTCCCCGTGCCAGTCTTGTCAAATAACTGAAAGGCTACTATAAAAAGGGCATCCGGGACACACAGTACTGACTCAAAGGCGAGGAACTCCTGGAAAGAAATAAGCCTGAGGAAGAGAGAGACCATCATTAGCATGGCCAGACTGACGACAAGAGACTCAACATGAGACTCAACAAGAGGCTAATCAGGTAATACGTAAGTAACATCGGCAAGGCTGATCACAGAGGTCATTTTGCAAGTAAGCAAAGCAACAAAAAAAATATATATCACTTTTTTTATTAAAAAAAATAAATAAATAAAAAAATTCATGCAATATTTTTTTTCTGAATTATCCATATCATGCGTCCACAGAAATTTTTGAATTGATATTCAAAAAGACTAAAAAAAATTGAAGACTGAAATTGAATACTAAATACAAAGCTTAGTGTCATCAAAATAGCTTGGGAAGCCATTACTTTCAAACAGAAGCTCTGAATGCAACAGGCGTTAGCTTCTGTCTCCTGAAAGAAACAATCGAACATAAACCAACACAAAGACAATATCCATCTTACAGTTTTGCAGGAATTATATATTCAATGAATGGCAGTGTCACACTGTCTAGGCCGAGCAGGGCTGGATCCTCAACATAACTGCTTTTCATCAGCAATTCTAACATTTACGGGCATAATCATGTGAGAAGAGCAATTACTGCGTGTTTATGACAGATGACGACGGCTACTAATATTTACACTGACTGATATGGACAGAGCTTTTTCAGAAAATACAACTGGTAGTGAAATTTACGACATGCCATTCTCCATTCATACCTTTATCAACCACCAACGACAGCTTTTCAAACTGACAGGTCTGAACTAAGAGAAGCGTCTTGATGGCCCGTCACAGAAGAATGCGGAGAGTATTTAAAAAGGCAGACGCATTACGTGGCACGCCTGTCCGGAGTTCCCCCCCCCCTCCACCCATGGGTCTCAGGCGCACCCACCCACCCGTCTTTCGTGGTGTCGGCCACCCCGGCGATGAGTTGGACCGTCTTGGGGTTGTGGTGGGGCTGTGTATGTAGGCCCAGGAACCTCTGTACAAAGTCAGTCGGGGTCATGTAATGCTCGCCGTCCTTGTCCACGACGCTGGCATGCTAAAAAGAGGAGACACCCATGCCCGCTTAGACACGTCCTGCGAGGAGCCAGAGCCCAGGCAGGCGTGGAGATCGCTGCCCTGCGTAAGCCTGACACACAGGGATCTTTGTCAAACTCACATCAACCGAATGACATGCCATTCAATTTCTGTCGCTGTCTGAACAGGTACCTTTAGGGACTCTGAATACAAGGACAGGAGGGACATCGTCAAACTGTGTAAGACAAGTGAGTTTTTATTCTACGGCTAAAAACATTAATTTCATTCTGGTCGTGATGCCAAACTGGAAGCCATATCGAATAGCTGTTCATATTTTCCTTCCCTTGTTTTTAATTGCCACACTAGGTGGCAACAATGAAAAGGTCCCCATAAGCCACCCTCCCCCACGTTAAATGGTACACACTGCTCAATCTGTTCCCAGTCCGCAGCGATTTTGTTCCTCATTTTACACATCTCCAGGCCTGTTCCCGGCAGCCACGTTTCCCATCATGCCTGTCATCTCTTTTACATGAGCATAAAGCCAGGTGAAAGTGCGAGGACTGTAAATAAATGCTGGCCAGACCGGAAGGTGACAGGTGTGCATGGAGCAGAGGGACACGCTGCTGCAGCCCTGTGCTGGAATGCTAACTGAGACAGCTCGGTGCGCCTCCAGCCATGGTACTCAGCGGCAAAGTTTCTCAACCCGGTCCTCGTGGACCCCCAGGCAGCCACATTTTTCCCAGCTCCAGCAAACACGTGGACTATCTAGGGGTCCACAAAGCCTGGTTTGAGAAACAGGGCTCTACAGAGGCCCCCAGAGCCATAAAACACCAAATTTCATCCTTAAAAAAAACAAACTCACATAGGACTACTGCATCCACCACTGATGTTTGGCACTTATTTTCAATGCTACAGCCCTTTTTAAGGAGGAAAATGCAAAAAAAATAAAAAAAAAAAAAGCACAGTGCTCCGAGGAAGAAACATCTTTCTCCTTTTGAATGATAAAGCAGCAGTTTCATGAAATACGTTTTACCACCGTGTTCCAGTGCTCTTCATGTTTTCACTGGTTTGATTAAGGTGGGGTAACAGCTAATTTGTACAGTAATTTCTGTCAACCCCTCTGAATAGAGTTTCGACACGTCGCCTACGGTAAAAACCCTTTAAACATAACTTCCTTAAGTAACATAGCACAACAAATTTCGTGCTCCAACAGGGATGGGACAAGAGGTGCAACCAAGAAAACACACCCTGCCTGAAAGATAAGACAAAGAAAGCGAAATCGTAAGCGACCAGATGTCCGGCCAAACACAGAGGCCAATCTGCCACATTAAACAGATCGGTAACCTCAGGCAACTTCAAAGCTTCACTGTATCATACAATCACATATGAGCCAATAATAAATAGCATTTTTAAAACCAGATTAAACTGGCAGCCACAGTTCACTTATTTACCTACTAATTCCACTTTGGCACAACAAGACCTCTTCAATTATTTATTTTGCTAAAAGCATATAAAAAAAATTGACAGGACTTTTGATTCTGGGTAATTGTAAAGTTAATGGCATGTAGAGTCAGGAGAGGTCCATAAATAGAACGAAGTCAAATGAGACACAGTCTACCAATAGTTACTGTTTTTATCAGCATTATCCCATGTAGTGCCGGGCCACGAGCCAATCATGGCGCTCTACACATCAAGGTGTACATGCCGATTCATAACCACAAGAACAAAAACAGCCAATGGCATACGCTAATTATTCTGAGATGTCTCCGTTGACAATGGCCCCACAACTCGTTTTAAGCAATATCACTTTCCTGTCAAATGCCCGTACAGCAAACAGGGTGAGCGCCGCCACACTCAGACAGCATAGGATTCACGTAAATGCAAAAATAAAATAACTAAACAAGGATGAATAGGGCCAGGAAAGCATCCAGGGACACCAGTAACCTTTCTTGTGAGGCTGTGGGCAGTATCCTTATGCATATTCCAGGCAGGTGGCCTGGGGTGGGCGGGGCTAATTTAGGGAGCCTAACCAGGACACTGAATATATATCATGTGTCAGACTGACTATATAGGGAAGTATATACATACGATCATCCACCTCTTAATATACACAAGCAGTAACAGTTTGAAATTATTTTCTGAGAATAACACATTACTTCATTATCAAATAAATACATGGGTGGAGATTTAGGGAACAGGGTTACACTGTAATAGATCAGGTGAGGCTGAACGGGGGAGGAGAGGAGAGACCTGTAAAACTGCAAACCTTACAAGTGGTCAAATATACACTAAGCTGCTGAAGAATGTCTCACGAACCAAGTGTAACGAGTAAAAACAGATAGCAACGACCACTAAAACGCATAACAGGGAACTACACTCACCTTCAAGAAGATAGTCTTCAGCTCATTCGGATCGGCTCTCTTTGTTGATTGCACCTATAAGGCACACCACAATATGATTTCCAGCAAGGGTAACGTGCATATCAGTAACAATAATAATAACAAAGTGAATAAAGTGTAATACATCTAGAAACACCCCGAACTAGCAGTGGATGAATGATCACATCCGCAGACAGCGATGATATCTGAATCGATCAGCTTCATTTCTGAGAATCTGACAGCTTTTATACAGAAAGCAGTATTATATTTATTAATCATTTATCTTAAATATCAGGAACACCTAAGCAGAACCGCTCACACAGCAACTAGCTGTAGCAGGGCAGCATCAGCTTCCTTTTAACCGTTATACTAAACAAATCCCGCAGCTTTACAACACGCTGACGCTCATTTAGACAACAGGTATGCAGAAAACGCCTTACACGCTGATCAATTAAGTTCATCGAGGACACACCGACACAACATTGCACAAGGAAATGCACATAAGTGTCCAGCGTGATGCCAAACAAGAGGCCGGGCTATTGGGAGATGCTAAGAACAATACGTGCATTAAACTGGAACAAACACCATACTAATTGAACACGTAAACCCCAACATACTGACTGCGCGTATATAAGAATGTTGAAAATATCATTAGAAAAAATAAAGTAACAGTAGCTTTTGATCAATGTATTATAGCCAGAGTCACCTTGACCGCCATGCTGGATGTGACGTCACGCGGAGTGGCTGGCGCACGCGCTAGCTCTTGGGGTGTTGAGGGGAACCCACGCGGGGGTGTCAGTGAGTGTGTGGAACGAGGATGCTTAAAACTGTATGAAACACTGTTTATGAACTACCTCTGAGAACCTGTGCAGGCAGGGCTGGTTGTTAAGAGAAATCGCATGAAATTGTTTTGTTCTCTGCCAATGACCAAAAAATAGAAAAATGTAGCCGTGCGGCATACCAGGGTGTGTCCATGATGTCCCGGCCAGCGATGCGCTGATGTAAATGGTGCAAACCGATTGAATGCAGTCATTAACCCTGCAACCAGGGATGCCTGCTATTATTTTAATTAATATAAATATTACTTAAAAGCATAACATTGATGCATATAATATTGTATTTCCGTGTTAGATTGATGTTTCCCATGTCTGCAAACCTAATCCGGTTTCTAATACAGCTTAATTAAATTAGTAAAAACTGAATTAGCTGACAAACTATTTAAATTCTTACATAACTAATAACGAGCATGATAAGCGACGGGTGCTCTAGATTAAAGGTAGCTTGTAATCGCATTTAACACAGTTTAGAAAGTTTTAAAAGTAGATTGGGTTTTTTTGGCAGTTTCTTTGAGATGTTTAGGTAATTTGTTACCCTGCTTTCTGCTTTAATTGGATTTTATTCTTAGCAATGGGCAGCAGTACTATGGATACCAAGTACTGTAACTGCCAAGGAATCTGTGGTGGCGCAGGCTGCGCGCGCCGCATTTCATTTGCTGTTGGAGTAAGTCCCCAGCTCCAGTAACAAATTTAGGAGTTTTCTGAATGTGTCGAGAACTTATCAGTTATTTTCTTCATCCTAACAGGATAGCTAGTTATCAAGAATCAGGTCGGGTCATACCGACCGAAATTTGTTCCCAAATTCAACATAGATAAGTGTATAAAATCAAACGCTGGCGAACGCTGACGCATGGATTTACAGCAAACAGCGGTGGCATTTTGACATTGTGACTTTAACTGTGTCACTTAAAATGAAATATTTTTCTTAGCAAGCATGCAGCTTGGACTGCCGACAGATTGTTTTGTATCTGTGTTATGTTCTATAATCAAGACGAAAACGGCAAAAATGCACTGGGGAAAGTATATGTTATCAAATACAATTACAATCTTAAGTGTATTTATTTTGGAGATAACACACTGTCAACGCTCCAGCGTACACTAAAAGCCAGAAGCCAGAACCCTCAGATAAAGGGGAACCTATAGTCCTGTTTCCATGGTAGAGGGTAGTTGGTCCAAAGTTTAGAATTAATGTGCAGGTCATACAGACATGGCCCTTCTGGATCAGCCACAGTATCCCACATAATCGTTTGTTTCAGTTACCTTTGGCTTTCTTGTAGTACTATGAACAAGCAATGGGGTCATTCATATATTTGATTATCTCAGGAGAGATTCCCCCTATGAGTATTATATTGTCACCATGGCACTGTCAGCACCATTCCAAGATAAGAATGGGGATATTCCCAAATAAGATAAGCTATTTAAATGCTATTTTAGGATGCAGTAACCCATTGTAGCTTAGAAGAGAATTAATCAGATATTTAATAGGTTTTGCATGAGCTAACTAGAAAAGATGCTGTTAGAACGACAGCAATGTATTCCCCGGACAGGACCATCACCCCTCCCCCATCTAATTCTTACGCCTCCTGCACCCCCAACCTCTACAATTTCTAGAATTACTGGATGGATTAAATTTTTCCCTGACATAACAGTAAGAGCTGTAACAGATACATACAGGTAAGTGTTATATAAGGAGCCCTGGGGGGCCACGGAGAGTTTGTTTTTTTAATTTTGTGTGCATGATGTAGTAAATATGAGGCCGGTCTCTGTCACCGCGCCATTGCCACGCCCCCGCACACGGTCTCCCTCAGCCGAATTCTAGCTTGTTGCTAATCTGTGTTAATTGCTGGTCTTATTTAACCAGTCTAGCCAGTTTCCTCAGTGTGAGGTATTGTTGACTATGTGCCAGTTCCAAACATTCTACTACCCTGGGTTCTCCCACGTGCTTGCATCTCCTCTTGGGTGGTCTTGCATACCTAATCTCCCCAAAACCGAGTCCCTTAAGTGCGAGTCCCCTCCCTTATCTTGGAGAGTGTGTGTCCAGCTGCCCCCACGTCCACATGTGTGCCTGCCTTACCCACCCTGCACTTTCTGGATTGATCTTTTGACTGTTTGATCCTTGCTTCTGTCACTGACTGTGACTTCAGCTTAGTGTTCTGGTTCTCAGTCTGCCTCTAACTTGAATTCCTGGTTCCTGTGAGGTCCTGTTACAGAATACCCTGCCCCAACATGGATCCAGTGGAGCTACATGGTACCCCGGCTCGATTGGAACGGTACTTGCAGGACATATCTTGCAGCTATCATCCGCGACCCTTCCTTCTCCACCTCCCATCGCAGCCGCCTCTCCACCTGTTGCTGCTCCTGCCTGGCTCTACCCTATGCCAGAGTGGTATGGATGTCCATCTGGCACAGCGCCACCCTGACGCCTTCTGAACCGGCCCACTTAGACCTCGTCATCGCCCTCCGCTTCAGCAGAGCCTGAGAATGGGCGACTGCCTTATTTTATTAGCGCAGGCCAGCTCTCCCCTCGTACTCCTGCTTTACCCGATTGAGGCTTTCCATCACCCATATCCCGCAGGCACAACATTGCAAGTCAGCTGCTGGAATTCCATCAGTGATCCCATCCTGCCTCCAAGTACGCTGTGCAGTGCTGGACCCCTGCAGCAGCCAGTGCCTGGGGAGAGCTGGCAATCCTGTCCACATACATACAAGAGGCCTGCACCTCAATCTGCAGATTGAATTGGCTTGCCGAGGGGAGGCACTTGGTTTGGAAGCTTACATTCAGCTCTCTGTCTTCCTCGATAACCTGCTTTATGACCCAGTAGTCAGCTCATCCCACATTTTCTCAGTTCTCCAGTTTCCTTCCACAGACATCTGAGGCAGGATCCATTTATACCTCCTGGGTTGAACCCAATTTTATTGACATTACGTTCAGAATATATTGACCCTTGTTCACAGCTTCTGAGCAAACCCCTCCAGTCAGCCAAACCCCCACTCAAGATCTGAGCCTTAGACAGGTCCCCAGTGGGAGAGGGGCTCATCACTCAATGTACAGAACCCATCCTGCTCGAGATTGGTCTGTTCGATCAGGAACAGATTAAACTCTTGGTTACTGATTCCACCCAAGATCCTATAGTATTTGGCCACCAATGATTGCACTGGCATGACCCCCACTTCTCATAGCAGATGGGCAAGATCGCCAAATGGGGGGCTTCATGTTGTACTTCATGTTTACAAGTTTCCATTTTTCTGACCTCCGGAAACCAGAGCACCTCAGTTACCTCCCCATCTTTGCTGGGACTGGATGATTGAGCTGCTGCCTGGTCCCTCTTCCATATAAGCTGGGTATAACCTCGTACCTTCCCCAGAATGCAGGTTGAGGTTGGACATTGAGGAAGCCTTATTATCTGGGTTTATCCAAGTGCCCACCTCTCCTGTAGCCTTTGGGTTTTTCTTTGCGGAATAGAAAGATGGTGGGACTTCATCCATGTACAGAGTGTTGTGCCTTCAGCACAACTTGAGGCATGGGTCTGTACCTGTCTGTATACTGGTGGGTATGTGGTTGTGTGTATGTGGTTTGAAAACAAACAACATTTACATTAAATAAATTTCCCAGTAAAGCACAGTCTGAGCAATAATAATGGCAAATGGAAACATTGAACATTCATATTACAGTACTTGTGAAATGCAGTGCTTTTAAATGTGGAGGTTATAGGTACAACAGCAGGATCACAAATCACTGGTAAATAGCACACCCATCATAACATAAACAAACTTTACTGCAACTAAGTTATGATTAATATTCTACAATCTACATAATTTAATATGCTTTAACACAGCAGTGCTGAGATTTGTACACAAATTACAGCTCTGTGGCAAGCGATATTTGAATTGAATTGAGGAATACTTGACTGAATAAACCAGAGTATATCTGGCGACCAGCACTGGGTTAGTTTGTGGCTCATTTGCGGCTCTGAATTCCCAGACCCTTTGCAGATGCACTCTGATTGGCTGAGAGATCATGAGGCCTGTGGAAAGCCTTAAAGGCACCTCACCCTCCATCTCCCCTGTACATTTTCTCTCCATCCCTGAGCGATCAGGTTCGACACATGCGTTTTGTTTTGCAATAGGGAGGCCCAAATAGCATTTGACTGGCTCAAGCAGGTCTTCACCCAGACACCCATTCATCTTCTCACTGACCATTTGTAGTACAGGTGGGCACATCTAGTGTCAGGGTAGGTGCAGCTCTGTCACAGCGAAGTGGTACTCCTCCTAAATTGCATCCATGAGTATTTTACTCACGCAAGCTGTCAGGTACTGAGCGTAATTATGATGTGGATAACTGTGATCTACCAGCCATTAAATTGGCATTGGCACTTCCGCATAACTTCCATGTCAGCGCTTGGGCTTGTGGTCAACCAATCAACAAGCTATCGCTGTAAGAGCCTCCCCAGTGGTTTGTGTTCAAACATAAAGTACCTAGTTTGGGGTAGGAACTAAAAAAGGGTTCCGGAACTGCCTCCGAGTAACTACAATCTGGTCAGGTTCTTGCGGTGTGAACACGACAAAAGTTCCTGGTTTTGGAAAAAGGTTCTGGTTATAGAAAAAGGTTCCTGTGGTGTGAAAGAGCCCACTGACACGCTGACCGGGGGGTTAGAAACACTAAGGTATGAGGTAGCTAGATGACGAGATCAACGGGTTTCTGGTGCAGCGCTCTTCCAGTCTCCCAGTGGATATTGTGAGTGATTGGGGACCACAATTTACGGAGGGGTTCTGGAGGACATTCTGTGGCAGAATGGGAATAACCTTGAGTGTGTCTTCTGAATACCACCCGCAGGATGAGTGGCTTAACCAGGACGTTATTCGTTTTCCCCACTTGTACTGCATTCAGGATCAATCAAACTGGTACCAGTACCTCCTGTGGGCCAAATATTCGCATCACTGAATGTTGCACTCCTCTCTGCATCTGACACCCTTTCAGTGTGTCCTAGATTATCAGCCACCCCACTACCCATTGCTTCCACCGGCATCGCAGCAATGGGCCACTGATTTTAGCGGAGCAAGTGGTGCGTGTACGGCACTACGCACCGTATAATGACAGCAGTCCCCAGTAGATGATCCGCTTCTGCCCCCCGTATAATGACAGCAGCCCCCCAATAGATCTTCTGCTTCTGTTACTGACTATGACTCATGTATGATTTACTTTTTTCATGCTTTCAAATTTCTGCTTTCAGTTCTCAAATTAATAAAAATTTTTTTTTTTTTTTTAGTGTCGGATACTTGTATTTTAGCGCTAAACTAGCTAAGTTGAGCGTGCAAACCGTCCATAAGGAGGTGGGGGAGGCTCATCTAGGATAAATTTCACAAAAATACAGCAGTATAACTTACTGTAATACACAGTCAGTCCTGCTACAATGTGACCAATTCCTTCCTGAAAAACTTTGCTTTCACTAAAATCACATACTAAAATACACTAATACAAATGCGACTATAACAAATACAAATGGATACTAATATATCAGTTGCATTAGATCAGATTTGCAGTATGATTTCACGTATTATAGCAGAACTGACTGTACCACCCAAGCCTACTCTACAAACTCATCTTTATTAAAACTTTAATTAAATTCCTCCACAATAAATTTCCCAGAACCATTCAAAGCCCAACCTATAAAATCTGCTGAGCTAGGGGGGGTTGAAACTTAAAAAACTTTATTTTAGAACATTATGAAAATCATCTTGTGAAATAAAACGATCCTTTATTTGCCATTTGTATGAGCAGAAGTACATTGGAATGCTTTTCTTCACCTACTCCACCCTGCTCCCTATGAGACACGCTGACACACATACAAGTGAGTGTAAGCTTGGGGGTCGCAGTGCAGTGTCAGCCAGCATGAGGTGCCCCTGGACCTGGGGGTTAAGGGCCTTGCTCATGGGTCTACATACATGTGACTGTTCTGCCACCCCCGCTCTCGCTCCCATTTCCGTCCTCTGCCCCCCCTCTCCCTCCCGTTTCCGTCCTCTGTTGCCCCCCCTCTCGCTCCCGTTTCCGTCCTCTGCTGCCCCCTTTCTCGCTCCTGTTTCCGTCCTCTGCCGCCCCTCTCGCTCCTGTTTCCGTCTTCTGCTGCCCCCTTTCTCGCTCCCGTTTCCGTCCTCTGCCGCCCCTCTCGCTCCTGTTTCCGTCCTCTGCCGCCCCCCTCTCGCTCCTGTTTCCATGCTCTGCTCCCCTCTCTCTCTAGGGTTTTAGTTTTGGGGTTATTTGTCTCAGGGCTATCAGGTAGAGATTTTCATCCATATGATGTTTTTCTGAAGTGGTAATAAGATACTTAAAAAGTCAAATCAAGTGAATGGAGTAATAATATCAAACAGAGTTATCCTGTTTAGAAGGTCAAGCATCTTATCTAAGTCTTCGCTCTCACTAAGTGCTGTTGTTTCCATTTGGGTATGATTTGTCTCAAAATTTAATCTGGTCTAGATCTCAACCCTTCTAACATATCTATAAAGGTTGAAAAAGATGTGTGAAATACTTTTTGAGTTTTTACGATAAATGTATCAAGTGTCTGAAACTGCCCCTTTTTTGCTATCAGTGTTTTAATTTTGAGGTGATCTGTCTCAAAATTTGAGTAGTTCCAATTTTTTACCCATTCGATGTACCTGCAAAATTTGAAAAAGATCCATTAAATACTTTGACTTACTATGTTAACAAGACCAAGTGTCTTCTACAGCTGCAGTTTCCTTCCTTTGAAGCCATATATTGGTTCTGCTTCATTTTTGGGGCAATTTATCAGAAAACAGGTGCAGATCTTCATCTGTATAATGTTTTTTTTTTTTAAAAAAAAACGTAATAAGATTGATCAAATACTTCACAAGGTCAAATGTAATCTGCTTGGACCCTTCCCTTTGCTTTCACTCAGCGGTGTTGCTTCAGTTTTGGGGCAATATAACTAAATTTAGTCAGTTTCAGTTTGTGACCTACAGTATATGAAGCTTTGAAAAAGATCATACTTCACGTTGCAAAGAGGCAGTGAGTTATCACCTTATCGAAAAAGTGTCTTCAGCAGTGTTGGTGGCATAATGATTTGCCCATTTGAAAACAAGCATACAATTTTTTTAAAGACCTCAGCAGGCTCTTCTCTGTGAAGAGAATGCATTTCATTTGCCGTTTGTAAAAGTAAATTGGAATGGTTCTCTCAGCATATCCCGTTTGCTCTCCTTTCAGATATTCACACATAAATATACAATCAAGAATGAAGTCCGGGGTCCAAGCGTAGGGTCAGCCATTTATCCGGCACACCTGGAGCATTCCAGGGGGTTAATTGTTATTTATAAACCATGAGAAACATCACAGCAAGCTGTTATAAACATACTCTTCAAGTATTAAGTGTGTAATATAGTTCAGTAAAGTATGATATTTAAATGAAGCGCAAACCCACAAGATATGCAAGGTAATTAAATTTTCAACAAATATGAAGTTGAATATTTATTAAGTCATTTTTTTGTCTTTGAAATTTTACCTGCAACGTTTTAGCTGGCAACCCTATTCTTGGGTAGCTCTTGTGTGTGCTGTTAATTATGCTTGATTACACTGGCATAAAGTAAAGATGTAAATTGCTTATCAAGTAATTACAGCCGGACGCAGGTGTTTTGGGAAAGGGTGAGCTTTTAAAAATTATAGTGTGCATGTCATAGTATCACATTTAAGGTTATCGTTCATCTAAATGTAATATGTGAAATAAAGACTGGATTGCAGTTTATATTGGTACCACATTATTAAAGCTTTTTGGGCAACACTTTACTTGAGGGGGCACAAGTAGCTTAGTAACTCGGTGACTACTCAAGTACAACTCAAGAGCAAATATAATAACTGCGTGAAATACATGAACCGTTATGATTGATTAATGATGAACAAATGTGGAATTAGTACATAACTAAAACTCAGGTTCTGGTTAATTAATATGTTAAGTAAGAGTGTACTACTACATATTTGTACCGCCTCAAGTAAAGTGTTGTAATTATTTTTTTGCTTATAAATGTTTGAAAAGGATTTAACAATAAATGAATGAATCAGTGTCAACTGAATGTCCAAAATAAGGCAATATATATATTATATATAATATATATAATAAAGTATCAGCCGCACTAGAAGCAGAAGCGTTACACAGAGCCAGCATCCCGAAAGTCGCAGGGGAAAACTACACAGCTCATTTCCTGTGTTCAACAGCAGAATGTCGCAATGAGTTGCGTAAAGGTAGCAGAAACACAAACACCAGAGCTCAAGCGATATTTGTAGTTATGAACAGAAACTGATGGCATGATGTTCTGCCTTCGGCCTCAGTGTTTCAGCAGTGGAATTCTTTCAGGAAAATCCTGGTAGAAATGATGCCATGATCCTACTTTTCTTGATTAGATAAGTGAACCTCATCATGAAAAATGGTCCACTTGCTGAACCCTAATTCTACATTCTAGTTCATCCAGGAACAGTTTCTGTCAGGCTGTGCCTGGTGTGAAGCAATAACCACTGCGATGTTCTGTTGTTTTTCTCTGCCTAAAAATATTCACATATTTTGTTTTTGCACAGTCATCCATAACGGTGACATTTTGATAGTGTACTATCATTCTACTTGGCAGCCTTCAATACTTTTCAAATTCTTTAGATTTTGCAAGGAAATTTGTACTTGGCCATTCACTGGAAGTCCAACCTAGCAGCACTTCTGTCTAGTTGAGTCCATGACAACGTGCATGTTTACAACATCCTGTTTGCCTCACTTGTATGTGGCTTTGGACAAAAATGTCTGGTAAGTGTGTTAAATGTAATATAACTGCTGCAAAGCCAAGGAAAGGCTTAGAATGAGTCTGCAAGAATTCCTGACTGAGGCAGGAATCGAGGATTCAGATATTTCAAAAAAGGCTCTTTTCTCTATGGCTGACTGCTGACTCTGTCCTTGTGGTGGCGAGATGTTACTGAGGTGTCTTCTGAATAGGAAACTAGTTTGTACGTCAGACCAGGAAGGAAAGCTGCACCTTGGGGCCCCCATGATCAGCCAGGGTCCAGCACAATCAAATGTTCCCTGTGACAAAGAAATGTGTCCTACATTGTAATGCAATTATAAGAATCTTTCATTGTTGGAAACAAACACAAGCTTTTCACAAATTCCAGATAAAGTGTCTGCTCATCTTAATCATCTTTGTTTTTATAGTATAGAAGATAAAAGGACGATAAAAAATAATTATGGCACAAAGGCGAAATGTTTCTTTTTTTTTTAAAGGGGCTCAGTTGAGGAGTTTGTTAACTGAACTTAACCAAGCAGTAAATTGGAATGAAAATGAGTATGCATGATGCTTACAAAGAGGCTACACAGTTGCTACAATGAAACTACACAGTGTCAGTATAATGAGTGGGAATAGTCCAGCAGGTGGAAGGCAGGACAGGGGGGGCTTCCAATCAAGGGTTCATTCAACAGCTGCTGCTCTAACGGAAGGTTCTGGAGGTTCCAGGCCGAGATCACCCAAATGTTTTGATAATGGGCCCTCGTTTGAAGGACATGTGCAATTGTTTATGCATTTGTCTCTACCTCGCTCTCCCATTGTGTCATTGGGGGGGGATTAAACATTAGTTCAGAATGTGCTTCAAAAACCCCATGACCCCACCCCCACAGCAGGTGAAATAAAAGAAAAAGCAAATGAAACTCGTTTAGCTTCCCAAATCCCCCATACATGTAGTGTTTTGGTGATTTTATGCCTTGGTGTTCATTACGTGCACCATTGTGACGAAACGTACACCGATGGACCAGAAAGTATGAGCACCTGCAAAAGGAAATGTATGGAACTGCTGCTGTCCCATGAGTATAACTGCAGTGCGGATTACGTAATATACATGAAATATACATGAAAAAACCTTTAAATGTTCAGATTGGATTCACTGTGATGACACAAGGGCCTACACACATCGTGGCAAGAACATGAAATTAAAATCAATGATTAATTATCATTAAAAATAATTGCAACTCTCACCAAGAATAGCAGTTTGAAGATGAATGTATAGATGATGTATTATTTAAATAATGTAAGGCAGGCTCTCACATTGCTCCTTTTTAAGCTGAGATTTTAATAATAAAACAGTCAATAATACTTGACGGCTACTTGGTTTTCATTGCCTTGTTAACTGTATACCAGCGTGCTTTGTTCTCATAAACAGTCTTTGCAAAGAGACACAACAGGCCCAGAAAATATGCGGCCAACTCATCCAAACTGAGCAATGGATCCTCTTTTAAAGTGTGTGTGGGGGGGGGGGGCTCTCTAAAAGTGGCAAACGGCAGGACAATGCGCCGCTCCCCCCTTACCCGCGTCTCACAGAAACACGGCCGCAGCGCTCACAATGGCCGAGTGGTTATCGGCTGCAGGTGCATCTCTTGCGGGCGAACGTTTAGGCGACGCGTGAATGGTGGGGCGCTGGCGGCGAGCCGCATTAGCCTTTTGTGGCACCGCCTTGCTCGGTCCATTTGCATTGCCCCGATTTGAATGGCGCGTATTTGCGGCAGAGAACTGATGGCAGCCGTGCATCTAAATGGTGTCAAAGGGCTGCTTAGCAAGTTAATGCAAAGTGTCCTTGTGTCAGCCCTCGTGGAAATGGATACAATGCAAACAGTATATAGCAGGAGAGTCCTTGCTTTCTGTCATGTTAAATTCTGCTGGGGGGGGGGGGGGGGGGGGGGGGGGGGGGGGGGGGGGGTGCTGGCTGTTGAGCCTCTTTGAGACATGAGGGCAAGTTAATTTGATTGAATTTGTTGGCAAGAATTAAGAGAGCGGGACGACGTACTGTGGCATGGGGAGGGGGTAGTTTCGTTAAGTCGGAATCAGTTCATTAAATTTTATTGCTTGGCGAGGAATGGGAATAAATAATTGTTGGAACTTCATCAAATATTCATGGCTTACGAAAAGCAGTAAATGTATTCAATTAAGTGATTTATGGGCCTATTCATTATGGGGTAGAAGTGGGGGGTTTTAACTATACTCAGCTGACAGTCTTAATTACCTAATAGGTTTCCTTTTTGTGGAAAATACATGCATTCTTTCCCATTAATGTCTTGGGTCCACTGTATGTCTGGACTGAAGTATTTATTGATGGGAGAACATTTGAGATTGTCTATTCAATTGAAGATTTTTAACAGTAAATGTCTTTCTTTCCTGTGTACCTAATGCTCTTTTAGGTGTTGTCCTGATTTAGATGTTTCACTGTATACCAGCAGATCTTAAATGCGCTATGTACACTAAAGTATTGGGAGACCTGGCCATTCCACCTACAGGAACTCTTATGACATCCCATTCTAAATCCAAATCTAAATCTTTGGAGAAGGCTTTTGGAGTGTGTTTGTGGGAATTACCAAGACATTTTGGACAATTCTATGCTTCCGACTTTGTGGTAATAGTTTGGGGAAAGTCTTTTTCTTTTCCAGCATGACTATGCCCCAGTGCATGCACAAAGCAAGGTCCACAAAGACAAGATTAGGTTAATTTGGTGTGGAAGATCTTGACTGGCCGCACAGACCCGTGACCTCAGCTCCACCAAACACCTTTGGGATGAACTAGAACGGAGATTGTGAGCCAGGCCGTTACATCCAACATCATTGCCTGACCTTACAAATATTGTTCTGGATGTATGGGCAAACATTTACAGAGACAAATCTTGTAGAGAACCTTTCCACAAGAGTGGCAGCTGTTATAGCTGCAAAGGGGGACCAACTCCATATTGATAGCTACAGGCTTGGAGATATATGTGCTATAGCTGTATGATTTATACATTTTTGGTTGTATTCTGAGGCGGCACAGTGGTGCACTGTTGCTTCATGCCTCTGGGAGCAAGGTTTGAGTCTCCACCCTGTCTCCATGTGTTTAAAGTTTACATGTTCTCCCTGTGTCGTCGGGGGGGTTTCCTCCAGGTACTCCAGGTGGCATATAAGATGGATGATTTTTTTTTGTAGAATATTCCCATTCCAGACTCTTCTTTCTTTTCTGTGCTGATCTATCCATATTGATCCTCATTGAAAGACCCATCCTGTCCTTGTCTCAGTATGGTCAGCAACTGTGCCTAGTCTTGCAGCAGCCTGCCTACCCCGAGTGACACTATTCCACGTACGTCCATCCATCCCATGTGAGACCCTGCCCTGTTCACCTCCTGGTGTCCCAGTTGTGCCCTCTTCACCTCCAGGTGCCCCGGCTTCACCATACTCACCTCTAGCTGCTCTGGCTGCGCCCTGCTCATCTCCAGGTGCCCCGGCTTCACCATACTCACCTCTAGCTGCTCTGGCTGCGCCCTGCTCATCTCCAGGTGCCCCGGCT
>JAODLC010000001.1:32061040-32073003 GCA_026781145.1 Hippopotamyrus pictus
GTAGTTTGAATGGGGGGGCTCAATAATGTTCCTATCTAGAAAAGGGGGGCCCTGCAGAGAAAGTTTGGGAACCACTGGTGTAGAGCAAGCTAAAACCCTGGGTAACAACTCTGAGCTATTAATTGAGTTCTCCCCAAATGAGCTTGATGGGCCGAATGGCCTCCTTTCGTTTGTAACTTGTAATGTTCTTATGCAAAAGCAGCAGAGGTAAACTTTAGGCTGATTTTTAAGCGTAGACCCCCATAATCATTGAAACTGCATTACTTAAGTTTTGGTTTATAAGTGTGATGTCACACGTGCCCATACAACACAACCAGCTGCTCCAGTCACTGCCACCTGTACAGTTCCCATTATAAGCCTGTCTGCCCTCACACTCAATGCGAGGATTTGTTGATTCAGTGTCACTACTGAACGCACTGTCTTGCATGTGTCTTGCATCCAGTCCAGTCCAGTCTAGTCCTGACCTGCCCTTCCTTCCAGGTTCCAGCCCTGCCTCTTTCCCATCTCCATCGGTCCATCCCTGTGTTACTAACTCCTGTCTCCTGTGTTTGTGTAGGACAGACACCCCCAGCTACCGACAGTTTTGAATCCGTCGCCCCGATGCCAAGATCAGCCTGCTGATATAATCTCTGTTTGCCTGTTACCCAAATAAAACTCCAGTTATCCACATTTGGGTCTCTCAGATTGTATCATTACAAAAAGTTAAAAAATGCTTTAGCTTAACTTATTGATGGTCTCAAACCAGCTGACTATCACAGTACCTGTAATGTATAAGACAGGCAAATTGGTACATCACTGTATTTTAGTAGCCTGTAGCCCAACACTATACCATACAGCCCATATACTGGCTTACATACATTATTAAGTAGAACACCTCATTATCCTAGCAGCTAAAAAACCGACGATTGAACACGGGGGGGGGATTGAGGTCCCACATCCCTCGTGTCCCATTCATGATGACAATATGATTATTTGGGGGGGGGGGGGGTTTGTATTGGCTGTTCTGATATTATTCTCATTTTCCACACCCATAATTTACACCCATGATCCTCACATTCCAATGTTCCTATGTCCATCACTTTTTTTTACTGTATCTTTATTTGTTTCAGGTTTATGTTTAAAATTACTACAATCTTTTGCCAAATAATGATACAGAATCTTCTGGTGGATTTTGTAGACTTTCTATTGACCCTGAATGTCATGAAGCGGTACTTTTTTACAATTTTAAACACTTTGAATCCTGGAATCATAAAGTAGGATGAAGCCATTCAGAGGAGGGTTTCTCATAATCAGACAGCTTTTTATTCATGTGTAAAACAGGTTTTGAATAGATGTTAAACTGTAAGGAAAGACCCACAAATGAATCACAAATGAAAAAAATTATTAAAAGCACAAATTAATTTTTCCGATTAAAACCATTCACCTGAAAATCGCAGCTTTGTTATTCATTTACAAAAAAACACTATCGTAATTAATAATTTTGGGAAATACAGACTAGAAATACATAATACAAATTAAATACTAATTATGTCAATTAAGTCAGGGAAAGTGGTAGGAATTAAAACCAAACCAGGAGGTTATGAGACCACAGTGCAGTAGAATGTTGGCGAGAAGTGACTGAGAGAATGAAGTACCTTCAGCTCTGAAGAGGAGATGGGTCACATAGAGCTGCACAAGAGCTCTCCTCAAAAACAAGTGCTACCCTAGCAGCACAGAGGCTCCCTAGTGTGATGTCATAAGGGAATTTCAAAGCTAATACAAGTGTCATTCTAGTGGAGGGAAATATTTTCCTTTCTAGTACACCTGTTACCATGTTTTCCAGTTAAATCTTCCATATGCCTCCTGAAAAGGTTTGGGTTTCCTTTGTTGGATGCTGTTCTTCTTAACAACTTCATACCTTTCATCATGTTGTATGTTTGTCAGAGGTGGAAAATTCAGGTCCAGAAAGTACAAATCCAGACCAAAGTTTTGTTTCAACCAACCAGTTGAGTACTCTGTGAGTGCTGCTCTTTGTACTAAACAGGTTGGTTGAAACAAAACCTTGGTCTGGATTTGTAGTTCCTGGACCTGAACTTTGCACCTCTGAAGTTTGTACAGCTGCTACCTTGGCCAGGTCTGTCTTGTAAAAAAGATTTAATCTCAATGGGACTTCCTGGTAAAATAAAGGTAAATATGCTTCTGAGTTTGGATTGGGAGTGGAAAGCCTTCATCATTGGTATTTAAAGTCATTGAATTGTCAGTTTGTGGACATTATGGATACATTCACCCTTGTCTGGCTTTACAATGTGTATCCTGCAAAATCTACCGGGACAATAATTAAACATTTTATTTGTATTTATTGTCAAGGCTCATTACCAGTACTTCCAGTTTTAAACCAGGTAAGATCTTAAGGCTACATTTCACCTAATTATGTAAGTGTCTTCTAGCTCTACTGAGACAAATATGAGTAAAATTAATTAACATCTATATATATGCTTTCTTGGATTTTCTCCGGATCATAAAAGGGATTGGGCATACGTACAGCATTAATTTATAGAGCACAGCAAATCAATTTTCTTCCTCAAAATCATTTCTGTATCCCAGAAACACACTGTCAGAATTTCATTATCTCAAAATTCTACTGTAGCATATATATTGAAGGTTATAGTACAATATAAACCGATATAATTCATATTTACTCAGTGAGGTGGCAAAGAATCTTCTTGAAACAATGTTAAAAGGATTAATTGCTAAAAGTGCTTTGATCTTTTCAAGAAGCGGAATAATTTTTATAGCCTACTAATGTAAAATGTATCTACTTCCTAGAATATTTATTGCATAAAGTTAACGTTATTTTATTCTTAAACAATACAAATTTAACTTGACAATCCGATCTTTTCCCCTTTTTTAAATCAAGCGCAGCTCAGGGCGGACCATGTGATTCTCCGATATAAACAATATGGCGGCGCCCTGTGCTATGAAACGTGCCACAAGAGCAGGTAGCGGGCTTCTCATTCCTGATCGTTTTATAACTAACTTAAAAAAGATTAGTTTTCTAAGTGACATCTCTTCAATGTACATAGTTCCCTTTTAGTTTATTTAAGATAAATCGTCAATTATTCCGACCTTGATACTAAACAACTTGTTAGCTAGCCGCTCAGTTCAAATACTAGACATACTCGTCTTTGCAGGATAGCTGTTACCAGACTAATAAAGCAGTTTTTGCGGCACGACCGTTACATACAAGCGTGCTTTCAAAATGAAGTACATATTTCTGTGTTTAAAACAACGCTTTTAAGACGCAATGACCTTGAAAGCAAATAGTTGTGTACTGCAAATTAAACAAATGTAAGCAAGGTAACCATTTAAAGCCGATTTATTTGGCACACCTTTCTGTTTCGGAGCAGCCGGTTAATTCGTATGTTTCTTACCTGGCTGAAGACATTAGCCTAAATACTTCCTGATGATATATAATTATAAAATAGTATACGGATTAATCTGACGTAACACGTAAGTTATGAATTCAACATTACTATAGGTGTTGGTTCGGAGAATTTACAGTTAGACAATTAAACAACTTAAGATTGCCCCATAGAGATATAATATGCTGTTTGCCAAATATAGATATACATTATTGTAAATACGGTGATAAAGACAGTGATAATTTTTTTAAACAAATACAATATGACCTGTAAATACAAGCATCCATTGTAAATTAGTGTATGTTTGAAGTATTTTGTGGTTTTTAAGGAAAGCACTCTTATGATCTGGGAAATGAACTTTTACTGTTAGTGGCATGTATTTACAGCTTCAGCATCATGTTAAATTTCCGTTTTCCTCGGAGCCTGGGTGTAAATGAGGTAACAGGATATATAAAGCATATGGGTAAATGCTTATTTTGCTGTTAGCTGGAATATGCTAAGAAGCGGAATGAAATCTATAATGGACTGCATGTTAATTTACCTAGTGAACAAGTCCAGTAATTTAAGTCTGATGGGATTTAGAGAGTCCCTGTTTACCTCTAAGGGAGAGTTCTGTGAGACGTCCTGTATGAGATGATGGTTGAATTCAGGGACAACAATAAAAAAAGTCATGCATAATGTCTGAGTAGCAATTTCAACGACATCCAATTCTTTAAGGTACTTTGGGCAGTACATGCCGTACAGGGTGTACCCTGCCTCAGGCCCTTGGCCCTCAGGCCTCGGGTTGCCGTGACTCCGATTACAGAAGCGTGTCCCAGCCTGTGGCGGGTGTCTGGGGTGGACCTCGCGTGGCCAGAGTGGTCGTCTCTTGCTCTAGAGACAGACTGATACCCTGCCCCTCCCGAGAGAGTCAGGCGTCTGAATGGCTGCGTTCCTGACGCCGGCGTCGTGCCCGAGTGGAATCGATGTGTGACGGACATCCTTGTGGGCTCCCCCTTGTGGCCGATGCTGCACTCCTGCGTCGCCCCGAATGCCACGGGCGCTGAGTGGAGGCTAATGAGCGGCGTTTCGCCTTCCATCGTGGCGAAGTCCCATCAGAGCGCGCATTTTCATAGTCATCTTTGTCCTGGTGCGTGACAGTTGCTTCGTGTATCAATTTACAAAGGGTCCTGGGGTTAATTTTAATACTTCCTCCCTTGCCAAATGTACAGTAAAAAGTTAGCTGGCTCTGTTTTGCATTAATCAGGCTCGTTCCTGTGGTTTTCATTACAGAACCGTTTGGGGTCACATCCTGCGGTTCTGGATTGTGAGAAATGTTCTCTGTGGCAAATGCAAATGAAGGATGTATCTCGGTACCTTTTGCTGTTGTTTGAATTATGCTTTGACCTGATGAAGACCTTGCGTGATGCGATCTTGAATGTTGACCACAAGGGGGGAGGGCTGGTGGAGGGGGGGGGAGTGTTAGTGAATATAAAGTGCTTAGTGACCTAGTAGAGGGCTGCTGATTGGTCACATGGGTCAGCTGGCCTGCGGGATGCTCTCGGCCTACTTCCTGCTGCGGAGCAGCACCCTCCTGCCGGCTGATTGGTCACATGGGTCACCTGACCTGCGGGATGCTCTCGGCCTGCTTCCTGCTGCGGAGCAGCACCATCCTGCCGATATCTGTGATGCTGCAAGGTGTGCATGTCTACGTGTGCCTGTCAGTGAAAGGTGAGTGGGCTTGGGGCGGGAGGGGCTCTGTGCCCCCCCCAGATGTAGATTAGTGCTGTCCTACAGTATTTAGCCTAGGTCCTTTAAAGTCAGTATCACTGAACGGACAGAGAATCTATGCCATGCAGCAGAAAGTGGTTCTTCATGCCATTTGTTGCCATTTTTACATGAAACGTAAAGACCAGCAGTTGTCAGCATCTACCTGTGATTTCCACTACATCAGCATTACTGAATTTCGAAGTTTGAAATTGATTATAGAGCCCCTCTGTATAAGATGCAGAGTGCTGGTTGCCCCCCCCCCCCACAACAGCCAGCCTGGTCACTCATCTGTGGCGATCCCAGCCCACTGCTGGGGATGACAGGCTTTGACTCCAGCTGCCGTGGGAGGTCCGCTGGGGGCATTTTTTTGCTTTCGTGGAGATGGACATGTCCTGGCCTTTCTGCCAGCTCAGGGACCGTCACATTCATGGGGGGGTGGCTGAATGGTAGGCATTCTTCTCCTCTGGTTTTGGGCGGCGGGGCTTTCGCGGGATCTGTCATTGTTGTGTGTGCGCTCAGTTGTTATGACCCTATTATTTTCTTCTTAACCGATCTGATGACAAATGCATGGCTACGTTGGCTTCGTTATGTGGCTTCATATATATTTATAGATATATAACATAGATGAAAATAACAGAACTTAACAGAACAAAAGCATGGGAAGTAGTGAGATTATTTTATAGCAGTCCTTCAACTTAAATAGAAGGTTTTTGATGTCGGCAAGCAGGAACGACGGCCCAGGTTTTGTCTCGCCTTTCTGGCACGGACTCCTTGCCCGTCCTCTACCTGGTGGCGCCGATCCATCCTGCAGCACAGACGGCCGCGGGAAACGGAGTAAGCGGTTAACGTGATACGGGGGCTGAGGCATCCCAGCAAGTGAAAGGGGCTCATTCTGGGGACACCAGCAACCCGCCCCCCCCCCCCAAATCACATCGCCTTACTGTGTTACCATGGTGCTTTTTGTGTTACCTTAATTGTCTTATACCCCCCAAATCCAGCCCCATTCTCCCCTATAGAGCCCTTTTCGAAAAATGTTTGACGCCACAGTAGACAGAGGTGAAGACGAAGAGATAGACTTGATATTGTTTGATGACCAGTGAGCTGCTGGTTTTCATCAGCTCGTGTCACCTGACCCTAAAGAGGCAGCTGACTGGGTTTCTGTACATTTATCAACCTTTTGGTCTCCTACTCCCAACGGTTTATGGTGCCAGCTCACTGCTGAATCAGAATCAGATTTACTGGCCAAGTATGTTAAGACGCACAAAGAATTTGGTTCTGGCTGATGGTGTCTCTCAAGCTAGACAGACAATATTCAGACAATGAACATACAATTTGCAGACAATGCACAAGCCATATACAGATTAATACACCATGAGTGATGTACATAAAGTGACAGCAGGGGTAATGATCATTACGTATGGGAACGAGCTGTACGGTATTTGTAGATGTGAGGCAGGGTGTTAAGATGAGTAGCTGCGACACAGCAGATGATACTGGTCACCTGTTTATGAGTGTGACGGCATGAGGAAAGACGCCGCTCGTGTGTAGAGTGGTTTTGGCGCACAGGGTTTTGCTGGAGGGGAGGGGCTGGAGAAGGGTGTGACCAGGGTGTGAGGTATCCGTAATGATTTTCCCTGCCTGTTTCCTGGTTCTTGAAGTGTAGAAGGGTGGGCAGTGGGACGCCAGTGATTTTTTTTCCTGCTATCCTTACTGTTCACTGCAGTCTGTTCATGTCCTGTTTCATGGCTGCCCTGAACCGGTCCATGGTGGACGTGCACAGGACAGACTTGATGACTGCGGTGTTGAGCTGTTGCAGCGGTTCCGGTGGCAGGCCGTACCTCTCAGTTGCCGCGGAAAGTACACCCACCGATAGGCCTTTCTGAGGATGGAGTTGATGTTGGTCTCCCTCTTCGGGTTCCCAGAAACCTGAAGGTCTCCATGGTTGAGCCAGGGCTGCTGGATATTGTGAGAGGAGACAGTGCTGAGGGGTGTCTCCTGAAGGCCACCGTCATCTCCGCAGCCTTCAGCGTGTTCAGATCTAAATTGTTCCGACTGCACCAATGCACCAGCCTTTCAAGCTCCCGCTGATATGCAGACTTAGGTGACCCATGACCGTAGTGTCGCCTGCAACTTTCAACAGCAGAGTCTTTGGTGCAGCCTATGGTGTAGAGGGGGGAAGAGCAGTGGGAGGAGAACATGTCATTGGGAGCAGCAGTACTTCTCCTGGCCTCACCTGCTGTTTCCTGCCTGTCAGGAGGCTGGTTATCCACTGACAGATGGCAGGGGATAAAGTGAGTGAGCTGGGACAGTGTGATGGAGAGGATGTCTAGAATGATGGTTTTGAACGGCGAACTGAAGTCAACAGACTGGATCCTTGCATATGTCCCTGGGCAGTCTAGATGTTACAGGACGTAATGCAGTGGCATGTTTATTGCATCATACACTGACCTATGTGCTTGGTAGGCAAACCTCTGGGGGTCCAGCAGGTGCCCTGTGATTGATCTTCAGGTGGGCTAACACCAGTTACTTCAAAGGATTTTATGACCACAGACGTCAGAGTCATTCGGTCCTGCGTTGGACCGTTTCTTTGGGACCAGGACTAAAAAACCAAATGACACATTATGGCAACAGTCGTAAACATCAATGATGTGTCATTAATGTGCATGACATGTGTTATGTCATTCTTATGTCATTCTTATGACGGTTACACGTAACCCTTATGTAGACGGCTTCGAGTAAAGTGTTACCCATTATAGTAATTAGCACAAACAAAAATGTGAAATGTATAGCAAATGGAAGTGCGCTTGGTCTAAAAGGTTCAGCAAGGCAGTCAATGGGAGTAGTTAAGACGGCATGATGAATTGTCTCGTGTTTTGTTTGGCTACCCCTCACATGTTAAACTTGGCACCTGGCATTTATCGGTAGTGTCCGTCTCCTCTATCTGCTGGTGCTTCTAATAGGCCTCTTCCTTTATGCCACAGAGTCACCTGTTTAGTGCATGATTGTATCAAATGAACTGAAGAACAGGATTCATTTAATGTTGGCTGTTGTTAAATAGGGATTAAAGTTTAATTTAATGCTTAATACTTGTTGTCTCTAGTTGTTGATGTTGGAAAACCTAAATATGCCAACAGGCACTCATTAAATCTGCAGGCTTTGAAAAGAACTTTATCTTGGCAAAAAGTGAAATATTTCCAGTTTGCTTACACTTTAATATCTTTTTTAATCCCTTGTTTACAGTGTATGAAGTGACTTTAAGGAATGCAACCGAAATCTATGCTTCCCAACCAAATGCCTGTGGTCCGTAATGACGGTGACGGGAACCCCTTGGGGTTTGGGGTTAAGGTTGACCCCACATGAGATGCGTCTTCCCATGTCACATGGCAGACACAGTGAGGAAGGACGAAGTCATGAGACAGTACTTTGTTAGGCTTCAGACACTTCTGTCTGAGTGTAAAGGTACACTCTGTCGATTCTCCTGAAACGGCAGTGGTAGGATCGGTTTGGTTAAACGCCGTCTGGGTTCCTGTGGCTGCCCCTGGCTAGGGAGGGTAGAGTGTCAGGTTTAGAGAGCGTCTGGTGCACAGGCAGGAGCATTTTGTGGTCTTGTCAGGGTGACGATCTCTGCTCTCGGGTAGCTACCTGGCTTACACTGCTGAAGTGCTGTTGACTTATAAAGCCACATCAGAGTGTGCAGAGCAGCTGCAGTATTTATCTGTGTGTACAGCAGGGTTTCCCAGTCCGGTCCTCAGGGACCCACAGAGGGAGCAAACATGTGGACTGTCTGTAGGTTCCTGAAGGCCGCGCCGGGAAACACTGCTTTACAGTTGTATTCTCCGACATTCATTTCCTTAATGATTTAAGGAACATGACAACTGTTTAAAAAAAGTGAGTTTGGACATTTTTAGTTGCTGGTAAAAAAATGCTCAAAAATCCAGTTTTTCTGGAATTGCTTTGCAGATGACATTTCCTGTAAATCCGTTTCTAAAACAAAAGCCTGAATGCCATACTGGAATTTGTAACCCCTTAAGTGACGTTCGTGCCGAAATAGCTTTAATAGATAAAATAGTTATGCTGGATTAACAGATAGAGGGAAACACACCAAAATTCAGTGGGAACTGAAACGGAGCCAAACTATAGTGGTTTTCTCCAGCCTCATAAATGACCATGGGAAAGAGCGAGGGGCGTGATCACATTCGACGTGTCATTTGCAGTGTTTTTGGACGGGAATTTTTCTTCCCTCCGTCTGGCTCCTCTGAGTGGCATTTTTATGGCCCTCCATCTTCATCCAGCCTTCGTAAGTAAACAGGAATGCCACAAGTGCAGAGAGAGGACGTGCTGAAGTTTGCCAGATATCACACACTGGTCGGGGGCCCAGAATTCCCAGGGCGTCGAATATGAGTCAGGCCCAAACTGTCACACTTGTCTTGGATGGGCCCTGTAGTTTCGGCAAGCCAAAGGATGCTTTGCGTCCATTCTATAACCCAAAATATTACCGTGGGGCATGCTGGGAAATGTGTTTCCATGGGAATGGAGCCGGGAGCAGAATGCATTTTCAGCCTTCTGATCCGTTTGCTGAGTGAAGGATGCTCATTTAGGGACATCTCATCGGTGTTCCTTGGAAGCAGGTCAGTGAGATTAGGTTTGGACAGAGAAACTCACCAGCTGCTCAGCTTCAACAAACTGTAAAACGTGGCTCTCGTGTTCAGTCAGTAAACATTATGCTGGTTTAAAAAAGAAGCTTCATCTTCTGTTTCTAAGGTTTATGTGAACCTTGTAAAAATGCAGCTCAGATCAGCCTGAACACAAAATTTTATTGTAGGCCTGAGGGCCAATGGTCTCCCTTGATGGAACTCGCCCCCGCCTCTCGAAGGACGCCCGCCCATTGCTCCTCCACTGGCGTGTGTGTGTTTGATGCATGGGACCCACACAGTGCCAGTTAGAGGAACACAGTGGCACCCCCCTAAAAGATCGGCTGGGGCGTCGTCAAGGTAAAGCACGTTACCGCGTGACACCTTCAGAGACGGGTGCTTGGCTGTGAAGTCATGGTGGAAATGAGTGGAGAATGGAAACACCAGTGGTAAAGGCACAGCCGGATTAGTTTAAGCTCCCTGGTCCATGATTACTACGGCGCTAGTTTAACTGTGTGCCCAGGAGGGAATGCATCCCCAACAAAGTCGCATGGCAACGGAGAAGACAGCCGTAAATGACTGGGCTCCTCGTGAAAAGCGACGTCCTGTGATGCCGTTTCTCAGTGCTGCGCCACCTTGGAATTATTTACAGTCCAGGGCTAGAAAATACAGAGATTTCACAGAAGATGCAGATCAGCCTTTAAGCAGAGCTAAGGCAGAGTTATCGCTCAGGGAACGTTTATAAGAGTTGTGGAAGAATCAAGCATGGTGACGTGTTTAGGTGCAGACCTAAGATACTTTCCCACCGCACGGGGTACCGTACTTTTGGTACTTCAAAGTGTTGGTTTTCCGCTGGCATAAAAACTGGTACCAAGCCTGAATGACATCACAAAGCGATGTGGTATTTTGTACTGAATTCAAAAAATGGCTTCAATATATTATAGGGCTGGGCAATGTGTGATATTAATACCAACATTGCATATAATTCTTACATTGTTAGTCAGCTGCATTAAGACCAGAATTTTTCATAGCTTCAGTTCTGTACAGACATTATAGCACACCGGTGGGGTTTTAAGTTTTGCTAAAACATTATAACTCTGTCAAGGGGAAACAAATAAATGATTATTCCTTTTCAGCATTATCTAGTATATGTTTAAAAATCAAAGTTTACCACTGCTTCTTTTGTGTGAGTGGTGCATGCAAGATATATAATTTTCTTATATTCTATGCCGAGGCATTTCACTCAGTGTTTAATGACCTGAAAACGTCTGACATGCAAGCATAATCATTTTCATCCTCATTGTTTAAATCGCTCCTAGACGGGTTTTCTGAGATGTTTATGCTGAACTCCTTTTTTGCTTTATAAATACCCCAGTATTTATTACAACAAATCCCATCGCGATATCTGAAATTTTCCAATACCTTGCTGCCCTAATATATTATACAAAATACTTTTATCTCTTGTGAAACCATCCTGATTTCGTTGTATGTTCTGCCGACCAGATCACAGTTACAAAGCTTGACTTCATTCGTCCATGCATCCATTATTAATACTTTTTATTACTTAGTTTATTGTTATTTACTGAGTTTATAACTTTTTTCAAGTCGGCAGTTGTGGTCGTGTTTCAGAGACGGGCTGTTTGACAAAGAAAGCGTTTGCAGTCACGCCCCAAAGTACCAAAAAAGTACACCAGCTGGTTTGGCATTTTTGGTTGCTGGCTCTTAATCAGAAGTCAACAGAAAAGGTAAAGTATGGAAAGCACCCTACCAAAAGTTTGGTACTTGTGGATGAAAAGCATCCCTAGCTGTGGGGTGACACCAAGCAGGGCAGGAAGTGAAAGGAGACCTCAGCTCCCCCCCCAACAGGGCCTGTGGCCTTTTGGGCTGACTGACTGGCTCCAGTCCTATTTGCAGCTCTGAGACAGGGTTAGGTCGTGCCCCCCCGCCCTGACCCGGGCTCTGCGTGCTCAACGTTGTTATTATTAGCATGCTGCCCCCCCATCCCCTGGCGGAAGAGCCCGGCAGGTTCTGGAGTGGCTCTGGAGCTGGCGAACAGCTGTGTGAAGTGTGAGAAGCACCTTCACACTGTAGTTCACACCACACAACAGAACTGGGACCTTTATGGGGCAGCAGATCAATCTTTTGGTTTCACAGAATAAAAAACAGTGTAATGTATTCCGCT
>JAODLC010000001.1:32094784-32122886 GCA_026781145.1 Hippopotamyrus pictus
CGCTGCTGCCTGCGGGAGGCGTGCTTGATTGTAACAGCTGCGCCTTGCCCTGTTTACTCCAGCCAGGTCCTTTCCACGCTTGCGGGAAGGCCTTTCCTGACAGGAGCTCAAAGCTCAGGTTCGTAAGCCATGTTTCAGGAGTTCTCTCTCTTTTTTCCCCCTCCAGTGAAGCGGTCACCTATAAAGGCATCCCTGGTCTTTTGACAGGTCGCTGTGATTTTGCTTATGTTCATGTTCTTGGAGGTCGATGTCAAATGCGGGCTTTTGGAATCATACCAACAAGACGGTTAACGGCATGATCGATAGAGCATTTAATCGTTAAGCTATACCCGGTTTTCCCAAGCCAGTGGGTAATGATGGGAATTCCCATGCTGCTCCCAGAGTGGTCTGCCCCATCCACCCTGAAACACTGGGGTGCGGGAGCTAGCCTACGCACGTACATTATGGTAACTCCGGGAAGCAGCTGTCTGACATTTCCTAATGACCCTGACCTGGGATCTGCAACTGTATAATAAAATCTATTCTGTTTTTCTGTTGGAAGAAAAATGTTTTGGAGGAATCTTATTTATTGAAATAAAGCTTGTAATATTTTCAGGCATGAAGATTGAGAGAAATTGAGTAGCTGTGATATGAAAGAGCGCCCTGCAGCATTTCTGCCATTGCGTACGGCCTGACCATGGCTCCTCATTATATTACAGCCGGATAGCAGAATCCCACGGATTCCTGGTTTGTCCGCACTTCATCGGCCACGGAATCGGCTCCTACTTCCACGGTCACCCAGAAATATGGCACCACGGTAAGGAGTCAGCAGGACGACATGTGTTTTTATATTAATGTAGCGGATTACGTTTTTGATCATTTATGCAATCAGTGCTGCCTTCGTTGCCGTTATGCTGCTAGTTTGTTGTGTCCGCTTAAAGAGGCCTTCTGCCAGTGCTGTCGTCGTAAGCTGGCTTTCCCTCCTGGTAAACACTGTGGTATTTACAGTGTGCGCTCCCACCTGGAACTAAAAGGGCTAGCTTTCAGTTCACGGCTTTCCTGTGTGATTGGCATAGAATTCAGGGCCCACGACAGGAAGCCCTGTGTGATTGGTGAGGGACTCAGGGGCCCTGAATGGAAGTGCATGAGACAGACCCTGCTGAAGAAGACCCCTACCTGACCTCTGGATCCGGGGCTCTTCTCGCTTAGGTGGAGCTGGCCTATCTTGGCTACAAAATTCCTTTTATCCCCCTTTTTAACGTGCGCAGATGTTCTCCCATTCAGCTGGGGAAAAAAATGTGCCACTAGATCTGAATTTTCTTAAGGAAGGAATTTCCAGCCATCAGATTATACACTAACAGTTAATATTAAGATTTCCTTCCACTTTGAATGGGAAATGCTCCATTTAGACAGAGTTGATCAACTGTGTTGTTTATGCTGGAAATTTCCCCACTGGCTATCCTGTGGAAAAAAATACCCCAGGAAGTATCCAGATGAGCCTGTAATTGTGCTGGAATGTTTTCAACATGAGAACTTCTAATGTATGTCCTGAATGCAGAATGTTTTTGTTCAGGTTTTTTTTTTTTTTTTTTTTTTTACTTTTCCATCCATCCATCTTCCAACTTCTTATACTGGTCAGTGTTCGTGGGGGGCCTGGAGCCTACCCCAGGCGGCACAGGGTCACCAGGCAGGGTACGCACAATTGCTTCAGGCAGTTTTGAGATGCAAGTTAGCCAAACGTTTGGTTTTGGATACCTGGGAGGAAACTGGAGTGCCTGGAGCGAAGCCCAACATCACATGCTAACACCACACACACGGGGTTCAAATCCCAACCTAGAGGTGCGAAGCCCCACAACCCAGGCAGAACATGCAAACACCACACACAAGGGGTTCGAATCCCAACCTGGAGGTGCGAAGCCCCACATCACAGGGAGAACATGCAAACACCACACACACAGGGTTCGAATCCCAACCTGGAGGTGTGAAGCCCCACATCACAGGGGGAACATGCAAACACCACACACACGGGGTTCAAATTCCAACCTGTAGGTGCGAGGCAACAGTGATACCCCCCCCCCCCCGTGTAAATGAGTAAATGCTTTCGTAAAAAAATCTCCTAAATATTAAGTTCTTTTCTTTTCTCAACAGCTAATGACAACAACATGATTATGGAGGAGGGGATGGCTTTCACAATAGGTTAGTAACAGGTCTTCAGGTTCTGATGTATCCAATTGCGTAGTGAGCAGATCCTAAAAAAATGAAAAGCTACTCTGCCATCTTCTGTAGTTTAATTCACTGTGACATACAGTAGACATTACATAGGCGTGACATAGGCGTGACACAGTCACTGGCTCAGTGCCGGAAAATGGCCGCCACCATGGTGAGACTGTTCTGCTGATTGTGTGGTAGCTCGCTGCATCCGCCTGTAATCGCACATCAGACTTAACTTAAAATTCTGCTTGGCTCCTCAACGTGAGTTGTACCATTTGGACGAGCATCCATTTATGATGTATCATCGAACTGTCAGATTTAGACACTGCTGTAGGCATTGTAAGATCATTCTGAGTGTGGCCTACAAGAATCCTAATAGTTTTTCTGTTTTTTCTTTGCTGTTCTAGTTTCGCACAGTGGTTAGGGCATTTTCCTGATTTGTAGAAAGGACGTTTACAAACAACAGGGGTATTTGGTAGTATTTGAAATAAAGTGCGATTACCTGTTTAAGATCATTATAAAACATTTGCTGGGTTCAGAAAAGTTAGATTGCGGTAAAAAGCCAGTTAGGGCTGTTGGTGCTTGAGCTGAGTTAATGTGTTTTTAAATGGCCACACTTAGGGGTGATTTGTTCAATCCAAATACTTCTGTAAGACCAATCAATCTGTGGTGGTTCTCCGTATTTATTTAGAGTGATTCTCGACCATGCAGCATTATCTGCCGTTTTCTATTGTGTCCCTGGGTCTTTACTGTGCAATCAGCTCTTACGTGTGATGTTTTGTGTTTCTCTGTCTTGGATTGTTCTGGGGGGTGGTGGGGAATAACCCAGAGCCCATCCTGATGGAAGGACTTCCTGAGTTTAAAATCCTAAAGGATAAATGGACTGCAATTTCTGTCGACGACAAAAGGTAGGCAGTTTTTTTTCTCCGATGTCAGCAAATCTTCAAATGTCCTGACTACAGAATCGCATCCATTCGATAATGCTGAAGAGACATTTCACGCCCATTTACGTGGCATGAGGTTAGCTGCACCAAACTGCATTGTGACTCAGGAAACCATAAACTTCTGTGGGGTCAAAATGTCTTATTTAATTATGAAAACTGGTGGTTTTGTCTTAATGAATCAAGCTGGGACAGGGCCTGACCTATGCAAGCGAACACTGCCCAGCTTGGAAGTTTGTCCTCTAGCCATTGGATTACTTATCAAGTAAACAAACTGACTGAAAATACGGCGAGAGAAGCCAACTCCTTGTTGCCGCTGTGAAAAACCTTTGTCCTAAAATGTGTTTTTGGAGCATCTTCAACCATAAAGCAGCTAAAATCCATCCACCTCCCTGAGCAACAGTTGATTGTTCCAGCCACTGTCAGTTTTTGATTATGCGATGGAGAATGAAGTCTTCCTTTGGCCACAGAGCTGGCAGACAGTCCTCCATTTTTTTTTAGATATCTAATTAAAGGTTTCATTTCATCCCAACTGAAGATTGTGTTTTTGCAGACGCCGGTTTAAGTAGCTGCCATGTTCAAAGCTGTTTTGGAGTCCCGCTGTGTGAACTGCGGCATGTCTCAGTGAATAGCGGACTTCAGCGGCTCTGTGTCCACCAGCAGGCTCAGAATAAGGAGGCGGGGGCATGGTGTGGCGCTCGCTCTTCAGCCAGAAGGAATGCTTGCTGTTAGAAACAGGAATGGCTGTCAGCTAGATTTAGCTTTGTAAGTGGTGGAGTCTTTAATAAGTTAGCACAAAGCTTCTCAGGAGTATTGAGAGATTATTATTATTATTGTTGTTATTATTTATTGGAGATGTCTGGAATAAATCATTTCTGAAGTTCTTGGTGTGGACTTGTTTGCTAAGTCACTTCTGCTGTAATATTCAAAAATCTTTTTTGAGATCAAATAGTTCTGACTAGCTTGTGTCACCGGTTACATCACTCAGTTACTGACATTTCCTGACATTTCATTCTGGAACCTTCTGCAAGTGTGTTGTAGTACAGAATACTGCTGTAGTTTAGCTTCTGGGAAGGTTAGTCGTTGAGACATTTTTTTCCCCCAAGGTCTCTGCAAAGTAATTCTTGGTTTCCTGTGAATCGCAGTTTGGCTTTAGCAGCTACAGACCATTTTCCACTAGTGATGTAACACCTAAGCTGCCTGTCCCCGCACTACCGTCCTCTCCCTCTCTTCCTCTCCTGCCTCCATCGCACAGAGAAAGTCGTAGCAGGTGTTAAAATGGAGGTACAGTGTAATCCCCCCGCACACCACCGCCTTCTAACTATCAGTGTTATCCTGAGACCTCCCATCATCTGACTTGATGCCCAGTTTGCTGTGGTTTTGATTTTTCAGGTCGGCCCAGTTCGAGCACACGGTTGTGATCACGGCGGACGGCGTGGAAGTTCTGACGATGCTGCCGCATGAGCGCTGAGTGAAAGCGGGCCAGAGGGGCATCGGTGAACTTGGTGGGGGGTGTTTACATAAAAAAAAAATTGCCGTTGTATAAATAAAAAAATAGCGTTGATTTAACACCATTTTTGTGCAGTTTTCTCATTTTGTTCGTTGAAATTTAATTTAAAAACTAGGTAACAGGACCCAGATACTCAGTGGCGTCCTGAGCCTGAGGCACTGGAGTTTAAACCCCGAATGAATCCGAACAAGCTCCGAATGAGTTATCTGTGTTAGATGTTTAAACAGCCATGCTCTCAGTTTGGGAACCGGGGCTAAGCCGGACGTCTTTAAGAGGCTAGCAACGGTCCTAATACTATGCTTTATTCTTGTTGAATTTAAATATCAAACGTTAAGACGTAAGGGCATTATACTCGAATCGCGGTAAAGCTGTAAATATTAAAAATACTCATCGACTGGCTTATTAAACCATGTCACTGAACAATAAATTGTAGTTTACAAGAACAACAACGAAAGAAATATTTTTATGTGTAAAAACATTTTTTCGGAGGAGGACTTAGATATTAGTAAAGATATTTTTACATAAACTGAAATATGTAGTTCTCATCTCCAGATGACAAATTGCCGTTGTCACGGTGATATTTTAAAGAATAATACAGGCCTACTGTTTGTCTATTATATCTCAGGTAACAAAAATTGCATTTATTGCTTTTGACAACATTTGGACAACAACTTAATATAACTATAAATTTTCTTTAAAATCTCTTGAAATTTGATAATTTTAAAAAAATCGAGGTAAGTAATAATTTTTTCTTTTGATCTGTGAAATACCGAATGCACCGAAATCCGCTTTTACGGGTTTACAGTACGAAACAAAAATGGGTATTATACGTCATGTTCATGTTAGAATTTTCTAAACACGTCCAAAAGTTGTTCTGCGTCTTTGAGTTCAATTATGTAATTAGGCTGGTAATCACAGTGACGGAATTTAACTGCCTTTAATTTGTTATTCATGTGGAGAGTTTGAACAACCAGTGGAAAGGACAAGTGGTTCAGTATTTATTTCATCCAGGCGAAATGCGAAAGCGATGCGAGGAATCAACTGAGAATTCGTGGACCTGCATGGCGGTACCATCATTTGGGCAAGGGACTAAGACAAGAGTTAGTGGTTTGTTCATTGTTTATTTTTTCAATAGCAGCAATAATATTTGTCATTAATATTTATTAGCGAATTAGTTATTTAATTAATTGTGCTTTTCCAAACGAAATGCAATTATACTTTCAACATAGTATACGCTCTACAATTGCTTATAATAGATTATTATTTATTGCAAATTGTATTTTATACTTTTTATGTTATGACCATCCATCCATTATATGAAAATGTTTCAGCCGCTGCTGCGCTAAGGGGACTATCCACGTTAAAATTGATGTAGTTATATTACTAACTGATCTGAAGCTGCTTGTACTATTGTCTCCTTCAACAAGCCGCGTTTATTGTGTTGTTTACACACATTACGGATAACCCGTTATTCTGGCCAGATCGTAGAATTTCTCTTCAGCATTATCGAATGGATGCGATTCTGTATACAGGCTCTGTTTTATGGCACGATTTATTTACTGAAATTATAACACTACGAGATTAGCCATCCATAGGTCCATCCCATTCACAATAAAAATATTCTCTTTAAATCATTGAATTATAATTGCTATTTACTAATGGCAAATTACGTGATGTTAAGCAGCTTATTTAATTAACAACAAATAATGTTAGACCTATGAGATATACATCTTATCTATCGATTACATATAATATATATGACAAAATAGATATTTTCAGAAGGTGTCATATTACTCCACATGTATACACAAATTCTTTATTCATACTGAACGTATTTCACGTAGACCTTTTTTTAATTTGTTAAGTGAGACGGCACAATCGTTGGCTAATACAATATATGAGATGCTTGTATGTACGTAAAACAAAGACCTTATCCTGTTTCTAGAATGCAGAAAACCAACTACGCTGTTATTGCCAGTGGCTGAGACTTCGAAAGACATAAAGCACGTGACACCACGTCTTTAATTTAAACTGTAAATTATTAAATCGGCGCTCTATTCGTTTTTTTTTTTTTTTATTGACTGTGCCAGAACTGAAGGTTTAATCCCAGGCACGCACCCACTGGCTGCTGAAAGGTAAACGATGGCCACATGTTGCTGGGAGTGTTAAATACGTGGCTAATTATGCGTATGAAAATTAAACATCGGTGTTATGCTAATATCACTGGCCTCAGCTGTGAATCAGCACACTTGAGACTACATTTAATCATATGAATTGGTGAGTAATATCTGCATCTGCACGTGTTAACTCTCCCAAATCAAGACACAGTTAGCATTTGTTGTTATCTAATCTGCGGGCATTTTAAAACTGCACATTATTGGAGGTTATAGGTTTTTCTCCATTTGCAAGTATTATTGTTTTTTTGATCTACGTCTGTGTGTGTGTGTGTGTTTCTGACTACATTTCTTTAAGCAAACAATGTATCCCGTCTACTATGCTATTATTTTTGTTCTGTGTTTGTTTAGTTGTTTGTTATTGTCCAGTAGTAATAATAACCCCATCACATTAAATCTAATATACTTTTAGTACCGGATTTCTCAATGCTTTCAAAAACTGCAATATATCTGGTGATTAAATAGTTAATTATAATTGCGATTATCAAATTGTCTATGTCAGAAGTTTGAGGAGTCAATTTCACTACATGTCAACCTCAACAAATTCTGAATGTCCGAGAGAGTACGACGGCTGTATGCAGATGCACAACGTTTTCCCACAGGTATGCCTTAGGATTTAAGATAATTTCTACTGGCCTGCTGCCATCTCTTTGTAACACATATCCAGTGAATTTCATTATTGAAATATCAGACTTGGCTCTCACCTACAACGCGTTTCTTGAGTTTCTCAGGTTCTCCGGACCCAACCCAGTATCGCCAATCGGAGCCACTCTTGGAGTGAGTGGGCCAATCAGCGCAAGCTTTTGATGAATATTCATAAGTACCCAGTTCAAACCTTTGAGGCGAGTTTCTGTAGATTCACAGCATCATGCTTAGACTTTTCTCGGAGACAAACTGAATTTTCTTATGAATGGATAGTGAAAAAATCAGATCACCTTATATTTGGACCCATCCTTTACTGAGATCATAGAGGAAAATAAAAAGGAAAGGAGGGGATCAACTTGAAGAGATGACAATGACCACAGTGCCAGAAGGTCTTAATAGCCCTGTCTCAGGAAAGACCGTTTTTATGGAATTTGGGCCGTCAAGTCAGCAAATGTCGCCGTCCTCCTTATCTCATGGACACTACTCCATGCACTGTTTACATTCTGCCGGACATTCTCAACACGAAAACTCCTACAGCACAGCCTCACCTTTCCCTAGATCTCTGGGTTATCCTTATGTTAATTCAGTTGGGAGTCATTCTTCAAGCCCATATATCAGTACCGTACAGTCCTATCAACACAACACAGCATTAACGCAGACACGTTTAGACGACACAGGTAAGAACAGCATTATTTTAGTATTTTTGACGGAGTTCAGGTGATGGAAATATATAGTTTCGTTCGACCCACCCAGCACGCGTTGTATTGTCCAGACGCTCGCGTATTAGTGCTGGTAATTATTTATTGCGTAATGCTACAAACAATGTATGCAATTAGGGGTAATTATACCTAAAATACAGCGTGCACAACTTACACACTAATGTTCTTTGCTTTGAAGCAACATCTACTGCGATGTTTCCTGAAATGCTTCTGCTTTCCTTTTAACACCAGGACCAGATGCAGAAAAAAACACAGTGGTGGAAGGAGGTGAGGTACGGTTCAATGGAAAAGGGAAAAAGATCCGCAAACCCAGAACTATATATTCCAGTTTACAACTACAAGCTCTGAACAGACGATTTCAACAGACACAATACTTGGCATTGCCGGAGAGAGCGGAACTCGCAGCATCGTTGGGACTCACGCAAACGCAGGTAAGTGAAATTTCGATTTATATTCATAATTCAAAATAAAACATTAATTTGCGGGCCATACCTATTTTTATTAACCACTGAAAATTAACTATCTATTTACGCCTAACTTGTTTTTGTCAAGGAGCAGTCGGTTTCGTTAAAAAAAAAAACAAACGTTTGTCAAATGGGTTCGAATGTTTTTGCTTTTTATAATGTTTATTTTAGCTATGGCAATGTATGTCGGGATATTGTGGCCATTGCATTTTTTTTAATTCTATTAGAACATTTAAATTGAATTGTCATTCTTTTATTTGAATATCATTTTGTGCAAATGTAATAGGTGGCACGCGATTTGTTGAACACCAACAGTTCACGTCTTTATCGCTGTCATAAATAAATACGTCTAAATTGAAAACTGTGTTTGCTGTTAACAAATGTCTGTTAAGTAAATAAGTATTTGAATTTGCAACGCATTTCAATTTTTTTCTGAAATTTTGGTGTAAATTACACATCATATATGTTATGTTGCATTCGAAAGTCTACTCCTGTTTGCATATTGACACCGGTTTATTTTTGCAGGTAAAAATTTGGTTTCAAAACAAACGATCGAAATTCAAGAAATTAATGAAACAAGGCGGGGGTACCATTGACACAAACACCCTATCCAATGGCCGAGGACTCTCCACCGGTTCTCCATCTATGACACCAGTATGGAATGCTTCGTCTACTATGAAAACGTCGGCGGCCACCCCGGGTTCTTACATTCCTGGTTACACATGGTATCCTACTGCTCAAGACACTATGCAGCAGCCGCAGCTGATGTGATCACGAACCGTGAACACCGCCCCGCCCCCCGCGGAGCCGTGGATTGTCCAAATCAGGGGAGCCCGGGCCGACAGCGGCCCTGCACCCTGGGCCGTCGGAAGCCAAACACAGATGTAATGCGGAGCTTGTTTCCAGTGGTGACTGATTATTGTTTAAGCCTAATGACGCAGACAATAAAGTCAGAGAACGGACTGAAGAAATCTCGCCAATGGAACTGTCCATGAAAAACATTAATAAATTGTAGTGAAACACTTAAGTTAAAGCTACTGTTTTCTGACCTTAGATAAACATTAAATTTTAGGCCTACCTAAACAGTGAAGGCACAGTTTGACCAGGGAAAACAATCGTTTGGGTACATGGTTTTCAACGAAAACTTAAAGTAAAACAATAGGCCTAGATGTTGATCAGCTGGTCTGTGTCATTAGTCATAACGTGGAAATATCTGGAATAATACAAAGCCAACGCTTCGGTATTACTCACAGTTGCAGATTCTGTTAATTTCGATGACTTACGAATTTAACGCAAAGGCGAACATTAACAGGAATATACATCCATTGGTTGTTGATAAAATCTGTCTTTGTTTTTGTCTGTAGATATTTTAAATTATTTTAAATGAAATGCCCTGAGTCTTTGTATGTTTGTATTATTTATAATAAAGCGTGAATGTGTTGATGAGTTCAAACATTTCGCGGGCGTCTCCACCCGTCTCTTTTTAATACGGCACTGATGCACGTGCCAGTCAGGCCTCATTCCGCTGACCATAACGTTTTACAGTAATCATTTTATAGTTTTAAATAGCGATCGTATTGTTCGCCTTGCAGGGTCTTTCCAACATAAACATCGGTAATGCAGACATGGAATAGTATTGCGGTCTGGGGCATATTTTGAGCTAACTGTGTATATAGTATACATTAACTGCTTTTATTACTTTTAAAAAATGCCTGTGGCTGTATATTTCTTGCTTAGTAAAATGGAGTTTGACCTTTGGGTCTGGATATGTTGACTACAACAAGCGTGTTTTGCGTCCGATAGCCTACTGCAAAGTTTAGTTTTATAACGATTATATTAATTTATTGTTTTCTAATATTGATTACTGTATGCACAGTGTGTAAAATTATTTTGCAAGTGCACTACCAGAACTTAATAGGAAGTCTACAAAGTAAATTGATTTGAACATCTATTTAGTCAGTATTACTGTTATTACTGTTATATAGGATTATTATTATATATTCGGACAATAAAATATATACCTTAAATACTTCTAATGTAATTTATACGTTGTTTAATTAATTAGCAGAATAAATCCCAGTGTTCTTGAACTTTGTTTACAAAGCTAATACTGATCCTGCACCCTATTTTGTTTTACACAATGAAACATATCAATATTTTAAAACATAGTGTAAATGTTAGTTTATGATTTGTATCTCTGTTTCGTAATATGGTCCTTATCCGCTGTCGTGGTATGAGCAACCTCTAAATCCATTCAGTCAGCCTTTACTTAAGCTTACATCGAATTGTATAACATTGTAATTCCTACAACCGTCAGGTTTCTTTTCAATTTCATTTAGACAGTATTAACTCGTTTCTCTTGTGGTTTCGACAAGCTCTGTTTTGTCGCTGAATGCCGGAGAGCACTACTGTGCATTAAGCGAATAATTGGACGATAAGCAGGTGCTGCAAAGAAAGACAGCGGTTTGTCGATGGGGAGTTAAAATGTACATCAGTAAAAGTGAAAAGTTCAAAGGCGCTCTTGTTAACTGTGCTCCCCTCCAAACATACTGTGGGACCGAATCAGATGAGGCACGCGTTAACTCAATTAGTGCTTAATAAAAGCAATTAGTTGAGACGATTCCACGTCTCATGAACACTTAAATGCGCGTATGTTTACATGTGAGGGTATGACAATGCAAAGGAATAGGCCTATATTTATTCCCTTTCATCTTAGGAAAATTAGTAGCGTGTAAGGTTCAGTTATATACAGAAAGATTTTGGCCTGTGATTTTCAAAAAGAACAAAGGCAAATTATACGAAGGCCCTAGCACTTCTGGTGTGCAGCTAACAATTTCTTGAAAAAAATGCATCCTTCGATGTGGTCTTTTGTATCTGTTTTAAAAGACAAAATGATCCACATATTTTGCATGGCTTCATAACGAATTCGTACTGGCTATGCGATTAAAACTGTCAATCAAAACTCAGGCATACACGGCGGTAGTTTATCTCTCGTCTGTATGTTTCTCGAATATCTTTTGCTGTTAATGCATACAGGTCTGGCGTTTTGTAGCTCTGACCCGTTTTGACACATCCTGTGTGGTCAGCGAACATTTTCATTTTCTGTAGCTCACTCTATCAGAACCGGAAACGCAACATCATGTTCTCCAAAAAACTGTTAGCAATCACTGTGGCCGCAAATTACCCTCAGGCACCATGTTTGGACAACATATCTTTATTTTCAGACTTACTTTAAAATATTTTTTTCTTATTAAAACAAAACAAAAATGTGCCGTATACGCATCGACTAACTTTGTTAGCAAAATAATTTTATGAATGTGAAAAGAATATAGATTCCTCTCGAAAACCAACTGTATATTATGTATATCATTTAATGTAATTAGAACATACAAGAATAATGCCGACAAAATGTTAAATAAATACAATTTAATTGGTCGCTTATTTTGTGGCTACGATGTGTATTTTCTTAGTCCTAACAGTAGTCTTGTGATATGAGTTTAACAAATTTAAATATTTTGTTACAGAGGAGTAAGTCCCAGGAAATTTTACATTTTTGGTGTAAAACTATCATATCTCGGTTTGGTTTTTAACTATACGGCCTAGGCTATTTAATCTTGTTTTTAGAATATACGTTTAATGGTAATCAGTTTAATAGATTTTAAAGTCGTATAGACTTAGGCTTTGCATTTTGTCATTTCCTCACTGTTGCTGAGGAATTTATAATATTAATTAAGGCTGTGTATTTAATTCGGCTTGATATTTAATCAGCTCATTATTTAGCTTGCAGTTACGTACACTTAGTTCTGGGTAGTTTTATCTGAAAGAGAAAACAAAAGGTTTAAAGGCACTCATTAACGGTCTTAAAAATGGGCCTAATTTTTGGATTTACCTGTAAATAAAAAATCTATTTCCCTCTCTCTTAAAAAAATACCACACGGGTCTTAATAAAAGAAAAAAATACAGATTACTCGGCTCTCCCGCTCACGCTCCGAAGTGCGCGTGCAGCTGCGCTCCCGAGAGGGTCACCGTTATTTCACTGTATTCTCCTCTTGATTACAAGCCGAGCCCATCAAACGCAACATAATTACAGTAATTTTGGCTTTATTTATTCTAATGCAGTTACCCATCTCTGGGATAATTATGAGCAATTTTTCTTCTCACAGGGAATCTTTTTGCATTAACAAAAGAGATAGCGCACTGAAAGGCAAATTTTGCTGTGCATTGAAAAAAAAGAAGCGAAATAGGTGATCCGCCATCTCTTTGCTGTTCTCTTATATTTAAGTCTCGGCAAATTGCTTGCAGGTGTATACCGTGGAATTGTCAATAGGAAGAGGGTTCAGAATTAGCAAAGCACAATGTTGGAGTGATGAAGGCAGCGCAGAGAAAATTGCGGAACAAGAGAAGCCTTATTTTCTACCCCTTTCCATTTCCATTCTGCAGGAAACCTTTCAGTGCTTTTAATCTAAAATCAAAGACAACCCTTACATATAGCCTCCCGGATAATTGCTTAGTAGTGACATAAAATTATATTTTCTTATCAGAACGTCCGAATTTGCTTAAAATGAAAATGACAGTATATGAGTCTAAGAACATTTCCTTTAGCACACTTGTGGTCACATACCCTAGTGTATCAATGTACTTAAGATATATTTCAAACAATAAAACTAAGTATAGTTACACGCACAGAAAATACCACACTCAGTCAATGTATGTTAGGCCTACGTATATATAATTTGTATAAAAAACAGTGACGACAGCTTTTCCTATAGCTGAATATCAAACAGGTCACTTAAGATCTTCAGCCATTAAAAAACTGGAACAGCATCCTTACCTCAGTCTCCGTTACAGTTACAATCAACCACGAAGGACGGTTCTTAGCTTGCAGAAATACATCGCATATTGTGCGCAAATTAAAGAAACGGATGATGTTAAAACATAGTTTGAAAACAGGGATAGATTCCCATAGATCTCCCTTGCACTTGCTATGTGTCAGAACGACACTCTGCAGAATATGACTGAACATTTCGGCTATATTGCCTCTCTTTATAGCTGATGGAAAAAATTGCAGATTATTAGCATAAATGTTTACTCTTCATTACGTTGATGACATTGTGCACTCGAGATCTTCGTAATCTTTGGGAAAATTATGAGTAATTTTTAAAAAATTTAAAGCAGCAGTTACTATGCAATTCAGGATAATTTTGCGTAGGCTCCAAACGGATATAATTATCGAGGAGTCAAGATGTTATGCTAAAAAGTATGCATTGATATTCCCATTTATTATGTACATACAACTTTGACAATGTTGATGCTTGAAATAGCTGGAAATTGTCTTACGTAGAAATTACAGTCCATATTAGGACATCTAAAATTGCGAAAAATTATATAGTAATTGCAGGTTTTCAGATCTGAAAGCCAGAATGCTCAAACTAGAGTAAATGTGGATGAAATTACAGATCAGACCATAAATTAGGGAAAGGCGCCTGGCATTTTCCGGAAGCGCAAAGACACATCTAAGCTAACCTGTTCGGGGGAACACAGAGAGAAGGAGCAGCTGAACCAAGAATAATAAAATCATAATATTAAACATCAGCATTTCAAAGTTTTTAAAATTCTAGTTTTAATCCAAATTAAATGCTGAGTCATTCTTTAATTTAACTTCAAAAGGCATATGTGGAAAATGCAAGAATGTATTAACGAAATAAGAAGCAGCAGCAGGCCTAGCTGCGCTATTCTGACTCATAAAATTATGTCTTAAAGTCAAGTGAATATATAACCAGCGAGGGCATGTCGTTCGGGGGGGGTGGCTGGTCGGAAACTATGTGAACGGTACTTGCTTATTTCAGACGCCCTAAGTTTTTCTGCCCAGTGACCGATGCTGAAGCGTAAGCGAAGTACGAGATGAAGCCGAATCCATTTAATTGAAACTGATTTGTAGCGTATAACAAAATACTATATTACTCAAAAGCTTTGTATTTCTAACTGCTACGATAACGGGTTGCTAGATTGTGAACAAATAGTTTTTCATTATCTGTGAATGCGTTTGTGTTTCCATGGCTAAATTCAGAAATTAACGACTCCGCAGTACAGGCTGCATTGACATGAAGGGGAAAGTTGAAGTCTCCCATACACAATTGTCCTATTCTTATGTCGGCAATGGTCATCCAAGGACAGAAAAGCTAGGATACCACCAAGATGAACAAATTAACTTTAAAAGATTAATTGGTATTAAATGTCTGGAATGTACATATACACATAAATTTTACTTATAGGCCTAATGTAAAGTGGTTTCCTGAGCATTTCTGAACATTTAAAATGTAGGCCTATATGTTTTGCTTTCCTTTGTTATTTTTATGTCGCATTAAAATTTAAGCTTTATCTGTGTTCTAAGACTTGAATCAGGTCGGTCTTATTGTATGCGAGTCGGCTGGGAGTTGTGAGAAATGTTTCCATTTCGGTGTGCTTGGGGCGGTTTTAGGCATGGTCTTTGGCTGCGGATAGTTAATAAAAATTCTGAGGAGAGGCGTAGTGACTCCAGAGAGTCTGAAGGGCTGAGCCCTGCCAAACGCCCTCATCTCCTCGCTCACATGCCAAGGCGTGTTACGTTCTTTCAGCCACACTCTCTCACACTACGATCGACGTACTCAGGCTCGGGTCTGTTGATCATCTTTTCTGCACGGTATTCTACGAATTTCGTCTATGGACACAAACACGTATACTACGTAGACATTACCAAATGTTAGAAAACACTATACAAATCTAAAAATTTTTATTCGCAAAAAGACCCATGACGAGAATTTCAAAGCAAACAGAATATTTGAAGGATTTTTTCGTGTTCTAGTTTTACAGGAATATTGTAATAAATACGTAACCCATATTGTAAACACATAAGGACTGGGAAACTGTCCGAGAAACTCGGCTGGCGCCACTGCACAAAGGCATTCAGCCAGAATCCTTCGTTTTCCTTGGTACGTTTACAACGCAAGAAATTGTTGGTTGTAGTCTGACCTCATTCCAGTGCACTATAAATGATTAACAGACTCAAGTAAACCAGCCACTACTGTAAGTGTAAGATCAGTTTTTACCGAGTGAACAATAAACTGACTTTCATTATGTATAACTGTAAGATTGAGCATGTTACATACCCGGATTGTTGCGCAACGTGTTTATAAATATATATTAGCCTATTCATACACACAAGAGCACACACTCAAATGTACACATGCAGAAATATATGCAAAAATAACGCTTTGTGAACGGAATCGCCCCTTTAATTAAACACAAAATGAAAACTTCCACGCATATAAACGCGACATTCTAGAAAAACCAGCAATTCCGGATATTAAAAAATCAAGTGAAAAAACTCCAAATTTCTACACATTCCATACAAACATTTTCCAATATTCTCCACTTACCTTATATACAAATATATAACGTATAGATAAGGAAAACAGCTCCGTTGGCCAACATCGGCATACAAAAACATTTATGTTTGACAAATATTTGAGGTCATTTTCAAAAGGCACCTATACACTTTGACGTCTGCTACATTAGATTTGTTTGTGATGCAAAACTATTTTACTTGAGTTATGAATGAAATATTTCCACCCGTGAAATGCATGTCATAAGTACTTTGGCTATTAGTGATCCATAAATGTGCGTCTGTTTTACTAATATCGTTCCCGAAAGAAGTACAATAAATAAACTCACAAAAATATAATTTAATTCCCCCCTTTCCTCCAAAATACGTTACATGCTCTTTTCAGCAATATTTTTAGAAACTGGCACATACACCAAAACATCGCTTGGCGTTTCATTCATTCTTTTTTTTCACTTCTGTCCTTAAACATTCGTTTACGAATTTGATATCCAAAAGCAGAAGTAGTTAGCGACATCGAAAAGTTTTATTTCTCCATCGATGTTACAGTCACTGACCCGTTTTAAAATATCGGCCCCGAGCTGACTGCGGAGCTATGATGGTGCTGTAATACAGAGTTCGACTGCAGTTGCGTGGAGTTCGTCGATGAATACCAGGAATAATTCGCTAAAAACGAAGGGGGTGTCGTACTGGGGTTGCTCGGTGCCATAGTCGAGCTAACGCTGTTCATTCTTTGATCCTGAGGATAGTCCCAGGCGACCGACGACGGCGGGGAGTTGCTGGGGGGAGACTCGCTGGAAGCCACATGTTGATCCGGAGGAATTTCTCCATTTTTCCACAACTTCTTGAATTTCGATCGGCGGTTTTGAAACCAAATTTTCACCTATACGAGAAGGCAAAAAAACCAAGTATTGTTATATGCAAACAAACTCAAGTGAGCACAGAAAGTTGGAAACCAATGCGTCATGAATGCGTCAGACTGCTAACACGGACAAAATATTAATGATTTATTCATATGAATACCAAGCGCCTCAAAACTGCTAATTGCGCTTAAACACAATTACAATGACTATCAGCGCCAGATCAGTTTTTAATTCGCGACATATTGCCGATAAGTCGGCGTGCCCGTAGTATATATAACAAAGTTACTGATGCTCGGCCATTACATAAATGCTTATTGAATTATGACAAGTCCGCGGAGCTTTCCACCTAAATCATGTCTTGGGGTGACTTTCCCAAAGCCTCAACGCTACGTCGTTCGTAAGTTCTAATAGGAGAAGGTGGATGGTTCTGACGTTACTACCTGAGTCTGTGTGAGGCCAAGCGAAGCTGCAAGTTCGGCTCGTTCAGGTAAAGCCAAGTACTGCGTCTTTTGGAACCTTCGCTGAAGAGCAGCAAGTTGGAAGCTGGAATAGATGGTTCTGGGCTTCCTCACTTTCTTTGGCTTCCCATTGATCATCCGGATTTCGGGCTCGTGTTCTTCTTTAACTGATTAAAAAAAAAGAAATGCAACGATCAAATATGTAGCCTAGTCTAAAATCCAAAACGAACTGCCACAATAGCAAATTAATTTGCAAACGCGAATTGCACGTAATTATTGACACTGAAATATGATTTACCTGAATCTGTAGGTGGAGGCGAAGAATTGGAACCAAAGGAACTGTAGGTACCGTAAGGTGCGCTAAAACCGGTGTCGTACGATTTGGTGTTGTATATAACATTGTTGATCTCACTGTTGTGATACTGATAAGAACCAAGTTGTCCATAAGGCGCTGCTCCGCAGTGTCCGGATTGTTGGTTGTTGTAGTAGCTGCTGTCCGTCGCTGTAGACACTGGTAAAGTTGGAGATTCCTGCGATTTATGCAAGCTGTGGTAGCTGTTTGAGGTAATGTGGTTCGAATGCATATCTGTACCTAGACTATCAAAAACTCCAGTCATCCTAGGCTGCTTTTTTAAAAAACAAAACAAAACAAAAAAAACAAATAATGTCTAACACGCGTCAACTTGAACACTGTGCGAACGAATGGTTAAGTGTCCCGGAAAACATCTACATCAACAAATTGCTTATCGATAAGAGGCGTTAAATCGCTTGAATAGCATCCTTATGCCCATTAATGAAATAGAGGAGACAATGTCTTCGAACAAGACCTGTGATTGTCTGTTGCCAAAGATGCTGGCAGGCGGGCATTTATCCAAGGTCACGTGGGAGGCTGAGCCTTGCCGACGAGCAGCAGCCAATGAAGAATGTTACGTAGCAGTTTTGCGGGTTACATTTTAATATGTCTGTGTTCCTTATATTCGTGTTCTCTACTGTCATCATCCCTATTTATAACACCACACGGCAACATTTTGATGATACGTGCAAGAAGGAATTTCAGTGTGCAGGTATAAAGATTACCAATAATCATTCGTTCGTTGTAGTACGCGTTCTTCTGTCAAGCCCTGTTTTTTGTATCAGAGGTACCAACATTTAATTATAGGCCTATATTTTTCTTGCTTAGCTAGTCTAGTATTCAAGCCGTTCTTTTTAGTCGCCATTCATTAATGGCACGATTTACAAAAAAAAAAATACAGAAAGGTTTACAAAAATAAACCTTTAAAATAATTTCGGGATAGAATAATGGAAGCAGAAGTAGTTGCATGTGTGCGCCATCTGTCGGCGTCAACGTGCGTTTATCTCAGAACCAGGCAGACAGACTAATCACCGAAGGCGCCAGGCCTTCCAGTCCCATATAGGTGAGCAAAACAGTACTTAAAACCCACAAAAATGCCAGCGCCTGAACTTATCCGACGTTTGTCACACAACCCCTGACTGACAAACAAAACAAAAATACATATATATACACACACACACACACACACACACACACACACACACACACTACATAATTTGAAATCCGATTTTGCAAAGTAGTTGATTGAGGAGGAAAATTTGACTCGGTCTCTAAGTGCTTTAAAAATATGATGATGCTGTAATTTATTATTCTGAATAAGTCTTAAGAGGTGTCAGTCTATTTAGACAAGAAACAGGCCAATTCAGTGGTTAAGTGGTTTTTTTACATTTCATAAGAATATGCGTTTTTTATTTTTAGACGTACGACTGGTTTATGTGTTTGTTTTCTAGTAGCATTAGCCTATATGTTCAACTGCCACCTGCCATACAGATTCGGGTACATTTAAAATGACCTACGGCACATAGCGCCCTCCAGTGGCTTGTATTGAGTGAGCAATAACTGAACAAAAACTGCGAGCATCATGCCAACCGTTATTACAGCAAAACAACAACTTGCTGATACGCCCATAATAAATACATCGGGCAAGCGTCTGACTGGATTAGTCATTGCAGTTTTAATCAAGAGTGACTTGCCCGAAAGCTTCGCAGCACTGAGTAGTTTATCTCGTACTTAAGATCGTTCGTTAATTAGGGAGTGTTCCCCAAAGCCCTTCGTACCTAACGTACTTCGCAATCTCGTTCGTAAATTAATGAGTGGTTCGATCCACTCGTTGTTTTCACATCGTTCTTTATTTCAACGTTTGTCAATCAGTTATCATATTACTGCAAATATTTATTGTGGCAATAGATCACAAAAAACACACTAACACCCCTTTTTGTTCATCATAAATAGTAATCATAATAATAATTATTATTAATATTATTAATATAGGTCAGTGTTGTAATATAAAATAATAATGGCATGTGCAACATTCAGAACTGAATTCAGAAAGGCCCCAAAATTCAAATTAGATATATTACATATATTTGATGTGAATTTGAATTGTGGTTAAAAACAGTTTACATAATTGCAATTTTAATTTGGGGAAGTGGAATTAAAATGGAATTGAACTCTCATAAATGCCTACTGTAGGTGCATCTGTAACAATATTACTTAATAGCACAAACAACAGCGCACAGCGGCTGTTCAGGGGAAAATCTTCGACCCTGGAGGACTTGTGTAGGCACTATCTGCCATACACCCCGAGTGTACTGTACAGCAGTGTGTGTTCTTTGGTATGCTGTATGTGTTATACCACTTCTCAGCCACGGTTTGGGGATTCCACACTGGCATGTGAGACAAAGCCATACAAGAAGCCAAGTTGAACAAAATGAATGACACGTTATTGATCCCCGTGTTGAAATTCTCTTTTTGCCTGCCCCAATCTTGCTCTCCGTGAGTGCAAGCCTGGCAGTCATGGGCAACCACCCATAGTGGTCCGTTGTAAGATGAAGTGAAAAGTGGAACACACCGGGATTTTGCCCTCAGTCCCACCATACAGCTTCTGATAAATGTTCACTTCTACACCACCAGTGGGTTCCTGCAGGCCGTTAGTGATGCACATGGCCTCAGCAAGGCTGCTATGCCCTGCATCTGTATATTGACCAGATTACGATCACATGTACACAACTACATATAATTTCCAGCAGGAGCAGAAGGGGATTCTGTATATGACACTAAAATGCAAATGACTAAAATACTATAAATAAATACTATAACTATTAATTACAAAATACTTAATAGTAACATTTTGACTTATGTATTTTAATCAATATGCAAATTATCAATGAACTATCAATCAAGTATGTTTTGGCACCTACACTACTGGCCCCTAATTGTTATCAAAATGCTTACCAAGCACAACCTCAAACTGCTCCTGCAAGCCGGACCTTCGCCGGAGACAACTAGAATTGTGGGCACTTCGGCGGACTCCACCCGCTCACCGCTCATTGAGTGCTCTCCACTCGCCAAGCATGACGAGCCACAGCGTCACCCCAGCTGCGAGCAGGAGAAGGCGAAACGGCAGGCAGAGGCTCCGGAGCGCCGTCAGCTGGACGAGCAGCGGGAGCAGGACCGGCTGTGGGAGCGTGCGGAGCAGGAGAGGCAGGAGCTGGAGCGGCTGGGGGAAGGAGCGCGACCGCCAGAAGCATCTGGCCGAGGCGGCGGAGGTGGCGCTGCGTGGCTGCGGGACGGTGCTGCTCCGCTAGGTGGAGGCGTGTCGTAGCTTTGAGGCCTAGCTGGCGGAAAGGCGCCGTGAGCCGCACGAGCGGGAGGCCGCACTGCGTAGCCGGTAGGAGGCCTGCTCTGCTCTTCAGTCCCAGCTGGCCCAGAAGCACGGTGAACCGGTGGTCCAACAGGAGCGGGCCGAGCAGCTGCACGAGTCCCTGGAGTGGGAACGGCTCTGCAGGGCTGCCCGACCCTGCCTGCCACCTAACATCAGGGCCCCACTAAGTGGGGTAGAAGGAAGGGCCGGGGCCAGGAGGAGGCCGCACTCCCAGCAGCCTTCTGCAGCCCCGTGCACCGGCTGTCCCTGGAGAAGGGGGCCTGTCTGGCTGTAGGAGTCGCTGGGTGTGGGTTGCCCCGGGCAGGTGGACACCCTGGAAGGGGTATTCGGTCCCCTTAAGGCACTGCATGTGTGAATGGGGAATACAGCAGCAGACTGTGAACACTGTCCAGTGGAGGACCTCTGATGAGGATCAGGGTCGGGGAGGTGTTTCTGCCAATCTGCACATGATGGGGTCTATTGGTGAGGAAATCCAGAATCCAGTTGCACATGGTGGTACTGAGTCCCCAGATCTAGCTATTTATGGATTAGCTTGGTTGGGCTGACAGTGTTAAATGCTGAGCTGTAGTACACAAATATCAGCCTGGAGTAACTTTTAGTGAGATGTCAGATATGTCCGTGAAGACATCAGCTAATTGTTTGCTGCATGTTTTTAAAATGCATCCTGAAAATCCATCCAGACTGGCAGCTTTGCAGATATTGACTCTCTTAAAAATCTACTTCACGTCCTCCACAACGAAAACTGGCATCATGCAGTGCTAGGGGGCCTCACACTGGCGGATCTCTGTTTGCATGCTCAAAAACAGTCGCAAAATGCATTCAGGGTGTCAGTGAGAGACACATGGGCGGCTGCAAATGCACATAACTGCAGTTTATAGTCCATTAAGGTTTGAATACTCTGGCACATTCCACATGCATTGCGCTTGCAGTTAAACTGTGATTCCACTTTGCCGTTAAGCTCACATTTTGCTACGATGATGGCTTTCATTTTTTTGTACACGTCTCTGGACTGAAGCGCATGAGCTCAGATCTTACAACAGATTTCTGAAAGGACTGGACTGTTTTTGTGGGTATGCAGTCACTAATGCAGCACCTAATGAAGTCTGTGACCGCTCTGGCACTTTGATCCAAATGGATGAATCCCAGGCCCCAGAACCATTTTTCCGCCGCCTCTTGTGTCCAGAAATGCACCGTCACATTACTGGCTCCAGGAAGCATTAGCACAGGCTGAGGTGCAGATGCAGACGTGAGTGGTATTGTTTTTTTGTATGCAGTGTAACAATGACTGAGGATGTTAGCGGCCCTAGAGGGGCAGGAGATGTGCTACTGCTCTTTAGGGTAAATATTTCTGAAGCTAGCTTTGTTAAAGTCCCCCAGAATAATGACTAGTGCATTGGGGTGTGCATTCTCACATCTAGAGATTATGCAGTACAATTCAGTCAGAGCACTGTGTTTGTTTCCTTGTGGTGGAATGCAAATTGTGGCCACGAACACAGCATAGAACTCCCTGGGCAGATAAAATGGTTGGCAGTTGATCGATAGATATTAGAGATTCCGTATGATCCTTTTAATCTTATCACAAAGTCTATTAATCTCATAACAAACCATGAATTCACTGACTTTTACTTGTAGCAAACCTTTACTTTATTATTGTTTTTTCTTGTCACATGAGCTTTTGCCTTCTGTTCTCTCTATTGCATCCACCCATCTACTGCTCTTTAGGGTAAATATTTCTGAAGCTAGCTTTGTTAAAGTCCCCCAGAATAATGACTAGTGCATTGGGGTGTGCATTCTCACATCTAGAGATTATGCAGTACAATTCAGTCAGAGCACTGTGTTTGTTTCCTTGTGGTGGAATGCAAATTGTGGCCACGAACACAGCATAGAACTCCCTGGGCAGATAAAATGGTTGGCAGTTGATCGATAGATATTAGAGATTCCGTATGATCCTTTTAATCTTATCACAAAGTCTATTAATCTCATAACAAACCATGAATTCACTGACTTTTACTTGTAGCAAACCTTTAGTTTATTATTGTTTTTTCTTGTCACATGAGCTTTTGCCTTCTGTTCTCTCTATTGCATCCACCCATCTGTAAACCACCTCTCTTAACGAGAGTCTTTTGTAAGTTATGTTTCCTTAATTTCTTCCCTTAATCTTCTTTTGTCATATTCTTTTGTCTTGTATTCTTTTGTCTTATCTTCTCTGCTGTATGATTCTTGCTGATTGTGGTCATATTAAGTTCAGCTTCTTGTTTCCTGTTAAACTGGTTATGATACTAAGGTAAGCCTTTGTATGTAGTGATACCTCTGCACATCCAAGTGAATTAAAGTCAACTTTTTTTTCTACGCTGTATTGATATTATGTATTTAAATTGGTTGTAAAAATGTAGGCATAAGGAGTACTCCTTTCTGCCCAACAGGGGGCAGTATCTATGTCTTCAATGCACACAGCATATGGAAAGGCACAGCTGAAAGGCATGGTCACTGGCCAACCACAAGCTTGCCCTGTGTTTTGAGGGAGATGCCCATAGGTCATTGCAGTGTGCATTAAATGGCCAGTGCTTTGCATGCATGTGCACGGTGCACTGTGTCAGTGTTAAAATGTTAGGGACCTTGTAAGCAATTTCAGCTCTATTTTGCTGAGCCCTGTGTTAGGATGCAGGACTGCACAACCTGTTTAGACCCGGTCAGAACTCAAAGTAAAGTGTTTAAGCAAACAAAGCGATTTTTTTTGGAAAATCGCAATCGAATGAAATATGCATGCTGAGAAATGTACATGGTGTGAACTTGCATGACAATGTGTTATAATACATATATATAATTATGATCACCTAGATAATAAAAGCATAACAGAACAGGAAGACAATACTGGGCTCTAGCTGTTTCAACATCAAGCAGACACCTCTAAAAATAAATCTAAAGCAAGGTTTCATTTTTGCAGCATTAACCAGCAAGATTTATTGCAGCTGCACTGTACACCTTGTACACACTCCAGCACTGTGAGTAAATGAAAATGTGTGCTGGTGTGGGCTCTCTCTTAATTTTGCCAGCTAGATTTCTGTTCACCTTATTTTTGTTTGCTTGTTTGTTAGCACATAAAATCTCACATAATTCAAATTCAGTTAAAGCGTTTTCTTAATCTTCAATACTCTCATATAATCTAAAATGCCCTTTATTTATGAGCCTGACTTTTGACGACTGATAGCTTTCTTTATCTTATTCTCGTCATCATATATGATATGTAATTGAGTACTGTAACAGCTGTGAAAAATAACAAAATCGGAAGAAGGTACACCAAGTTATTATTTTACACGTCCTATCGCCTCTGCCTCATCTTCAAAATTTCTTATTTAACAGGCTTTATGACTTTAAGAGAAAAAAAGAATCATTACAGTAGACTGCTATCTCGTACTGAAACGTTTATCTACCCATGGCTTCCTGGGATAGTTTCTGGGCCTATGCTACATGAGTGCTGATGGATGGATGGATGGATGGATGGGTATCATAAGTGCATGTTCAGTTTCTGTGTCGAAAAGGGGTTATAATAACTGTCAGTATCTGCTAGCTTATTGCTGAAGCTGACCTCTGTTAGATTGATTAAATATTTAGAGTTTAGCTCCTGAAACTAGATTACTCATTAGGTGTGGTGCAAAGTGATGAAACCTTCTCATAGTATATTAGTGTCTTGCATTTTCCATTGTCCAGTTGTCTCGGCAAACTTGCCAGTTTCCTAACCCAAGGCTGCGGTACTGTTTTGCAAGCCGAAGGTCTGAAGTGCTGCTCGGGCTGTGCCCAGACATTTTTTGTTATTTGTTAGATACGACTAACCAGTACATCTGTCTCCCTTTTGTGGGAATCTCATAGTCAGGCCAAGCATAAACAGGCCAAGTGGGAGTCTCAGTTAACAAATATTAATCCAGATCAGTTGTTCTTGTCACTAGGGGTGTCTTATTGCATGTGACTTAAAATGATATACTATTTAACTTAAGTAAATGCAATATTTTATGTTGGAATTTAACTTTTTGGAATAAAACAGATTATTGATTTAGAGTTATTGGATCGATGACAGGGGTAATATATTTGAAACCTTATGAGCATAATCAGCTCTGTTTTGTTGTACTACGTGTTTGCATACAGAATGGGCAGACCGCACAACCTGAGTATGCCGTTCAATGTGTATTATTTACATTCTATGCAAGCATTTGGTATATAAATTAAAGATCTCAGTAATAGTTATAGTGATTCAACTTCAACAGTGTAATATTATTTCCATAATACCATTATAATAAGCTCAGCTAAATGTAAGACATAACAGAGGTGGGTGTTTGCAGGATTTCTGAATAATCTGACCTTCTACTAATAATAAACTCTCAAACCTGGTTTTATTTCTTGCCACAGTTAGCAGGCTACTTGTACATATTCTGCTGGTGTAAATACTGACATACGCATAGCTCTTGTTATTCACTTTGCACTCTTTGGATCTGTGGGCTATTCAGGATCGCCTGCTCACATTCACACACAATGGACAATTCGGAGATCCAAATTCATCATGTTTTTGGACTGGGGGAGGAAACCAGAATGCCCACAGGAAATCCACACTAACATGGAGAGGACACCATGCTTAATTCATACTCAATGCACAGTTTGTGGCCTTTGATTAAATACTGACTGAGTACTGACTGAGCATTGACTGAGTACTGACTGAGCACTGACTGAGCACTGCTAACTCCTGTTCCTCACGCTGTAAAACAGCTCCTGCTCACATCTCTGCCCCTAGGTGTCACTCTACTTTGTGCTGGTGCTGAGTCACTGAGTTCAGCTGGGGTCAGCGGTTTTTCCATGCTGGAGACGTGCCAGTAGCAGGGAGCAGGGAGCAGAAAACAGCTTTGATAATTCAATGGAATATGCTGCTTTCTGGAATGCTGCAAATCTGAGTCACAAATAATAAAGGGAGGGGACATTTACTGTGCTACACAGTAGTGCTACAGCGTCTCCGTCTGAATGTTAAACATTGACCATTATGTAAAATAATGAGTACTCTCCTGGCAGGTGACCACAGGGTTATATTTCATTAATGACCATAAAATGGCTATTTGGTCACAGTGTTTAGACACTCATAATGAAAAAAAATACCTATTAAGGAGTAACTTTGTCTAGAACCTTTTCCTGCCAGCCTCCCATTTTACAAATAAGAAAATTGACATCAACCCCCCCCCCCAACACACATATCTGTAAACCTGCTATTATGGAATGATATTAAGTTTGAACAGGTGGTCTGTAAGGACCCAGATTTAACTGTTGTAAAGGTTGTAAAACATTGCAGTATTTCTTAAAAAAATATATAAAAATCTGTACTCATGTGTCCTATTCATTGTCACAGGGGTTTTACAGTATGCAAACTCCACACACATACAGCTCTGGAAAAAATTAAGAGACCTCTCTACATTAAAAAAAAAAAAAAAATCTGCATTCTTAAATCCTGGTTTAATCCTGGTTCTGCTGGCAGAAGGCTACACGACACTGCAGGCTGTTTCCACACTCAGAACTACTAAGACAGCAGTACACAAGAACAAGGTGAAGCAAGAGACACTGTGAATGACCAAAAACCAGTCAGGTAGAGGGCAGAAGCAACATCTAATGCCGACAGTGCCTCATAAATTGGAGGATGACCTGAAGTGACCCTCAGAAACAATGGAAAACATTAAGTGGTGTGAAGTGCCCTGCTAGGACAGTTCGTATCAGGCTCCTAGAAGCAGGACTGAAGTCCCACAAAGCAAGGAAGAAGCCCTTCATTAATGAGAAGCAGGGAAGAACCAGGCTGCTGTTTGCAAAAAATGTGTATCGTGCACATGTACATCGCCATAAACTGAGAAATGAGTGAAAAATCTGCTGTGGTGTGATGAAGCTATATGTAGTATGATATTATGTACATGTAGTCTGCCTATGTGTATTACAAGAGTTGTCTGTGTTTTTTATCTTATAGACAGCATCACCATTCTCTAGGTGACTAGATATTGATTTATGCTTAATTGATACTTGTCTAGTTGTGATATGAGTATGATTAATTTGAAATAGTGCGCATGTGCATGTCTTGTGTATACAACTTAGTTTGGTGGGAAACATAGGTAGTTGTGCCTCAGGTTTCGTTTTGTTGACGTAAGCTTCTCCACAATTTTTTCATTTTCTCGAATTGTTGCAAAAGAAATACTAAATCTAACTCATGAGTTTGAATTCTGGGTCATCGACCTGTGTTGGCTTTCAGTTGTTATCATGCCTAGAAATTGTATTAATCATCCAGACAGTTTCTGTTATGTGTGTGGTTCATTCACAATGTCGTCCAGTCACTGCAGATCTTAAGAAGATATACAAACTATACTTTGGCTGTCCACCTGGAGACCAGGATAAATCTTGGGCTCCACATGTCATCTGTACCAGTTGTTCAAATGGTCTGCGTAACTGGCTAAATCGGCAAAAGGCAGCGATGCCATTTGGAATTCCGATGGTGTGGTGGGAACCGTGAGACCATCTCAACGACTGCTACTTTTGCCGCACGAATACAAGTGGATTCTCAGCTAAAACTAAGCACAAAATTGTATGTCCCAGCCTAGATTCTGCAGTCAGGCCTGTTCCTCATGACGATTCATTGCCTGTTCCTGTACCACCACATGATGGTCTTGAATCTGTAGAAGGTGATGAGGAGTACGACGAAGGTGCAGCTGGTTCAGTGAAAGCATGATGGTCGATTACTGCTGGATGCTGTACTGCGACAATCCAGACATGGTGTACACAAGAAAATCATTGAAGAAACAATGGTGGTGAAACACTTTTCAATTTTTTTATGCCCACTGTCTGTTTATTTGATTTTGCCTTATACTACAGTGATGCTTTTGTTTTAATAGTACACAATACTTGCTAGCATTACTCATAAATCAAAAAGTTGACGTGACAGAAAAAAACTGAAAACAGATATGGAATCAGCGTGAAAAACTGATTTGGAAAAATGTATTTTGGTCTCTGATG
>JAODLC010000001.1:32122986-32142300 GCA_026781145.1 Hippopotamyrus pictus
ATTTAAGGTAGTCTGGGCTAAATGTAAGTTGATGAAAATAAGGTCTATTTAGCCCAGACTACCTTAAATCTGGCAAGCTATCTGGCTAAGCAAGTAATCCTGCTTTGTGAAACAGGCCCCTGCTCTGTGCTCCCCGAGCTGAGGCTGATGAGGGCAGATAGCACACAGATGCTGCCTGTTTGCAATCCCATTCCACTCATTCCTGCCCCTGCCGTCTCACAGGCCCTGCTGCGGGTCCCAACACCAACCTGATGGATGGGCACCACAGGCAGAGTATTCTTAAGCGACCCATTTTGAGAGGAACAAAAGTCTCCGTTCAAAGTATAGAGGGCCTATAAGGATTCACGCTTCTTCTGAAAACATATCTCCGGTGATTCTGAAGTTGCAGGTGTTGCACTAATAAGTATGAACTGTCGTGGTTCTGTTTCCATGAGAACAATAGATATTAATTCAAAAAAATGGATACAAAACCTGACACTTTAGTGAAGAATGTTTCTCCTGATATAACCACTACCTTTGAAGTGGTGGAGGATTTAACTTTAATCTTTCCCCAGCGGCTGAGTTCAGATTAATTGCAGAAACCGTAAAAAAGCACAGTTTTTGTGAACTGTGATTCTGCTAGACAGGAGGTCACCAACTTGGTATGTTTCAAAAAAATCTCTAACCCCAGTATGAGCTTGTCTGATTAGCAGCCGTTGGCCTTTTGAACACCGGTGCTAAAGGTCAACTCATTCTTTACTTTTGTTTTCATTTTGAATAGGACTTCCTTGCACAATTCTCAGTTTTTCTTGGCATTCTGACCTAAGAGTTCTCTTACGTTCTACTCTGTGCTTCTGGGGCTCTAAGATCACAGTAACTTTGCAAATGATTGCAGAAGTTCAGATTTTTGTCTTGCCTTGGGATTTAAGTTCAGTAATTTATAGAAGGAGATAACTGCTGCCTGTCTGGAATATGTTTTGCAATGGAGTCGCAGCTGTTGGTATAATTCACGCCAGAGTGTCAATAGGACACCTGCTTTGTGTGACACCTGATGACTGATACTTTTGTCCTGGCAATGAGTGCAGACCATGGGGGAATGCAGGGTAGATATCTCTGAAGCGTAGCAGCAGCAGTACACTCAGGAGATTAATTAAAGTACCCCTCACCCCCTAAGAAACCCCCCCCCCACCTCGGTGGAATGTGCCTTCCAGTGTTGCCATGGTCTTGCCTGATTTGCATGTAAAAGCAATGGCTGCACGGTGACTCTGATTCCAGCGACACCCACTCCCCCGTGGGGCCATGGTGCCGATTGGAGCCCGGCTGCTTACATTGATCACTTGGTCCAGCTCAAGCTTTGGTGTTCACTTCACAGAAGACAGAGACAGGCACTCAGCCCCTGTGCCCCCTCCTCTATGCCTCCCCCACACTCCCAGAGCGATAACATGTGTAATCTAGCTCACACGGTGCTGTCTTGTATTTATGAGTTACAAGTGATATATAGGGCGGTATACATTCTCTGGTAGTATATGACCATATATAATATAATCACCTCAGGCTCAGCTACAATGGGGACTGAAGCCAAGATGGACAAGCACTTGAACAGCACCAGGGGTGAATCTTAATAAACATACTTAACCGTACTCGTGTTATCGTGTACCTGTTTACGTCATCTTTCATTGCCGAAGATCAGGTCCAATAATCAAGAATAAAAGTACAGAGGACGGTAAAAATCCCTGGATGTTGGTCTTGCTCCACCCCAAATATCAAGGATACATCATCTGCATCCTCGCCAAAGGAGACCAATCCCATGATTCATTGCGTCCCAGGTTCATTCTTGGAAGGCAATTTAGCAAGACCAGTCTTACCAAGACCACAAGTACGGTCTTTGCATTCTTGGTATTGAGAAATGCCCCAGATTATCCCACACATACTCATGTGGTGAGAAACAGCTCCCCTGTGCCCTAATGGAGCTGGTGGAGCTCGTTAAATCACAGTGACAAGGGGCAGTGCTTCCTTGACATTGGTCTCCCGCACCTTGTTGGTGTATTCATCCAGCATGTACTCGTGGAGGCTGAGAATGATGCTAGAGTTTTACTGTGCTGCTGTGGTATTGAGTATGACCTCTCTAAAGCAGAATCATCTCCAACCATTCTGATTCAGTCTGTCATAATAATGCTAGATTCAAGATGGCCGCTGACTCTAGATATCCGAGCCTTTGGCTGTTTAGAGGTCCTGGCTGTCAGTTTCGGAAATTGGGCCCATGATCTATAATTTCCTATTAAATTAATCAAATTAATCAAAACAAGCAATTAAATTTTCCTTCAGAAGGAAAACATTCAAAGAACACAGTGTATTTGAAAACCAGAAGCCGGCTTCACCAAATGCATTTATCGATATACAGAAAATAAAAGAACACTTCTGGTAGGTACAGTGAAATTTACAAAATCATTTGGGTGGATATTAAAAGGTAGATGGTTTTTAGATGGAAATTGAAATTGAAATTGTAATGAGCAATCCATCTTGTCTCAGTGCTTCTTCAGCATGGGTTCAAACTCTGCTTTCATTATGTCTACTCATATTGCAGTCCCTTCTTCAGCAGAATCCCAGGGGACAAGTCCCATTGTTGTAGAGTCAGAAATGAGTCCAGGAGCACGGGAGCAGCCCTCCAAATAGGCATCAGTCATGACAGCTGACAGAAAGGGCCGGGGTGCAGTAATCCAAGAAGTGCTGTGAGCAGACATGTGGATCCATCAGGCATGCATCACTCAATGTCCCCTGCTGCGTGAGGCATATACTGCTGCATGTTCAAATGCGAGCCCCGAGAATCAAAAGGTATGTCTCACGCAATTTATTACCTGTCTGGATTTAGAAGGTCAAAAGGTCAGTATCCATCACAAATGACGCCATGAACAGTAACTCTGGCTGTAATTTAATGGGTTTAGTCAACATGAAGCAAATCAGTACCACAAAGTCAGGATTACACAGTTGAGATATCATAGGCTGACTTCAGTGCATTATGATTATGATCTATTTTATGCCACACTGTCCATTTTGATTTTAAAATAACTCATGGCATTTTCCAGATCTGCAATACAGAGTAATTTCCTTTTAAATAATTCAGTTATTTCTCACAACTGCACTAACATACAATATGAATGTGAGCAGTAGCTGGTACCAAACATACTGAAACTTTGAGGTTTTATGGAAAAAACGAAATACACATAAGACACATGTGAGCCTGGGTCTGTGTGAAATTGGTGTTTTGTAAGATCTGGCTCTCTGTTATGTGAGACTCTACCTTTTATAGCCCAGAGCTGACTGTGCCCCAGGAAGACGCCAGGACTGACTGTGCCCCAGGAAGCCTCTTCACTCCACCCTCTCTGGCCATTTTATCCATCCTCAGATCCTCTAGTACAGCTGAGGTTTTCTTCCTTCTGTCTTAACCCAAGGACCAGCAAACTGATCAGAGCTAAGATGTCAGGATCATGGGTTAGGGGGACTTTTTTTGCTGCAGAAGGGAGCCCCCCTAAAATATGAGTCTGTGGATGGTGCTAATGGCTAGTAATGCACTTTTGGCGCTTTTCCACTGGCACACTGGCACACAGGCACCAAGCCCTACTCGAGCCGTACCGAGAAGAGAGGCAGGCCGCGGCACGGATCCGACTCACTCTGGTTTTCCACCGCAGAAGGGTCGGCTCGGTACAGACGTTGCCGGGTTTGGAGAGCGACGGAGACGTAAAGCCGAAGGGATGCGTGTACATCGTGACCTTGCTAATTTCCTGTAGCATGTCTGTGAGAATCACTGTGTTGTCGCTTAGCATCGAACTCTAGAGGAATTAGAAATCTTAAATTTGCATTACGATTCCATTCCATGCTCTATAGGACTTTTTGAGTAGGAAATATTGATGCAGATCACTGGCTCTTTCTTGTCTCTGTGCATTTTGCACGATGGTGGTGACACAAGCGGCTGGGTTTAGTCACGCTTTTGGCCCTGCTAGTAAGCATGGCTTTGTCAGTGCGGGTACGGCTCGGGTACGACTCGAGTACGGCTCGGGTACGGCTCGGGTACGGCTTGCTTAATTTACAATGAAAAACTGTCAGTTTGCAGTATGGCTTGGGCGCAGCTTGGTTCTTGGTGGCTGCACAAAAATGGCATTTATAACGTTTACAAAAGGTTTTTGAGGACCGCCTTGTAGTACAGGGTTTGTGCTAGAGGCAGCTGCAGGAGAGTTACATGCTGGTCACAGAAGCTGGGCTGCTTCCGACGCAGGAAGCTGAAGCCTCATGGACTCTATCTTATGTCATTAGGAGGCACGTCAGCAATCCTGTGGTCATATACCTGAAAAGCAGCTCTGGAAGCTCCAACTGCCAGACATTTAGCTTCACCGCATGCAGGATGGCTTCCCAGTGATTCCTTGCAGAAAGATGGAGGGTTTGTATGACTCGGGGGGGGGGATCACCCTCCCGCTGGGTGTGGCCGTTAATTGGGGGGTTCCTCAAAGGCAGTTAACTCTCAGTTACAATCTCTTGTAGCAGCAACATAAAGGCCTGAGCAGGTGTGTCCAGTGTATTTGTGATACAATAAGGAGAAGCCTGATAGAGGGGGGAGTCAAATTTATTACCTGTGCTTCTTTACTGTCTGAAATGCCTGAGCAGTAGAGTGATCTGTAGAGATGAGACGAGGGGCCAGAAGGTCTTCTAGAAAAGCTCCTCGTGGTTCTTTAGGGAAAGTGAAGGCTGGGATCCTCATTGTATTGCTAATCAGGCCCTCCTGTTGTCAGCACCGACACAATCGCAAGGCCGGCCACAGCAATGAAAGGGCGTAAATCTGAAGGAGGATGTGGAGAGATAATCCCTCTCTGTGTGTCCATTGATAGAACAAAACCCCAGGAGAGTAATGGTGACTAGCCACCACACAAGTCTTTATTGTCCTCAGAAACTGGTTCAAATGAAAAATCTTCCATACCACTTACCCTGACAAGTGGTCCAGGGATTACAGTATATTAAGTAAAATAAATAATATGAGATATATCAAAGTGATTTAAAATAAATTTTAGATGCCCAAATGCATTATAGATGCCCATAAGGTGCCGGTATATAATGTATGTCATATTATTTATTCCTATCTAGTATTTTATCTAAATTTCCAGTTTTACGCCTTCGTAACAAAGGTTATTTGAAGTAACCATACTGTCACAGGATTCCTATTCCCTAAACTCATTTATTTAAAGATTATAAATTTATTTGAATGTTTCTAAAATGATTCAGGGACAAAGTATTGTTTTTACATCCTAAGAGTATTGTTTTATATCCTAAGAGTATTGTTTTTATATCCTTTGGAAAGGAGTAACAGTAAAAGCACAAAATGCTTATCGATGCACGTAAAACAGGCAATAGTAAATACTGTAATGTAACAATTTAATGACTGGATCTGTGTTTACATGCAACCTGACTCGCAAATTGTACATATTGTTTTGGTGCATTTTATCATTTGTAGTATGCACTCACGCAGATTATATGCTAATTTTATACATCCTACCATCTATCTTGCATTTGCTTACACGTACAGTGTGTGTATATATATCTATATCTATATATATATATATATATATATATATATATATATATATAGACACACAAACGCACCCACACGCACACACACACATGCACGCTTTAATTACAGAAAATGGGAGGCAGGGACATACATCAGAATGGCTTGATTCTGGCGTGTGAAAGTGGAGCACCAGTGAAACCCTTTACTGGGCTCCTTCAAAAGCCCACAGAAACTGCTTAGATCAGTTTTATGAGACATTTAAATATTAGAATTTGACAGACAGAAGAGCTCACTAGGTGTAAGTCAGGTAACAGACAGCCCACCAAATTTTGTTTTGACTGTAATATTAGTTTTAGACAGTTAAGCTTTGATTTTTAAATCTCGTACCCCTGCAATAGTGCTACCCATCGTGCCACAGTACTGCCCTTATCCAAACCGTGTTGTCTACACAGAACACAGAATCCCAACACAGTTCACAAGCTGTTAGCTGCAACAAAAGGGAACTCCCAGAAGCCTTTGCAGCAAATGCGGAACCTGCCTGGGAAAGAATGTGTCGAGCCCTGTGAGGCCCGATGCCCTCATTGTTTATTCAGGAGACCTCCCTCCCTTTAGTGGGGCGTGGGGGAGCCAGGATGGAGGGGGCTGGGATGAGTGGTTATGTGGGCGTTGCTCTCAGTAAAGGCCCTTGCTTTTTTTACAACGGGGTCACATGTGTACCTACTTCCTTTGACTCAGCGTGATTTAACACCATTCCTGACAAAGTTACTGACATGGGCAAAATGATTCACAGTCCAGTATGCCAGAGGGAATTCTCCTTACCTACTATGATTCAAAGTTCACGCTTCTTCAAAAACTTGAAAATATTGTTGGGAAGTATGGTTTCCGACATATGCTCTCTACAAAATCAATTGTGTTGGGTTAGCAGTCACTCAGTTAGTAATCACAGTAAAAGTCAGGGGCTAACTGCATCTTGATAACAGTTTTTAAAAAATAAATGATAACACTTTACTTGAGGGGGCACAAACAGTGTAGTGGTACACGCTTACTTAATGCATCAGTTAGCCAGTATGTGTTAGTTATGTACTGATCCCATGTTTGCTCATCGTTAATCAATCATAATGATTCATGTATTCCATGGCGGAACTATATTAGCTCATCATTTGTTCTTGAGAAGTAATTGAGTAACTAAGTTATTTGTGCACTCTCAAGTAAAGAGTTACAGAACAAAATTGTAATATGGCTAAAGCAACAGTGTGGAATTAATATCTGCATTGTCTCAAAAGACAAAGATGAGAACTTTTCAAATCTGGTGCTGCTGACTGTTTTGTAAAACCGGGGCTTAATTATGGTGCACTCAGAGGCTCAGTGCAGGCAGTAATAACATACCAGTAAACGAGATGGTACCCTTTGATTACTAAAAACAGATTGTCAATGAGCTGGCTATCAATAGCAACATTTCAGTAGTGCCAGTGGACAAAAGAGGCACAGCACTCTCACTGACGATTTAGTGCCATTTGCTTTTGTTCAAAAGGCCCATGTCTAGTGAATATCCCCACCCTCTGACAAAGGCACACTTTGTGAAGATCTAAAGTTAGTTTTTTTCTTGATATTTCTTTTATTTTTTTATCCCTGCTAGCTCCAAAGGAGTTCCTCCAGGCAGAATGTAGGGAATCAGGCCTAATATTTCTGCAATGTACTCGAGACCACTGGGAGCACATGTAATTGAACACAAAAAGTTGTTGCCATGGCAACTGAGGAATATACAGACACCTTTCCCAATAACGATGCTGCTGAGCTTCCTTCTACGCCCCCAGCTGTGTTCCTCCAGAGGTCACGCCTGGTTTTACTTCCCATGAAATCTGTTTATCCACCGATCAGTTTTCACGCGGGCCCCTGCTTGTCCTAGCAGACACCGAGGTCTGCTGTGAAATACGGTGTGCATACTGTCAAATGAGCATGGCACCTAGGTTAAACTGAGTGTTTATGGTTGTTTGAGGTGCCTGATTTTGTTTAGCTTCAATCATGAGCAAATCACTTGTAGAGATTGAGGTGTTTTTAATAGCTTCCAAGGACCTCCCACAAGCTGCACCCTCAATCCTGCATGGTAAACGGAGGGTTCGGTTTCTAGAACTGTCGTCTTAGGTGTCTTCCAGCTTAAGGCAATGCAGTCCACAATCAACAGAAGCTTTAGTAAGAGGTTTACAATGGCGAGAGGCTTTGTGAGTATTCTATTGGGTGCTGTGAAGGACCCATGGAAAGGCAATATATGTTGGTTGTAAAAAGAACACCAGGCTCTCTAGAAAGCACCTGCTCAGTTTCAGTTTGCTTTCAAATAAATTCCCATGAATAATGACAGTACAACTGCAATGCTGAGGCCTCAACAAATGTTTCATTTATTCGAGTTTTTCATAGCTTCAGCTGTGGCAGCATGTTAACTTAGTCCTTAGATTAATATTGCTGTATTCCACATACCCTTGAAGCATTTCCGGTTCTATTCTGACTCAGAATGGTGCAGAAAACTGCAGAAGAAGCCATTATATCACCTAATTTTTCTTCCTCTCCGGAACAGTTTCCTTTAAGCCATTATAGACTTCCTGAATGCGATATCTTTGCAAAGACTTGTACATTGATTCAAGGAAGCCATTGTTCTTCCTACTCCTATAGATTCTTTGAATTCTCACAGCAAGCGAAGCTGGTGAAACTTCCAGTGTTTCTGTGAAAATGAAACAGAATGACAAGGACAAAAAATTAAAAGTTAATACCGTCCCAAGTCTCCTGACCAAATAAAAGCATAATGACTCTACCCAATATCAGGTTCTGTTCCAGTTGTTACACTTTGATGCAAAGATATTGCGAGCTCGCTTGGTTGTATGGAATCGTCTTAAAACACTGATTACTCTGTGAACTTTGAATATTTTATGATAAAATTAGTTTAAGAAAATTATTAATAGGCGGTATTTCTGTGTGCAGATACAATATGTCAGTGAATAAGTATGAATACATGTAAATATAAAGCCAGTTAACCAATTTCACATCTAGTTTCTTTGTTGAACTTAACTCAGTTCTTAAAACTGCTGGTGGATCCCAATCACACAAGCTACTTAGTAGATTTAATGGTGGGGGATGAGGCTTCACCTCTGCTGACACAGAATGCACCCCCCCCCCCATGCAACCCCCTTTTTATACCATTGAACTCCATCTGAGGTAGACCTGGTTGTTCCCCCTTAACATCTCAGTTTACATGTCCTCGCAGCTGAGGACAGACATGAAAGGTAGGTGTGTTCCTGTCGTTTGTTCTCGTTTGATCTGTGTGGGCTTTGTTTGCCAAAGACCCGGGTAACCCACCCCTCAGGACCTGCGATGCCCCCCCTCGAGAGAAAACATCAATCACTTGTCGATAATCAATGGCCAAGCATGTCAGTGCCTGCTGGTCTAGCAAAGCTACAGCTACCATCCCCAAGAAATACATTTTACAAATGAGGGTGTTGGGGTGATTATGAATGGTTCCTGCAAAAATCACATTATGACTTTTAAGGCTTATGTAGATCATTACATAGGACTGACCAATAATAGTCCTATGTCCTATGTGTCAATGAGTCACACAAATCTTTAGTCAATATAGTCTTCAGTCGATATATATATTTAAGTTTAATCTGAAGCCATTTTTAAATATTACACTGACTGTTTTCATTTATCGGTAAATCTTTTGAAATCTAATATATCAAAATGATTCAATTCAATTGCAGACATCTAAATTACTGCATTTTCAAACCAAGGTTTGAGTGAAACATGTATCCTTTCCGGAGCAGTATATCTGAGGCCCAGTGAAGAGGGACATCATAAACGCCACCTGCATTTCACAGCTACAGAAATCAAAGCCAGGAAGGGGCAACATCCTGACACAGATTGTTGAACAATAATGAAAACAGACCAAATTCATGTTTTTCTGAGCCGCTTTTACAACAGTGGTACACAATTGGACCACTGGCCATTTCTGAGTAGCCTACAGTACAAACATTTTGAAGGTGACTTTTCATGCAATGAATCATAATTTAACCAGGCAGGATAAATATGCTTCCCTGATCAGCCTGGTTTTTTTACCGTCATGTTTTATTTCATGTAAGTATTGTGAAGAAATAGGATCAATAGTTAATCTAACAAACCCAGCTCAATGGTCTGCTAATATTTCACAACCATAGGATGTGTACATTATCTTTTGTTCTGTGAGCAAGGAACACTTCAGTTAACTGTCTTTCCTTGTAAATATTGTAAGTAGTGTCACCCTTCCTTACTTGACTTATTCCATATTAGTGGAAATGAAGATTATACATCTAATTCTGGCCAGGTTCCAGGCACACTGACCAAGCATTCTTGGCTGTAAGATATGACTTTCGCTGTGCTGTAGTGACACCAATGTGTCCTCCATAATAGAAGAGGCAGGCCTGGGGAATGTCATGGATTCGCAGATGCTATGTGGATATTCCTCTTTAAGACTCCAGTCCCATATCTGTGTTTGTGTTGGGTGATGGGTGGCTCCCAGAGGAGATGCCAGGGCACACGCCAATTCGCCACCTTTGCTTTAATAAAAGTCGCTCAGCTCTGCCAAGTAGCTGCACACCCCCCCGGGTCTCCCACACGGGCAGCATCAGCCATCCTGCAGGACCGAGCCCTACGGCGCCGGAGCTGCCTGTCTCGGGCCCTGCTCTTTGCTCTTCTCTTTCCACTCCCTGTTTTCATTCCTCAGCTATTCCAAGCATCACGGACAAGGACAATGTGTTCCTTTCTTAGTCGATTATCTTAAGTAAGTCGTGCAACCTTGAGCAGTTTAGTAAACATTTCACCCTCGACTGTATGCAAGCTTTGTCTTCTGTCAGGTGAGAATATTGAGATCCTCAAAACAACATATTATTTAGGAATTATTTTACCAATATGGAAGAGGAGTCTGTTTTAACTGTATACTCTGGATCGCAAACTGCTGGATATTTAATATACATTTTACATTCTAATGCCATTCTAGTCTTGTGTCCAGATCCTTCAGTTAAGTCCATAATTGCATTATTTGTCACAATCAGTTGGGGCGTCTTGTGATGCAAAGAGGTCTCCGACTCTTGCACTTCCTGTATTTGTATATGGTGATCCTGTCTTTGTTTACAGAGACACACGGTTTAATCACTGTTGTCACTGATGGGCAGTGAAAGACCTGGGAGTGTGAACACTGAGGTCTCCCTACTGAAGGTCATAAGAGGTGTGGGCGGAGCTGGGGGGTGGGGGTGAAGTTTTGAGTGGTGTGTTCAGAATCCTTGGACTGATGTTATTTGCCGTGGCCTCTGCTAAATGCTAAATTCAGTTTTTGTCTAAGCTAATCTGCTATAATAATAAGTTTTATTTATATAGTGCCTTTACCACACTCAAGGATGCTTAACAATAACAATACAATACAATGAAGCAGTGCACACACAGCAACAACAGCAACAGCTAAACAACGACAGCGAGAATATGATATTCTGATGGACACAGCAATCCTTAAACAAATGAGCTTTCAGTTGGAGCTTGAAGATGTTAATAGACTTTACCTCTCTCAGACTGTGAGGAAGTGAATTTCAGAGGGAATGTGCTGTCACATAAAATGCCCAGCCACCCATAGAGGATAATCTTGAATTTGGGTACAGTAAGAAGGTTGGAGCCGGATGGTCTTAGTGTGTGGGCTATGAGGATATCTAGAGCTACCAAGAGCTGGTAATCAGAGGTGGAGATTTCAGATACAGAGAGTACAAATCCAGACCAAGGTTTTGTTTCAACCAACCAGTTGAGTATAAAGAGTCACAGTCACTGAGTACTCAACTGGTTAGTTGAAACAAAACCTTGGTCTGGATTTGTACTCTCTGTACCTGAAATCTCCACCTCTGCTGTAATTGGGGTGATGAACGGCTTTTTATACAAAAACGGTGGTGCAACAAAAAAGAAAAAAAATCTCTCCTTGGAGTTCAGTTCAGGTCGTTGCTGGTGATGTGTTGACTGTTATTTTATTTTTAAAAAAGAGGAATCTGTCTTCAAAATTTCGTAAGTTTTGGCTTCATTATTTACAGGCATGTCTGTTTCCTTCAAAGCCTATTGTTATTGTTCCTTGAAGGACACATTAAAAATTATCCATGCTCAGGAACATCATTTGACAGTGACACTGACCCATCATGTCATTCAGAATTTTGTGATTGGTAAATTTGGGAATAGTTGGCAGAAAGATACATATATTGAGAACATTTCTGCTTATGCTTATTTTCTTAACAGAGTAAGATTGATAAATTATGGAGACTGTATGTTTTTCAAATCTGATCATTCACCCATCCAAGCCAGAGGCAACAGTGGCAAGGAAAAACTCCCTTACAGGAAGAAACCCCGGGAGGTGGCAGACTCAAAGCCCGAGTCTTAACAACTTGGGGCTGGCAGAGGAAGTAAGATTAACAGAGACATCAGAGGCAGGAGGGCATGCCAGAAGGACATCAGAGGCAGGAGGGCATGCCAGAAGGACATCAGAGGCAGGAGGGCAGGAAGGAAGGAAGGACGTCAGAGGCAGGAGGGCATGCCAGAAGGACATCAGAGGCAGGAGGGCATGCCAGAAGGACATCAAGGGCAGGAGGGCAGGCCAGAAGGACATCAGAGGCAGGGGAGAATGCCAGAAGGACATCAGAAGCAGGAGGGCAGGCAGGAAGGAAGGACGTCAGAGGCAGGAGGGCATGCCAGAAGGACATCAGAGGCAGGAGGGAATGCCAGAAGGACATCAAGGGCAGGAGGGCAGGCCAGAAGGACATCAGAGGCAGGGGGGAATGCCAGAAGGACATCAGAAGCAGGAGGGCAGGCAGGAAGGAAGGACGTCAGAGTCAGGAGGGCATGCCAGAAGGATATCAGAGGCAGGAGGGCAGGCCAGAAGGGTGTTAGAGGCAGGAGAGCAGGTGTCACAGGTAGCTGAGGCATTACAGGCAACTGGTTAGGTAGGATATCTTGCTTTTTGGGGTCTCCAGGCAGCACAACCAAGGAAGGGTTGGGGGAGTAAAAAATTGCCATATCCATTTATTACAATTCCATACAAATTGAATTGAAGAATAAAATTCTGTAAGGTTTAAAGACATAAAATGCAGAGATGTCAAATGAATTTTTCAGTGTAATGGGAAAAAATGCCATACTGAGTTCTTTCTTTCAGGCATCAGCCATTTTTATCCATGAGAGCAGCCTTCAGTGTCGCCTGCTGACTCATTCTTAGGATACAGTCATCAAACAATAAGGCTGCTACTGAGGTCCCGTGAACTTGGTATGGGAGTCAAGAAAATCTCCAGCCAGTGGTGGACATCAGGTTATGTGTCAGCTGTGTGGCTTTGCTGGGTCCATGTGCCCTGGAAGGCTGAAATGAGGACAGTCAGTGCTTTGGGAGGCTCACAATGCCTGCATTGTTTTGCAACGTGTTGGAAGAAAAATGCCAGGTCAACATGAGCTTTAAACAGATTTTAATGAAACAACCCGCAAAGTAAAAAAAATGTTCCTTCAGTCTTTGTCTGCAGGACTGCAGAAAATGACTGAACACGACAGGTTCTTTTGCCTCTGGAAATCATCTACAAAGACGTCTATTCACACTCTTTTACACTGACTGTAAGTGGGCCACATCAAAAATAGTTCCTTTTTTACTTCACAATGGGAACTGGAATACGAAAGGTGACTATTCTCTTATTCTGAGTTAACGGGACACAGGTGGACTGTGAGGAACAGGTGGATAAATGTTAAGCAAGTTTTCATGTTGTTTTAATGTGAGATGTCCTGCAGCCTATATTCAATCATGTTAGCATTTCGGTTTTTATGCTCTTTGCCATATCAGTGTCAACGTTTAAAACCCGGCAGTTTTGTTTTTTTGTCCTGGGTAGGGCTCACCCCGCCGTTTTACTGAGCCCGCTGCTTTACTGTATAGCTTGACACACAGAGCCAGAAAACTACTCTGAGGGGCTCTTCCAGAGATGTGTGGCTCATTTAATCCTCCCTAGTCCTCTTATCACAGTATGTTTGTAACATAAACATCTTTCATAACTATTTCCCAAGATGGAGGAATGTTGCGTCTTTTTGCTTTGCAGAAGTAAATTGCAGAGACTCTCATTATTGCAGTCTGACTGCCATATTTGTAATGACCACAGACACTAAAATTATCGATATAAATTGCTCTTTCTCAAAATGCCTGCAAGTTTGTATTGATTAATTATTTTACCCCACACAATGAGAACAGCAGGTGTTCATAATGAATTCACATAAATATCTTATGGGACAGTCCCTCCTCCACTAACTGAAGGAAAGGAAATTTCTGGTACAGTACATACATTTCATACAGCTGAATAGATGTCATGATATACAGTTTAATATTGTAGACTGATGTTCAGATAAAACTGTGACTGACGGAATTATATCACTTTTTAACAAACCGATAGCACACAGAAAAAAAAAACTGTTAACCAAAACTTCAGAAATACTGAACAGAAAAATTACACTACATGTTTTTAAATGTAAACAGTAGTAAGGTGTAACACATATGGTGTCTGTACAGGGAGAATAAGCTCACAAAACGAGAACACAATTTTATCTGTTAATGCTTCTGAAGGAGGACTTGACCTCTTTTCTCCAGAGTGCCATTAAAAGAAAAACAAATTACTTGGAGTGTGGTGGATTGTCAACAGAGAAATTTGGTGCAAGCCAGCCTTTGTGTATGAAGGAGAAAACATATTGGTTAAGATAGGAATTGTTGTTATGGTACGTTCCGGTCAGCGTTTTCAGTGAAAGACGCCCTTTCCTTACACAATTAAATGATGATTAAATAAGACCCTCATTATTGCGATGGGCTGGCCCCCTGTCCAGGGTTGTTTCACTGCCTCGTGCCCGTTGCTTCCGGGATAGGCTCCGGACCCCCCGCGACCCAGTAGGATAAGCGGCTTGGAATATGGATGGATGGATGGACCCTCATTATTATTTTATAGAATTTGACTCTATATTATTTATTATATAATTTTGTAATCTGCATTGTCTTGAAGTCTTCAATCTTGCTTTCTCATAGTGACCCTTTTGATAAGCTTTAGTACATTTAATATATGAAATATTTGGCATAAACTGGCAGTTATTTTGTTTTGATATTCTTGTAAAATCCATATGACAATAGAAACATTTCAAACTGCATTCATTTGATCCAAACTTGCATTTGAATGAAAAAATGACTTCTCCCATTTTCCCTCTGACAGCCCAAGCTGATTTTCACTTCAAGAAATGTATATTTGGGTTAATGTTTGGAGAAAATGTCTATCCACTGTGAGCTTCACAAGAGCTACACTTAAATTAGTATCTGATGACAGAGTATTGTCATTAGTCTGTCCGTGCCGGGATTTCAGAAATAACTTAAGTTTAGAGATTTAATTCCTCAGATCTTTTTTTGTCTACAATGAAACAAAATACACAATCTGAAATATTTAACTTCCTAGAATTTTTACTTTTTTAACTGTTGTTGTTCATTGTAAGATTTTTTTTTTTCACTGTAGAGCAAATTTAGATTTTGTTGAACGCTTCTGAAAACAGAAAATAGTTTGCTTCAAGACATCTCATATGGAGGAGTCTGATAAAATACTGTATACCAAGTGAGTTAGGTAGAAACAGTCTCTGAAATCAGTGGCCTTACTTTGGCTATAAAGGCTGAGATGTTCCTGGCACAGCAGATTAACCACACAATGCAACAGGGTAAAGACTGTGCGAGCCAGTGATCCTGTCCTACCCATCTTTTGTGAGGCTGGATTTGAGAGCTTCATTTATCCAGATGATTAGGTTCACAGTTCACTTCCTGACCATCCGACTTCCAACCATTACAATTATTGTCCAGACAGCCAGAAAGCCCCCGTTCTGTCAGCTATTGTGACCGAAGAATTCGTTCTAGGAAATGGGCATCATTTATTGTCCATGGCCTCAAGCTGTCCTGTGCTTCTTGATTTAAAGACATTTATTTCCTTATGATGCAGAGTGGTATAGTATATGGAGAAACAAGCCGCAGATAAATTTGCAGTGAACTAGAGCCTTTTAGGCTCGGAGTGCTCTGTATTTCTACTCTTGATCATGTAAGTATTGATCTGTTCACTGTAGTGCAAGCAGAGATTTTGCTGAAAGCTTCTGAAAACAGAAAATAGTTCGGTTCAACACATAAAATAAACGGGAAGTTAACGCGTCTTCAATATACCAGATACGGTTAAAAGAAACAATAATTTATTATAATAATTATTATTATTATTATTGCCGATGTTCCCAAGAGGGGATGTTCTTAAGTATGTCTTAAGTGAAAGCAGGGTGAGACACAGCGTCAGCAGTGCGAGGTGAATAGTGACGTACCTATAGGGCGGTGGGGACGAGAGGAGGGGCGCATCGCTAAGCCTCTACATTTTAAGAAGCGCCTCAGGAGAGCGATGTTACTTATTTCACAGATTTGAAAGGAGCCTGGGGAACTGAATGAAAACGTGGACAGTTGTGTGAATGCAGTTTTTATACGATGGCATCTGCCAGTAGATCGCGTTCTTTAAAGCTAACGCTTTTCTTTTTCTTCGCATTTACCTACGTTGCAGCTTTTAACCTTGATACTGAGAATGTAATCAGGAAAAACGGAGAGCCGAGCAGTTTATTCGGATTTTCTCTCGCCATGCATAGGCAATTAAAACCTACTGAGCGGAGAATGTAAGTTGATCATTTCCAAGTATAGTGTTTTGTACTGTCTGTCTGTCTCCTGCTTTTAAAACTTTTGGGAAAAAAATTGTTTAAGTGTCGTCTGTGCTATTTAACTTGAAATTACATATTGCAATTTGATAAAAGGTAGCAAGTTTTCTTTTGTAAGTTTGCATTAAAATACATTACTATTGGAAAGTCAGTCAAGTCTGTCAAGCAATTAAGTAAATATATATCATGCAAATACTTCCACTAGTTTGTGTGCGTATCAACCGTCCAATATCAAATGCTCATACTACGGATTTAAGTAGGAATTAAGTATGGGGAAAGCGCCGGGTTAATTATATGTACAGCATAGTTATTCAGTAACAAGGTAACGAGTATTATGTATTAGGCTACTAAAGACCTTCGGTGGAGGCCCGTGCAGTTTCAGAAATAATGAGTAATGTTGTGCAGTATAACAATGAGGAATTGATATTCAGATCGCGGCGGGCTCTTGAGCGTGGGGGTAGTCATTGTACGCCGCATTCCCTTTGACAAGGTTTTCGGTGTGACTTTACAATGCCTAACTGAAGGTTCTTTATGCTTGCAGTTTTAGTGAAATACTCATGCATCTTAATTAAGCGCATGTTAAGTGAACAAGTTGCGTTTCTCCAGGTGCTGGTGTAACGTGATGTGAAATAACATGCCGGTATGAAAGAAAATATGCACTCATATCTGTTGTGCTCATCTGTAACGTAGTAGGCCTGCAATTTACACCATACTGTGCTTGCAACGATTTGTTTAATTTCTTTACTAGGGCTATAGCCGGTGTACCTAAAATTCTGGGGCCCTGACAAAATGTCACCTGCCGCTTTTGTACCATTTCATTAGATTTAAGATGCTTAGGTTGCAGGACCTAAGTTTTTTCGCTTCTGCTGCTGTGACAAGTGCATAAAGTCCCAGCAATAATTATGGATCCAAAGGCGGGTAGGACTATAAATTCAAACGACGTGGTTTTAGTGCTAAATTTTTGTCTTGTTAATGATAATGTACAGAAGTAGGAACTGTGAGGTAAATCAAAGCCTGCTGGATACTGTCCAAGTTTTCACAATTTTGTTATAAATAAATCATTCAACTTAGAAGTCAGATTTTTTTTTCTAGTGCTTGCATGAGAGCAAGAGTTCACCGTTAGTTCCAGTGACTGCTTTAGTATGTGTGCAGATGGGGGAGGATGATTATATAGCAAATACTGTAACTGCAGCTGTGTGTGCTTAAAAACCAGCAGAGAAGAAACTGAAACCTTTTCACGAGCTTGTGGTACATACGTAGAATACGATTATGTGCTAGAATGCATTTAATATGCAGATTATGGATCAGGAACAGCGATGCTTAGGTATGGGTCACCTCTACACAGCCAGATAGATGTATGCAAGACAACTGCATGCAACACTCTCAGAAAAAAAGGATACCAGTTTGTACCTTTGCTTGTCACTGGGGCTGTACCCTCGAAGGTCTGCCAGTTTTACCCTTAACTGTAGCTAGGTAATTGTACCTTTTAAGGTACAGAAATGGAGTCTAAGGAACATTTTGTGCCATTGTACCTTGGGGAGTCCATTTCTGTACCTTAAAAGGTACACAAATTTAAGGTACTTCCCCGGTGTCTAAGGAAGGTTTTTTCTGAGAGTGTATGCGAGAACAGCGAGATTGGTTAGAATTAGGGGCAATGAAGCAGGTTCGTGAAATAGCATTTTGCAGCTCTGGAAAAACATTGTAAACCAAAAGTTGCGCTTCAGGAAATCTGGTAGCTAGGCTGTGTCGGGGGCTAAGTTGTTAATCAACAGTATTTGTTTAGTCCAAGTCGAATAATTAACTACAGATGAAACAAATAAGTCGAATTAAGCGCGTGTTCCTTAGTCTATGAATCGGCGCTTTACTGCGGTGAATTCGCTGCGTATGTAGATCGAGGACAAAATATATTCCTGTCAACGATTCCAGTCAAGTATCAAAGAAAATCAATTTATCCTATGGATCAGTAATTTTTTATTCTTATATTTAGTTGTGAAATTGCACCCTAAACAATGTTTTATTTTAGATGATGAAATTTATGTTGTTTAAAAATCTTTCTTGCATCACTTCATTTCATTCGGTCCCCTTCCCATTGTCAAACTCCTTCCGACGCCACTGCATGCATTTGTAACTGTGTGCATGCCCTATGACAGACTGGCATCCATTCCTGTTCCTCTGCCTCTTGCTTCCCCTCCTTGCTGAAGCTCTTCGTTTCCTGGCACAGGCTCCCCTAGATCCCGAACTGGATAAGCAGGTGGAAGTTGGCGTTATGTTTTCTTTAACTGTACGTTAATACTTGGAAAGGACATACACTATATGACCATAAGTACTGGGAATCACTCTTAAACACAGAAATCCGGTGTTCCATTTAGACTCATTGCCACAGGTGTGTAAAATCAAGCACCTAGTCATGCAGTCAGGTTTACAAAAATATGTGAAAGAATGCGTCGCTCTGAAGAGCTCAATGAATTCAAGTGTGGTACTGCCATAGGATGTCACATTTGCAATAAGTCAGTTTGTAAAAATCCCTGCTCAGTATACCACGGTCAACTGTATGTGGAATTACTGCAAAGTGGAAGCATTTAGGAACAACAGAAACTGAGACAGATCACGTAAGGTAACAGAGTGGGGTCGCCGGGGAGCTTGTGCACTGGGAGCTTCATGGAATGGGCTTCCATGGCCGAGCAGCTGCATGCAAGCCTCACATCACCAAAAGCGCAATGCCAAACGTCAGACGGATGGGGTGTAAAGCACGCTGCCACTGGACTCTGGAGCAGTGGAAACGTGCTCTATGGAGTGATGAATCATGCTTCTCTGTATGGCAGTCAGATGGATGAGTTTGGGTTTAGCAGATGCCAGGAGAACGTTACCTGCCTGACTGAATTGTGCCAACTGTAAAGTTTGGTGGAGGAAGGATAATGGTATTGCTACCTTATCGCTACCCCTCCTTGGATTGCTACCTTATCGTGGTGGAGGGGTTTGCGTGCCTCAGTGAACCTGGGGGCTATGTTGTCGGG
>JAODLC010000001.1:32153319-32169994 GCA_026781145.1 Hippopotamyrus pictus
ACCTGGTAAAATAAAGTTTAAATAAATTACATAAATGCTCTAATAGTACACGTAAGTTAGTGGTTTATTTATTGTTACAGTAGTTACTGTAATGTTGCGCTGCTTTATTTGTTTAATCGTCCAGTCTGTGAACAGATTTTGCCCCTGAGGCTATTCCATTGGTGCGCCCCCCAGTTTGGGAACCACTGCACTAGAGGCAGATTAATGAGTAAATGAGTAATATAACTAATAAAACTTTTGGTTATTGTAGTTTTTTCATTGCAGGTTTTTTATACAATTAAGCTTTGAAAAATGACCCCACAAGGCAAAAGTATCAGGTTTTTATCACTTTGAGGGCATTGGGTATGAGGCAACAATGTTCCCCAGTGAGTCCCCCCCCCCCCTCCCATATAGCACCATTGCTGCATCATGTCTGCTGGAGTCACGGCCGGCTGCTTTACCAGGCTCCTGAGATCCTGTGCGGACCCCTGGCTCCCAGTCTTGTCCTGGTCCGGGGGTGTCTGCTGGCAGCCCTCCAGCTCAGTGAAGTACAGCACATGAGGGCTGATTTGCAGCAACTGCATGCAGAAAGAGGACTTCTTGTTCAGTCTCACAAAGAGACCTTGTGGGACCGACCCATTTGTATGACTGGCCTGAATGTTATCGCAGAAGCGGCCAATCCAAACACAAAGAAAGGGGCCTCTCTCACTGTGACAAATCAAGCTGGCCAGTGCTATCAGTCAGCTGTGATGACATGGTTGTCTTTTCATCTTTTTTCAGTGCATAGTGAAAGGCACAGTAACTTTCAGAAAAGACTAACCCAGGGTTTACAGCCATAGTTGAACAGACTCTTTGACTGGGTTCCAGTACATTATGACAAGAACAATTAAGTATTTATCACTGTATGCTCTCCACACAGTGCCGATTTATGATATTCTTTTGAATGATCAATAGCCACTGTTCTGGCATGGTGGTTAGCCTTATTACCTCATATGTCTGGGACCAGGGTTCATGGTTCTGTGTTTAGTGTGCATACTGAGGTTAACTGGAGTTACCCAACTGCCCATAGGTGTGAGTGAATGGTATGTGTGAATGTGCCCGGTGATGGGTTGGTGCCCCATCCTGTATTGTTCCCTGCTTTGTGTCTATAGGCTCCAGACCAGCCGCAACTCTGAATAGGATAAACAGTTAAAGAAAATGAATGGATACATGGGTAACCACTGTTCATTTTTGGGGCTGAATTAATTTCAATCATAGCATTGCAGGATCAAAATCAGTTGGTATTATACCCAGTATGTGGTTCAATTTTTGCAACACTATAGCTTCCTTTCCACCAATGTGGTACCAGTGTTGGTGCTGGACATTTTCCCAATCCGGCACTGGTTCCACGCGTTTCCAAAAATCATTACATCGTGTTTTTTTTATTCTGTGAAAAATGAAAGATCGATCTGCTGGCCAGATTTAATAGTAAAGTATAAATATGTTACAGGTTGAATAAATAAAATATTGTGGTGTTTGAGTGTCGAAGAGATCTTGAGGTGGACTGCAAAGTTTAGTTTTTAGCAGATTCTTTTATTGCATGATCCTTAAAAGGACAGCGGTAAAACAGCGAGCGAGAATAAACTCACACGCAGACAGGGAGCCTTTACGGAGACTAAAGTGGATACAGGATATAGAGAGAGAGAGCGCAACGAGTCATACTCCAGAAACTTTTTTTTCGGTTCAGCAAAACACATCCAAAAAACGAAATACAGATTAACCTTTACTTTACTTTACTTTCACTTCTGCTTACGTAATGTTTCTGTTCTGTTCTTTTTTGAAACCAGTGGAAACGCAGGCTGGTTCTCAAAAGGCACCTATGGCCAAAAGTATGTGGACACCAGCTTGTCCAACACTCCACTACAAAACCAAGGGTATTAATATGAAGTTAGTTCACCCTATGTTACTGTAATAGCCTTGAATCTTCTGGGAAGACTTTCCACTATATGTTGGGACATTGCTGATGGGTTGGATATTGATGTTGGGTGATCAGATCCCTTTCTGTGAACTTCTGTGGCCTCTACTTTGTAACTGAACTTGCTCTCAGGCATTTCCACTTCACTATCACATCATCTGTGGCTGACTAGGGTAGCTCTACCAAGGCATAGATTTGGTAAATCGATAAGTTGGAGCAATGGCATCCTATGATTATGCCAAGTTATAAATTACTAACTTCTTCAGTATGACCACCCATCCTACTACCAGTGTTTCTTGTTGGTGACTGTATGTTTATGCTTAATTATACACCTGTATCATTTTCTCAGGGTAGAATCTGTGCTAATATTGTTAATGGTTTTATTTCATGGAAGTAGATGCTTCCTGTTAGTAATGTGATTTTGTTGCATTTGAATATGCCAGTGAGATGTGATTGCGTTTCAGTACTTTTTAATCCAGAATATTACAAAATGTCAGTAATGTGATTCTGTTGCATTTGAATACAGTGTATGTCTGTGTGATGTAACTGCATTGCAATACTTTTTAATCCACAATATTACAGTGCTCTTTCTTTCTGCTAAAAAGCTGAGAAGATGTAAACAGGAGTTACAGTAGAACTGTCAAATGAAGCACTGATAGATTGTAAAATGTGATTGTATCCCCAGGCTGCTCATTGGAGCTCCTCGGGCTAAGGCCTTGTCCAATCAGGGAGCCAACATAACCGGAGGTTTATACAGCTGTGATGTCACCACCCAGTCCAACGATTGCAAACGCATTGAGTTCGACAATGAGGGTGAGCATTCCACAGACCCACAAACCCACACTGACCCCTACCTAGGCATGTGAAGTTACCCCCCCCCCCCCCCCCCGGCCTGTTACAATGCTTGATTCTTGAATCTTCAATGTTGAACATGTTTAAGATTTTTGTGTCCGCATAACCAAAACCCATATATCAGAATTCTACATGCTGTTGAAGCACCTTTTAATGACTTCCTTCATTATCAATGAACACAGTGAATCTGAATTCGGAGTACAAGGAGGATCAGTGGATGGGTGTCACAGTACATAGTCAGGGACCTGGGGGGAAGATTGTGGTAAGTGGGGGCTGACACTGATGGATCAGCATCCCTGGGGGGGGCGTCCTTTCTCAGCAAACACTTGCTGCCCTTGGCATTGACGGCTGATCCCCGACACCCGGCCTTTCCTTGCAGACCTGTGCCCACCGCTACCAGCGGAGGCTGTTTGTGAACACAGCCCAGGAGTCTAGTGACATCATGGGCCGCTGCTATGTCCTCAGCGAGGACCTCAGCATTGACGAGCACTCCGATGAGGACGGCGGCAACTGGAAGTTCTGCGAGGGCCGACCCAGGGGTCACGAGAGGTTTGGGTCCTGCCAGCAGGGTGTGTCTGCCACCTTTACCAAGGACTACCACTATGTGGTGTTTGGAGCTCCTGGTGCTTACAACTGGAAAGGTATGAGTACCAGGTGCCCAAGTATTACTGGAGGAGATTCTGGCAATACAGTCTTCAGATGTACACTAGTGTGATAATGACACTCTTGAGACCAAACCAACTGCTTAAAGAGTAGTCACTCAGTTTCAGTACAGGTATCATCCATGAAAATGTTCCATTTGCATCTCCACAGCTTGCTTTGATCCTGAGAATTATTTTGTGCTCTAAACAGTAAAGCCCATTGTAGTGACCATTTCCATAAAAAACAATGTATCGCTTTTCCTATTTTTTGGTGTGAATCAGAAAAACATTTAATTGTCTAATTTTTCACTGCATTGGTAATTCATGCTTATGTGCAGTGCATTTATAATCTATGGTTTTTTTGTGTATCTAGTGTAAAACATTTGAATATATCATATATTTATCATATCTTTCTAAGTTAACATTACCGGTTATTGCTCCATACATGCAGTTCTAGTTACCTAGACCAGGTTTTTCCCAGTTCCAATCCTGGAAGACCAACGCAGTTCCCTGCTCAAACACACCTTAATCAGCTAGTTCACAGGTTTGGTAGGTGTGTTTCAACAGGGAAATCTGCAAACGGTGTTGGATTCTGGCCTTTCAGGACTGGATTTAGGGAACCCTGATCTAGACCTTCAGTTCATCACATTCCTGCATTGATGTTCCACTCCATCTCCACCTTCCATCTTCACCACTCCAGGGATTGTGCGAGTAGAGCAAAAGAACAACTCTCTGTTGGAACAGGGTATTTACGATGATGGGCCCTATGAAGTTGGGGATGAGAACCAATTGAACACTGAACTTGTGCCAGTGCCAGCTAACAGTTACTTAGGTATGTTGGCACTCAAGAGACGAGGAAGCAGCTGGTGTGAGGGGCTGTGAGACCCCATGCTCTCCTGTTTTGGAAACCTCTCCCATCACCATAGTCTTGTCCAGTGTTGTATTGATGTCCAGAACTGTGTTTTGTGTGCCTAGGCGTGCTGTTTATGACAACTTTGTCTGATGCCAACCCTGATCAGTTTGTGTACAAGTCGCTCCCCCCGCAGGTTAACTGGGAGAAAGTTCTTGATGTCATGGCCAATAGCTATTTAGGTTTGTGATATATCTCAGATGCATAGAACCTGTTCCTCAGACCCATTATTCCACTGTGGTTGGTCTTCTGTATGGTTTCCCATTGGAATGTAATGCATGCTTAATACATCATGCCATGCTAGTGTTATATGTTGTATGCTTCGTAGGTGGTTAATATATTGTTTGTCATAAACATCAAGCTATTTATCTTATTACTTCATGTCACTGTAGGAACTGTTTAAGATGCACTGTGCATGTAGCGCATATAATTATTCATTGTGTAATTACTGGGTATTTACTTCCATTGTTCTAGAATTAATCTTTTTTCATTCACGCATTGTTCATTTAGTTGTTATTTTTATCTGGCCACTTTGTCGAGATAGTGGCATTAACCAGCTTCCACTTGTCAGGCTTCTCTCTGGACACTGGCCACAACATCACCAAAAAGGGCCGTCTGACCGTGGTGTCTGGGGCTCCCAGAGCCAATCACAGTGGAGTGGTGGTCCTGCTGAGGAAAGACGCAAAGGCACCTAACATGCTCTCTCCAGAATACATTCTGGAAGGCCCAGGACTGGCATCCTCCTTTGGTTATGATGTGGCCGTGGTGGACCTCAACAAAGACAGGTTTGTGATGTGATCATTCGTCACACCCAGACAGGGTTAGTACCAGCACATCACGGACAACGGCTGTAAAAACCTGGATGTTACACAAAACAAAATTGTTGACATACATTTTGTACCATATGCCAAAACTATGTGACATAATGTTCCATTAAAAAATGAAATTATATTTATAGCACATGTTGGGAACAATATAAGAATAAAAAAATCTGACAAAATGCTTTATTTAAGCACTGAATACTGGGTTTAACTTTTCCAGTTGGCAGGATATTGTGGTGGGAGCCCCACAGTTCTTCATGAAGGATGCAGAAGTTGGTGGAGCAGTGTATGTTTACATCAACAAGGAAGGGAAGTGGGACACTATTGTCCCGATCCAGCTCAATGGAACCAAAGACTCAATGTTTGGGCTGGCAGTTGAGAACATCGGGGACGTGAACCAGGACTCGTACAACGGTAGGCCTGTCTTTGTTCTGAAACACATAACTTACACAGACTGATTTGAGAAGAAATGAAGAATGATTTTGGTCACTGACCACAAACTGCGTCTCTCCCACAGACATTGCGATAGGAGCCCCTTATGATGATGCTGGTGCAGGAAATGTCTATATTTATCATGGGTCTCCCGAAGGGATCAAGACCAAGCCATCACAGGTCATTATCTTAGTCTACAGAGCATGGACTTCATACTGACAGTTTGTATGGCTGAAATTGATCCCCTGTACTGTGCCAGAAAGCAGCGGCACAAACAGTAGTTAGGGTCATAACTCCGGTCTGTCTCAGTAATTCGACAGAAAGTTAATTTGTAGATTTGTTAGATTTTGCTACCTGCGGAAGAAGTTCTTGGTACAGTATGCTTTGCCAAGCTGGGGGGGTGTCAATTGCACACACGTGATTATTGGCCACTCTAAATTGTTCAACTGATTTCAGGTTCTTCAAGGAAAAAATCACAATATCCAATTATTTGGATACTCTCTGGCCGGGAACATGGATCTGGACAAGAATTCTTATCCAGACCTTGCTGTAGGATCTCTCTCGGATGCAGCATTTATTTATAGGTAATTTATTACTTAAAATAAAATAAAATAATATATAATGAACTCTCTCTAATTTCATGACTTCCATTCATCTTACAGGGCAAGACCGGTGATTAGTATTAAGAAGGAGCTAAAAGCCAGCCCTACGCAAATTGATTTGACCAAGAAAACATGCGGTAACAGTATATGGTAAGACCATGATGATGATGTCATTTTAGAGTTACTTCCAAATTTTAATTGTTTTAAAGTTGTGTTAATTTGTATAATCACACTATAATTAATAAAATGTATTTTTTTCTTTATACAGCTTGATGGTGGAAGCATGCTTTACTTACACAGCAAATCCCAAATCTTACAATCCCAGGATCAGTGAGTAAACTGTCCTCATTATCATCAGGATATGGAGCTCCAGATTCGATGAGCTGGATGATTGACGCCTCTGAACCCCTCTCCCCGACAGCCATTGCCTACACCTTCGAGGTGGAATCCGAGCGGCGGAGGCTGGGGCTACCCTCTAGGGTTACCTTTCTTAATAAGTCCACCACGGACCCAGACTTCCAGTTCAGTGGGATGCTGGACCTTCGAGTGAAGAATCGGAAGGAGTGTACCTCAGCCAAGCTTCAGCTGCAGGTGCTGCTGAAACTTCATGTGCTTTTGCTCTCCCAGGAACCTGCATGGATGTTTTCAGAGTTATTCACTGCTTGTTTGTTGGCTTAGGACAACATCAAGGATAAACTGCGGAGCATTCCCATTGAGGTGTCAGTGTCCATCCGAGGTATGAAACGCAAGGAGAGACAGAGCTCTCTCCCGGAGCTGGTTCCTGTCCTCAACTTGAATCTGCCAGACAAGGCCATCAAGGAGGTAACTGCAGCAATGGGCTGATTCTTAATTGCAAATGATGTTTTTGTCCATCCTGACTTCTTTCAGCTTTGAAAGCTTTGAGCAGTGGTGGGCAGGGTACCACTAACCCGCTAACCTCTAATTATTGAAGCTAATTTTTTTGTTAGCGGAGTAGCGGTTCTGCTAACTTTGAAAACCGCTAACCTTTTTTTGCTGGTTTCTTCAGTTTAACCGTCAAAAACATTTGCAAACCCTAAAATCACACATATTTGTTCCGGTCCATTGTGAGGGTGTCTGCAGCAATCTGCCACGCTGTCTTGCTTGGCGGTTAAAGGCGTTTGACGGTCATTGGCGTGGGAAACGGCAGTCCTACTGGTAAACCAAGGGCTATCGAAAAGACTATAAAAGCTGCACCAGTTAAATTAGAAGCGCCCCGTCAGGTTTTAAATAATAACTTTCTGTTTTGGTTATCGGTCCTGGTCCGTATGGGACCGCAGTCCGCCTGTTAGTGACCTCTGCTGTAGAGCATAAGAAGTTATGGAAGATCTATGGATTACTGGGAAATTGCAGCCGAGTTGAACTTCAAATAAAATCATCCTATGAACTTTTTTTTATAGGTCAGCTTTTTAAAGGAAGGGTGTGGAACTGACAACATCTGCCAGAGCAATTTGCAGTTGGATTACAAATTTTGCTACAGAGAGCCCAATCAAGATGTGTTTCCTGCTCTGCCTAGGCAAGTATATGAGCAGATAAAGCCTTTTAACCATAGCAGGAGAAAAATCACTGTCATCATCAACAGACAAAATACCAAGCCTGTATTTCTTTTACAAACCAAACAACCACTAGTTCCTAGCACTGCTCATGCAGCTACAAACTAAAAATAGATAGAATCACTAGTTGTATGCTACTTCCCAAGCTACGGTTATAGAATTAAACACATAAGTGAACAGATGTAACTGATGAAAGTGTACTAATATTAAAAGTGATTGATTGACACTGCCCCAAATGAAACAAATTCAAGAGAGAAACATTGATACAATTAAAATAATTAATAACAAACATGGTAATTTGGTGTGCCATCAATAGGAAGAGTCCTTTTATACAAATTATCTGACTTGTTTTTTTAGTGAGAATGGGGTACCAGTGATATCCCTCAGTGACCAGAAAGACATTGCTTTGGAAATCACAGTGAGGAACAGGAATGCGGATGACGCTCATGAAGCCAAACTGGTCGGCACCTTCCCCAGCTCCCTGTCGTATTCTGCCTTTCGCTCACAGAAGACTGGGGTGAGACTGACCTCTTCTGCCTCTGATGATGTGCGCTGGGGGCTTCTGCTCTGCTTTTAGGGCTGCAGAGTAACATGACTGTTTATTCCCAAGGTGATCTGTGCAGCCAATCAGAATGGGTCACAGACAGAGTGTGAGCTGGGAAATCCATTCAAAAGAGATTCAGAGGTAAGTCTTTACTTAGTGCTCTGTTTTTGAGAGTATTGCTTACATATTCTTACTACAAAAATTGTTTCTAGGTTACGTTCTATATTATACTGAGCACAGCTGGCATTTCCCTGAACACTACAGAGGTTGATATTGACCTTCAGCTTGAAACGTGAGTTGCTTTCCCTTGTTGAGTTTTGAGCTTTTTGATAAGAAGTAATACTTTGTATGTTAAATGAGACTTATATTGTTATATTGCATTTTTAATAAGACATGGTGCCTTTCCTTACTTTACAGGACTAGTGAACAGAAGAACTTGGGCATTGTGAAGGCCAGGGCCAGAGTAATAATTGAGCTGCTTCTATCAGTCACAGGGTAGGAATGTTTGTCACCCGCCTTTTCAGTATCAGGGACAGACTAATCTATTGTGCATCCAAATTTAGAGTTTTCAATGTGTGTTCTTCTACCCCAGACTTGTCTAACATAGTTTCCCTGCTACTTCTCAGAGTGGCCAAGCCATCGCAGGTCTACTTTGGTGGTGTCGTGAAAGGAGAAAGTGCCATGACATCTGAGGATGAGATCGGCAGTTTGGTTGACTTTGAGTTCAGGGTAATTCTCATTTTAATAACACTGTCCTGATGACCAGCATGCCTGAAAGCATTCCTTTTAAGAGCCATACAAATGATGCGTGCATCAGCACTTTGGACAGTAATGCCTGCAGACCTCAAACACTTCATATACAAAGCTTTGCCAATGTTTATTGACTAGATAATCAACCTGGGGAAGCCGCTAAAGTCATTTGGCACAGCCTCCCTGAACATACAGTGGCCCAAGGAGAACGCCGTTGGCAAATGGATTCTGTATCTGGTGCGGATCAGCACAAATGAATTGCAGGAAATTCCTTGCTCTCCAGAAAGTGAAATCGACCCACTGCCACACATACAGGTATCTCTCCGAGGCCATTGAGTGCTAAGGTTTAAAGTGGAAAAGTGAACACCAAGCATTGTTTTCAGTTTCCTTGTTTACTTTGATTTATGCTCAACCGTTATTAATCAATTAATTACAACAATTTTTTTCCAGGCATCTAACACATTCCGCAGAAAACGCAGCATTGAAGAAGAGACTTCAGACGAAAGAAAAACATCACTATCAACGGATAAAAGAAAAACTCTGGTAAACAAATTTGAGACGTTAATGCTTATTTTGACTTCACAAGAAGTTGATAGAATTGTTGCGCTAATTTGAGATGGTGACTTTGCTTGCAGACATGTGGCAGTGGGGCTAGATGTGTAGCGATAAGGTGCCCCCTTCAGGGCTTGGACAGTAATGCAGTTATCGTATTTCGGTCCCGTCTCTGGAACAGCACTTTTCTCGAGGTATGCTTCTTTCTCAACAAAGAATAGAGCCATCACCAGTTCAGCCTTGCATGCTATAATATTGCAGGATATAATCAAGTTTAGGTAATACATTTTTCAGCCAAACTGAACGTACAGCCCCAAAATTCTGGATGAAAATGAAGGACTTTGTTTTTAAAAAACCTCTCATTTTTCATAGGACTATACATCCCTTAGTTACCTTGACCTCATTGTCAAAGCCTCACTCAGCCTGGATACTTCTGCCACAAACATGTTCCTTAAAAATGCAGAAACTCTGGTAAGACGAAATATGCCTCACGTTACTTAAAATTATTGTTGTTCCCATCCACATGTAGAATAGCCCTGTAAAATAATTACCGTATTCTGTGTTGTATTGTTGCAATGTAAATGTCTTGTTTTGTCCACCCTTAAGGTTTATTAGTCTGAGTTAGTAAAAGTATAACGCCAAGTGCAGCGCTGAAATCGCTATTTCAGGTTTGCTTCAATTTTAGGCGAGACTGACTATATTTCCGGAGAAGACAGTGTCCCACTACGGTGGCGTTCCCTGGTGGATAATGCTGGTGGCCATCCTGGCAGGCATCTTGATGCTGGCGCTGCTGGTATTCATCCTCTGGAAGGTAAGCAGCAGCATGTCTGTGCAGTCAGTGCGGATTCTGAGTCACAGTCACGGAGCTACATTTTCTGGCGAGGATGTGGTTTCCTGTAGTCACCGGGGTGCAAGTGATGTCGGCCTGCGAGACGCCACGTCCGCAGTGTCCCAAGCTTCTGAAATGCACACATCTCCTTGACTGAGCCTGTTCACAGCAGCCCACCCCCGACTTGCTTCCTTTTAGTGTGGTTTCTTCAAGAGGGCAAAAAAAGATGAGCATGATGCAGCCTGTCACAAAGCTGAGATCCATGTTCAGCCGTCTGACAAAGAGAGACTCAGGATGGAGGCCTAGTGCCCCCAACAGTCAGCCTCTGGGTAAAACAGATGCGTGTATCTGTCTGGGTCTGTGACCTGCATGGCGTGTGAGCTGAGTGCAGCTGAGGACGATGCTTTTTTGCAATATGCTCGTGGTGAAGGCTGGTAAATGTACATATCCATCAGTTAATCACAATCTATCAGCTGAGAGTAACTGATTTCAAACTTTTCACTCATTATTTGCCTTCTTTTAACATGTGTATGTACATTTCTGGTCACCATGAAACCATGTTTTGAACTTTACAGCTCTTTACAGCTATCTGCTTTATAATTCCCTGTGCATCAAACCTGGTATCATTCCTGCAGTTTCTCTCTAACTTGGTTTAAAAGATCATTTGTTTTTCTAGGTGTTTCTAAGCTGGCAGCTTTCGGTGTTTGCTCTGCAATGTTCTGTTTATTTCCATTTGTTTCCACAAAAATGCTTGCTGACTCAAACCTGATTTATATCCACTACTCTGAAGCTCTGCTTCTGGACTTCACATCTTTATCATATTAATCTTGTTTCATAAAACAATACTGAAGATACCTATTTTTTATTCAACTTTATTTTCTGTAGTGTGGATTTTTCAAACGCTCCACATATGACGACAGTGTTCCAAGATACCACGCCATCCGGATACGGAAGGACGAGCGCCAGATTAAGGACGAGAAAACCAAGTATGATAGCCTGGAGAAGAAGCAATGGATGACAACATGGAATGAAAATGAGAGTTACTCATAAGGTCGACAATTGGGGACGTGAAAAACATTAAATAATTCACCTTTGTATGCAGTCTGGGTCCAAAGATGTTTCTTTTTTATTTTTACACTGCATCTGAATCTTCATTTGTATATATTGATGAGAAATCAAGGAAATGTTTGTTTTTCATTTTAAATATTCTTGCATCAATGTCATAATTCACTGGGTGAGGCAATAAGGCATCAAATAAGTTTAAAACAAGATAGTTTCATCAGCGACTTTGCTGCTGTATATTTACAGATGTATTCACATCTAGAATGCGGTGAGTTAGTGCTTTAAAAGAATCGTGATTTTTTCATATTTGTCATGCTCCTCTTAGAACTGTTTTTGTAATGTACAGAAGGAAGCATTTTGTATGTTTTGTATATATTTAAATATTTTAGTACAGTTTATATTTATTTCTGTCATAAACTGTTAATGTTTCATGCATACATTGACCAAAGATTTGGGAGCTCATGGAAGAAATGGCGCTTGGTGGTTCAACCATGACCCATTTTGTTGCTTCAAAGAGCATTTAGTTGTTCCATTGGTGTAGTGTGATGAAGTGAGGGTGGATCTTTTCAAACAAGGTTTTCTGAAGCAATCTTATATACAAAGAGTGAGCAAGGTAATGATCACCATCATCATCATGAACAATAGTACCTTGGGTCTTGGATATATTCTCTGATCGACACTGTTACTTCTGAATGTTTTATTGTGAATTTTATTATGCATAAGTGCTTAAAAGAAGACTACTTTTTGATTTTAATTCTCATATGATGTCATATGTTTTGTTCCAGCATGGTCTTTCCAAAAAATTATAGATCATCTTGCAGCACCTGTCTAGTTTTACTTTTATACTGGAGAATCTACAGGAATCTAAAATGTGTCTGTGCACTCTCAGTACAATAATGTACCATGGTCAGAAGAATTAAAAGCTTTATATCTGGGCAGTATACAAGAACAAAGTTGCATTTAAAAAAGAAGATAAAGCATACCACACAAAAGATGGTAATGTCTGGGTTTCACAAAACATTCCTTGGATGTTAGAACTTTAGAACTAGGAATCTTATTTTAGATATTGTAATGTTGGGGAAACAAATGTCCAGAAATAATTGCAGTTTCTTTAAAGGCTGGCTTGATCAAACTGGGAAAAATAACTTTAACATTACAGCAGCAAAGCAGGAACCTTTTTGTCCAACCATTTTGCTTCCTTTCAGCAAAGATTTTTAAATTCTACCCATGTAATGAATGTACGTGTAGATTTATTCCAATGAGTTTTAAAAATGTTTACATTCCAATTACACTGGAGCTATAGCATATTAGAAAACTGTGTTTATCACTGCAAATTGGTGTGAGGCAACTGTAGAACCATGTAGTGATGAGCATTACTGTAACAATGAAGAATGCTAATAGTAACACAATTACTTTTCAGTGTGAACATATTTCAAATCTGAAGTCTTACCACTGGCTATTGTTTGTTTCCAACTAGACACATTACTGGAGAACACCAAAAAATTAAATAATTAAAAAAAATCCTGTGGATTTAAAGATAATAAAGTAATAAAATGTGTATTTGTATGGCTTCCTTCATTTATTAATTCTTCACACGTTATAAATGTATAATTTGCTAAGTAATATTTATCATTAATGTATTGCTATGATGCATAGAAAACTAGGGAAGAGACTTTTCTCGTGGGGTAGTGGTATTATTTTGAAATATTATTTCGCTAAGTGTCACTATACAGTAAGTTTATCGGTGCTGACTAAATAACTTAAGGACTGCATAAATGTTAAATTAAGCTATTTACAGCCAATTATTCAGGTTGACCCTTACTCTCATGCACCGCCCAGAAAATTGTCTGTGATGTAAAAGTGCCAGGACGGGCCAATGGAAGGACGTTGCTGTTGTTTGTCGGTTTTTGATGACGTCACCGCTTATCGGCAGTCCCCAAACGCCCCGGGCCAGATAATGAGGAGTCAAGGGGAGGTCATGGGCAGGAAGTTCATGGTAGTTTAAGTATATTTTTCCGACGTTAGTCGTGTGGAACAACTGAGGTTTTTGACGCTCTCCTTGTGTTAAAACAAGGCGAAAACAGACAACTCAGTGGGCGATTGCATGGGTTCAGCGTACATTGGAAGATTAAAAGGATCAAGGGAGAGCGCACAGCCAGCATTAATGAGGCTCAACGGATTATTAAATTGAACGATATTTGTTTTTTTATAAATAGTCACTGTTGGCATTGATTAAAATGAGGCTTTTACGGTTTCTTATGAAATCCGCATCAATCGAAAAACACATAGATTACTACTCCAGGTTTTCACCGTCGCCTCTTTCCATGAAACAGTTCTTAGATTTTGGTGAGTTTTGGGGAGCGGTGGGTAATTTGCCGATTTACTGTTTTGTTGTGTACATATAAATAGACGCCACGATGCGGTGTCCATTGCCTCCTTTCACAGGGACGGAAAACGCATGCGAAAGAACATCCTTCATGTTCCTGAGACAGGAGCTGCCAGTAAGGTTGGCCAACATCATGAAGGAAATAAACTTGCTGCCCGACAACCTGCTGAAAATGCCTTCTGTCACGCTGGTGCAGAGTTGGTACGTTTGCGGTAACCTTAACTTTCAGGCATCTTATAAATGTTGTGTAATAAGTTTTATAATGTTATTTTAATTTATTATTATTATTATTATTATTATTATTATTATTATTATTATTATTATTATTTGTCGTTAGCGTACCTGCTTGGCAGATTTTGTCGCTAGTAGTCCGGCAGTCGGTCTGTGAAATGTATCATTTGGAATTTATTTTTGTCACATTTTGAGTTTTTTTCAGTTTTTTATTGTGCAAAAGGAACACATCAGTGCAGTTGTGCAATTTTGGGAAATGTTACGATTCAAGTTCCCGTTCGTCACATATTACATGATTAGCCCATATTGAATATCTCTTTTGAAACATTATGAGAGACGATTTGTCTTGCATTTTTCACACCACCCTAACCCCCCAGATCATATTTTATCATCGTGGTGGGGGTGGCCTCCCTTATTGAAAGTGGCGAACTTAGTGAGGATTGATAGTTTGATTGACAAAAGCTTGTTTCTGCAGTTAGCCAAACTCAATGACATGGGTGAGGAAATCCCATAACATTCTGAAAAGGCTGATAAATGCAATTTAATTCTTGGGTCGGCAGTAGCTGTCATTTAGGGGACAAAATGAGAGGGTGAATTTTCTAATAGCAAAGAGAGCTATAGATGTACTGTCCTTCTGTGACGATGTTCTGTCTTTTGTTGGTGTGTTTGCATTCAATTCAATGTAGAGCAAAACAGTAATGTAAAGCTTTGGACTATCTGAATTATGTGCATTTTTAAACATGCAAATGGTCACTAAATCACCACAAAGTGTAGTTATTGTGGATTTGGTCATGTGAATTCATTTTGATTGGGCGACACATCATGCATTATTATAAAGATAGTTTGAGCTAATAAATTGACTAGCGTGAAACCCATAGCGTACCATAATCCGACAGTAAACGTTAAATGTAATTAAATTAGAATTTTATTTGAGAGCTCAAAATAAATTGAGAGCACAAAAAAGTAAGTTGTGTGCAGATTTTGTTTGCAGGATTTTGTGGGCTTGATTTAGTATTTTGTGGAAATGTGAAGTGATTTAGTACAGTGTGCCCATGAAAACAAATCTGTGGCCTCTGTCTATATCGTTAGTTCATCATGGACGTCAAAATATGAATTGTATGAATGATAATTCAAGATATGAACATTAAGACATACACAAAGAAATACTGGTAATCACTTAATTGGTGGGGAAAGATTGTGCAAATTGGCATGTAAGTGGAATGTGCTGTAAATGAATACAATGTTGTCCTTCTGACAGCCCCACTTTCTAGCTGGAATATGAAGTGTCTGCACTCTTTATTCCTTTTAAGGTATATGCAGAGTCTTGAGGAGATACTACAGTTTAAGAATAAAGGCGCTGATGAGAAAATTATATACGAGTGAGTAACCTAGATTATCCATTTGATTGTATTTGAATTTAATTAGCTTTTTTTGCATATTAAATATTGAAATCACTTTGGCATCTCCAGTTTCACAGATGCTGTCATTAAGATCCGCAACAGACACAATGATGTCATCCCCACCATGGCCGAGGGGGTGGTGGAGTACAAAGAGGCCCACGGCATGGACCCGGTCACCAGCCAGAATGTGCAGTACTTCCTGGACCGTTTCTTCATGAGTCGCATCTCCATCCGGATGCTGCTGAACCAACACAGTGAGCATCAGAGCTAGTAGACACTAAGGCTGCATGATATCACATCCCAGTATATTCATCAGGACTTTTGGCAACGGGCGTCAAAATTTCTCAATGCCAGCTTTTTGGTACTATACACACCTTTAGTTATGCCCACGATTTGGTAAGCAGATTGGTAGTACGCATAAAATATTTATGAGATGTGTGTTGTGACGCCTACAATTTAGTAATCTGTATAAAATCATCATGTCATCATGTCCTTATATTTGTTAAATTTGGTTACCGGAGCATGCCACATACTACTGTTTTGGTATATCATGGAAACGATAAGCACTGAAGTGGTGGTGAAGAAAGGGACAAGTCAGCAAACACATCATTTTTTAAAAGAGGAGATATTGTGGATAAACGAGGTAAAAAGACTTCAGTGGGGTGGCGATACTTCTGGCAAAGTCCAACCTATTAAACATTAGGATACGCGGAATTTATATAGATTACTAACTGATTGGTGTCTCAATATACCTTTTATTAATATTTTAGGCGCACTATTAATTTGCTTACCAAATTGTGGAACCAAGTAAACGTCTATATAGTAGCGAAAGTTCAGCCCTGGTGCATAGGGCAGCACGATTCTTTTAATCGTGCAGCCCTATACACCATATAATCGTGCAGCCCTATGCACCATATAATCGTGCAGCCCTATGCACCATATAATCGTGCAGCCCTATGCACCATATAATCGTGCAGCCCTAGCAGAGACCCTGCTGTCCTTTGATAGCTCATTTACTTTCCTATTTTTTTAACCCACCCTGCCTCAGCCTTACTCTTTGGTGGAAAGGTTCCAGCAAACCCTGCCCACCCTAAACAGATTGGCAGTATTGACCCCAACTGCAAGGTCACAGAAGTAGTGAAGGGTAAGCTTCTCTCCC
>JAODLC010000001.1:32170885-32188353 GCA_026781145.1 Hippopotamyrus pictus
CTGGGTTTCCCTGCTGAGACTGCTGCCCCCGCGACCCGACCTCGGATAAGCGGAAGTTAATGGATGGATGGATGGATTAAAAAGGACTGGAAGGTGTTAAAGAAGTGAGTGCAGGGGCCATGTAAATGTGAATGTGTCTGTTGTATTTTGATGTGTCTGCAGCCAAAGAGCCTGGAACACCCATAATGGTGGTGTATGTGCCTTCTCACCTTTACCATATGGCATTTGAGCTTATTAAGGTATGTGGACGACGCAGTGTGTTAGCCGGGTTTCTACCAGTCACAGCATTAAGTGACTTAGTGAAAAGTGAAGTTTTATTTTTTATTTATCTATTTGTTTTGATGGCATAAATTGTGCAGTACTTTGTTGAACACAAAGTGTTCTTAAAATGTGATTTATAAATGAAATTTACTTGCTAATTAAGGTCATACTTAATTTGTGTATGTGTTAAATATTTTCTTCATCATTTTTCCAGTTGAATCAAATTACTTGTTTAAATACTGAAACAAAATAGTTCATATTGATGTTCATTTTCCGTTTGTATGTGTGTACTAACATGCTGCTTTGACTATGGGGAACCTTAACACAACTGATAATTGTAGAAAAAAATTGATGGAACACGCAATGTTAAGCAGCATGTGAAGGGATAGGTTTGGGCAATATTTTTTTTGTAATATTTGCAATCTCGCAATTCTTTTGCATTCTCTCGCAATTCTTTTGCATTCTCTCGCAATTCTTTTGCAATCTCTTGCAATAGACACAGCTGACATGTTGATGCATTGACACAATGTGTCATGAAGCTGTATGATAAAGCATGGAAACTTTAATACTGTATCTGTGCGACAGAATATTAGGGAGTTTGATATTGGGGGAACACAACTTAATTACAAAATTCTGTTTATTGGGGGGGATGAATGAATCTAAATTAAATATTAGGGGGTACACATACATGGAATATAACATACATGGAGTTTCCTGTGCCCTTGTCTCTGGGTATTTTAGATGACGTTCAAAGTAAAAATCAGTTAGGTGATCCATTACCATTGGATCTGCTGGAATGCATGGCACAGGATTGCGAAGGAACGCATTACTGTTAATAATCTTCAACTCTGTCCATTTAGGGGCTCCGTACAATGTAGCTTACTGTGGTAAAGTGTGCTTTATATTCGATAAACTCTTTTCAGTAACATGGCTTACTGGCGACAGAACTGGCCAGCCCCCCAGTAAGGGCAGTGGGGGCAGTGGGGGCAGTGGGGGCTCTAGCGTATAAAAGTGTTTGATGGACTTCTTTCATATTTTACAGACACATTCTCTAAACACAAGATTGATCGTGTGCAGCGGACATAAAAATTTGTGACTTTGTTTAAAGATATTACAGCCAGAAAACTGAATCTGAAATATAAAGCTAACTTTACTATGGTGTGTAGCTTCGCGCAGCATTAGCCGTGAGCTACAGGGAGAGAGACAGATGTGTGGAAGTGTTGGTTCTCACCAAAATGGCTTGAAAACCAATATTTCCAGACATGTTTGTGACCAGTAACTGGAAACAACCAAGAAACCTTTTGTGCTGTTTGCAAGAAGCGGATCAGGCTGAGTATAAGGGGTCTTGAGGTTACATGTAGGCCAACCTGTAAGTCAGCTTATTTCTCTAGCATCCCAAAGTGCCATTTCAGCTGATCCAATGAATATGTACTGCCCTGGTTAAATGAGCTGCTATGTCATCTGTTATGTATACAATTATATTTATTGTATATGAAGGTAGACATTGCGGTGGAATAAGATTTGGGGGCTTGGAGGAGAAGAGCATGATGGGACTGTGGTCAAGCCTTGACTTGTTTGTCTGTGTGTGTTTTTTTTGGAGATGTCTTTGTCCAAGCAGGAAACTGGAAGTAAAGGTAGCAGGACTGGGAGGGGGGGCATTGTGGATGTTCCAAGAAAATTGGGAAAAACAGGAAAATGCTCATTAGCTTTAGGGAACGTGTTGAGTCATTTCTAGGAATGGGCGTGTGACCCAGGTTCTGCGTGGGTAAGGAGTAATATGCAATATCATTGTCTAATCAGGCATTGAGGGAATTGGGTCACTTGTATATAGTTTTATTCAACAGTCCTCTAACAGTAAATAAGCCTCCTTCAGTTTAATTCATCAAAAGTTGGACAGCTGCGAAAATACTGTTTTGGCCAGAATATCAGACATATCAGGCATATCAGACATCAGATTATAAAAACGACCCCCCACTTTTTCAGGAGCTATTCTTGGGAAAAAGTTATTGGAATACCAAATTTTTACAAAGAAAAATTATTTTATTTGCAAGTACATTCAAGAAGTTAACCATCACTGTGGGTGGGATCAGTACAAGTTTGTCTCAGGGGACCTACACAGACAGGGCACCAAGACGACGATCACCGCTCATACGATGTTGTATTGCTAAATTGGCGTTGATTCTGATGACTGCATTTCAAGTGTATGGCCAGGAAGCAGATAATACACCATCTGTTGTATGTGCATAATGACATTTAAATTCTAGTCCATGAGTATAAGACGACACCAGTTTTTTAGATTTCTTATATTTGGGCAAATACAGTGGTAAGGGTAACTCTAAACAGATGGTAACACTAATGCTCTAACTAAGTGTGGCATTATGAAGGTCTTTAGAAGTTCAGTGTTCTGATAACTGCATAAACCTGGTTGGGGATGTGCTTCCCAGAATGCCATGCGGGCCACCATGGAGTTCTGCAGAGACAATGAATGCCCTGAAGTTCATGTACACATCACCCTTGGGAATGAAGACCTAACTGTGAAGGTACAGCTTTTCCCCAAAGTGACTCCACCCCCCCATTTAAATTCGTTCGTAAACCCCCTCCCCCATATTTGAGGAAGCTTGTTTTTGGACATTGGTAGGTGAGCGACCGAGGAGGGGGCGTGCCCTTGAGGAAGATCGATAGGCTATTTACCTACACCTACTCCACGGCCCCTCGACCCCGCATGGAGACCTCCTGGGGGACCCCCCTGGTGAGAGTTCGCTGCCTTATTGTACTGCACTTATACTCTTAAGCATCATATTTAGCCCAGATTATCCCAGTAAAGTTACAGCTGGGCGATATAACCAAATATTTTCTCATGATGATTTTTTTCCTATTAGTCACTATTAATAATTATCAGTAATATAACAATTATTTCTTTACGTCAAGGCTCAATTTTTGCTTAAAATTTCCTTAGGATTCCATTTAAACAGATTCAAAATATAAAAAGGCAACAAATTGAATGAACTGCAAACTGAAATCTAATTTTAATAGATCATACAAAGAAACTTTTTTGTTCCTTGGGCACTAACTGTACAAATGCCGATAGTCCGGTTTGTCGTTAGGTTTTTTCTCATTCTGTCTCGTTTTTGTTCGCCAATATTCTTTGTTTTGTGGCCAAGGGATTGGTATACGATGAAAGAGCCAAGAGTTAAAAATATTGTAATTTTGTGATACTGTTCTTGTTGATCGTAGCTAATTCTTTGTATATATACTGTAAATAAGAACGCAATATTTTTGTTCAGTTTTTGCATTCCGTAAAAGGTACATGCCAGTGTAGCCATACAGTTGAGTCTTATGGGAAATGTGAGGGTTAGTCTGTTGACTCATGGCAACACCACCAACAGATTCTATTGGTTAGTTCTCTTTGGTTATACAGTTAATTCTTAACTGTTAAATATCGCTAAAATGTCAAATATCACAATATCGTTCAGCCCTAAAACACAATTACAAAATAATAAAAATAGTACTACTAATAATAATTTATATTATATAGTTAGGCCTATTATGTACCACATTGTGTAAGATGATGTGGCTAAGTGGCGGGCTAACTTTTGTTTTAGCAGCAATTATTTTGACATAAAGGGATTGTAGAAAGTAAATTAAGCAAAATTATTCAAGTAAACTTGATGACCAAGACAGCCTGGGCTACTCTGAGAGGCTAAATGGCACGTAACTATGGCTAACCTGGCATTAGTGGGTGAGCCCATCACACCTGAATGTCGTCTTTTAACATGTACAGTGGTACCTCAGAATTCAAAATTAATCCATTCAGAAATCCGGATCGAATCCTAAAAAGTTCGAATTCTGATCAAATTTTCCCCATAAGAAATAATGGAAAACCAATTAATTGGTTCCCAGCCCCAAAAAAACCTAAATATGTTTGTTTTGTTTTTTTTTTTTTGCATTTAAACACAAAATGAACTGGACAAAACAAGAAAAGCATATACTGTACTACATCTAAGCACATTTATCAAAACAGTAATTTTTAAAGTAAGAAAATAAATGTATCCAAACAATGTGTCCTGCCCCGATCGTCCACTCCTTCTGTGTGCCACGCCCCCTCGTTAACCCCGTGTGGAATCCCCGTGTGATCAGCTCTTTCTGGTTGTTGTCATTAGTCTTCTGTATTTCGTCCACGTTTCAGTTTGTTTCCCCAGTCCAGTCATTGTATTGTCCGTCTGCGTTTTGCCTGCATTACCTGTAATTAAACCCAGTATTCCCCGATACCCTGACGTCTGCGCCTTTGTCTCTGTTCCGTCTCTGCTGGGCACAACAATATTATAATTAAATGTATTAATAGTTTATTATTAATATTAAAATAATAAGAAATCTTTATTTTTAAATGTATTTTATTATATAATAATCACTGTTAGTCTATCATTGTCTAAATGTATTTTTACTTTCTAAATATATGTATTCAGCTAGTGTAAACATGCACAATGCTATCACTGCGAATGCGAGGCTTAGACTGAAGCTTTACCCTTTGTTTCCGTGAGAGACGTGCAGTGTGACTCATTTCCCCACGCGTACAAGTTATTAGGTCGGCGTTCACGGTTTGACTTCTGAGATTCAGATCGAGTTCTAGGTATTTTTTTCCGAACTGTTTGGTTCGACTTTTAAGAAATTCGATTTCTAATGAGTTTGAGAACTGAGGTACCACTGTATTTGCATTGCAGTCCGTCTGTGGTGATATTTAAGTTCTGCTTGCAATACTGTTTCTTCACTTTTAATGTGGAGAAGCAGCACCTTCTTCCCTCCATATTGATGAGTAATCGAGAAGGAAAATCTTAATCGATGCTTTTTGATAATCGAGTAATTGAGTTTCACAGAGTAATCGTGACAGCTCTAGTTGAAACTTTGGACAAGTGCTAGGTCTACCAAAATAAGATTTGGATTCGGAGGCACGTTTTGCACTATTAGAAAGACTTAAAATACATTTGAAATACATTTATTACAGTAAAGTCCATATTATTTGCACACTGCTCCAGATTCTGGCTTTGCAGCACATTTTATTTAGGCATCCAAGACATTACGTTTCATTAAATTGAAAATTAGACCGATCGACATAGCAAATTGAAAGCACAAAAAAGTCAATTGTATGCGTATTTTAGGGATTACATGAACTCTAATATTTTGTCAGAACGTGAAGTAAATTGTGTGTAGACTTTAATACTGCATACCTGTCCATGTTATTGTTTCCAGTACAGTTTTGTTGGTCCAGCCTTTCCAAACATACTTGTTTTTCAAAGCATTATCAAAGTATCTCAGTTTAAATGGATTTGTGCTTCTTGTTCACAGGCTGGCTTTGGTTATGGCCTGCCCATCTCACGCTTGTATGCCAGATACTTTCAAGGTGACCTGAAGCTGTATCCAATGGAGGGCTATGGCACCGATGCTGTGATATACATCCGGGTAAATTGGCTGCTCAATGAATTGTTTGATTTTAAGACTATTATTTTAATTTAAATATTATTTTGCTACGATATTTAGCTTAAACAGTGTTTAAAGACGGCCCTCGTGTTTCTATGTAGGCATTATCCACGGAGTCCATAGAGAGGCTTCCGGTCTACAACAAGTCCGCCTGGAGACATTACAGGACGATTCACGAGGCCGACGACTGGAGCGTGCCCAGCAAAGAGCCCAAGGACGCGGCCACTTTCCGAGGAGCCTAAGTCTGAAGCTGGAGTCACACCACCATGCTGGGGACTGCAGGGACAGAGGGAACAAGAGACCTTTCCATTATTCATAATTTTCCACGAGCGAGTGATTGACAAGCTCCTTTAAGAACAGAAAGGGGTTCCGGCCTGGTTTTAACGTATTCAGCTGCCTACGCCTTACTGGTGGTTTTTTTAATGCTACTATTATGATGCTGTGAGTGTGAAAATGCAGATTTAAGTTTTTTCTTAAGATATGTGAATTTTTGCTGTAGTGGTAACCATTTCCACGGTCAGACATTTTAGACATTTCATTTGCTGCAGCTGAATGAGCGGGTCGCCTGCCAGGGTCACTTCGCAGCGCAGGTACTCATGAAACGCATGATGAAAGCTGGACTGAATGTGCCGATTCTAGCTGCGAAGGAGCTGTGGGCTGTATTGTCCTATCAGGGCTTTTGGGCCTGGTGGTTCCTGTATCCCTGCCGTTTGGTTCAGGTACATTTTTTATCTAGAAATGAATATTTCCTGCCTCGAACACATGGGAAAATTTGCCTCTGAGCAGGAAAATAGGCATTTATACCCCATCCCCACAGAAAGCCTCATTGATACCCACAAGATTTTAACAGATAGACTCTACAATGCTGGTAAGGTACTATTTACATTTTCTTTCAATTCTGAAGATGTTTTGATGTGCAAAGGTCATATGGCTTAGCATTTCACAGATTAATGTAGGTAGAGGGTTGTAACCTGTTTCATTTACCGGTATTTGTTTAATAAGCTTATACAGTATTATCCATGTATGTTGGCTTCAGGGCAAGAAGGTACTTTTGATAAGTAAAACTGCACAGTTTACCATTTTTCTCTTTGTCATATTCAATTTTGCTGTGAGGAAGATATTTTGGGGGTATGGGATGGACAGAATTTTTAAAAATATCTTTTGAGCTTGTCTAAAATCACTAGAACATGTATATAAAAATACTATGTAGGCTACAGAACAACGGCTATCTTCTGAAGGTCAAACATTGCTGTATTTAGGAACACATGCATCCAAAATACTGTTAGCCTAGTCCACATCACCTTAAGCCCTTTTAAACATTTACCAAATTCCAACAAATCTCCTAGTCTTCAGATATCTTTGTTCTCTTAATTGCGTATTGACCAAACCAACAGTAATTCATTAGACTAAATGAAAGTGATATTAGCAATAGCATGCAGCTAGCCAGCTTGTTTCATTTGAGGGGCTAGTAGACGGTATCGTAGCTTTGGTTCAGTTCCAGTCTTACATGTGTAAACAGCATCTGACCGTTAACCCAGATCATGTTTATAAAGCACCCAGTCTCTCTCGCTGTGATTATGACCTGGTCTGGTTATTTCAGATGCTGGTGCATCAAAGATGTGATACAGAGCTTGCTAAGTAGTGCTTTTACTTCCAAGTTTGAGGCCAATACTTTTGTGTTCCCATGTTTGCACACTTTCACACAGCAACACCACCAGATGAGAAAATTAGTTTATTAGTGTAAACCTGTACATTATCAGGGAAAAGAATTGGCCTACTTAGCGGGGAGCATAATTTTATGTCCATCTAGCAAATTATATATTAAGTTGCATACAAGTCATACATGTACAGTTATCAATTATTAATTCCATGTATACAGATGATGTTTGTGGTTATATACACTTCTAAACAAAAAAGGAATGTGGAGAAAACTGACGCGTCTTCCCCTGTTCAACAGGGGCTTGCATGTGATGGAGTACTGGCTGAGTACCATGTTCGTGATGGAGTACTGGCTGAGTACCATGTTCGTGATGGAGTACTGGCTGAGTACCGCGTTTGTGATGGAGTACTGGCTGAGTACCGCGTTTGTGATGGAGTACTGGCTGAGTACCGCGTTCGTGATGGAGTACTGGCTGAGTACCGCGTTCGTGATGGAGTACTGGCTGAGGACCGCGTTCGGGAACACTGACTTTGCTGGGGTGCAGAATTTTTTTTTTTTTTTTTTGTGCAAAAGCGATCCTGTTCTGACTTCTACGTAGTAGAAAATAAGACCTACTGAACTCTACTTTAGTCAAAGTTAACATTGTGTAGCTAACTATGCATATATGTAACATTTTATTTGTACATTTAAAGCCATTTTTCATTTTAAAGACAATTCTTTCTCATAACCTTTACAAAACTCATGTAAGAAAAGATCTGTACATAAGTATGTTACTTCTAAAAAATACAATATAAAACATTTGAAAATCAGAATTCAGTCTATAGTGGACAACGCCATTCTCTGGTAATCTCTTTCAGGGATAAAAGAACTACAGTAGTACATAAAATATTTAAAAGAGATTCATTTGCTGAGCAGTACTGAGAGCTTTTTGACCCGTGTTGATATTTTATTTGAAGATGAGGTTCGGTATTTTAAAAGCCAGAATTCTTTCCTTTTATTACCAGTGCACTTTACGTCCAGGTCAGCCACCTGATTTGGAGCATGTGTTGTGGGCTTGGGCCACACTGGACTGGAGAACAGACTGAACAGAAGAGGGTCAGGCGGGTCAGTGACTGGAGCTCACCAGTCAGGAAGGCAGGAGGGACGACACACCCTAAGCACGGTGTCAAACATGGTCACTGGAGATGACTAGTGATGGTGTGGCTGCCATGTCTGACTGCAGCGTAAAAATCACTGCTTGCTCAAAATCGACATATCCGGAACATTCCTTACTATTAACTGCTATGACTGAGAAATGAAAAACAGGTCATGCATATAGTGAGGATTCTCCTAATTTGTTGAAGTAGAACTTGTATTTGTCAGAAACCCACAGTGCGGTCCAGCTCGCACTGGAGCGGGACGCTGGAGCAGTGAGGACGCTGTGGGAGCCTCAGCAGGAGGAGTCCGTGCTGACGGGCAGCTTCCCGCTCCATAGTGCTTCCTTCTCCCTCTTTTCTCGCAGTTTCTCCAGCTTCTCCTGAGCTTTCCTCATGTCCTTGAGCTTCTTCTTGATGGTGGCACGGTCACTCTGGCTCAGAACTCCCAAGGTCTGAAAAAGAATGAGCAGCTGAAGTGATGCTTGGTTTTAGTCACTGACTAATCAGCTGCCAACATTTAAACTCTATGTTCCAATCAGGCATCCACAAATAACAGGGCATGAATAACATTTCATATATATAGTAATTGTCCACTAGGTGGCAGTCAAGTACATATATCTCTACCAGTTATTACAAGGCCCGACTCATACACAACGTATTAAAACTATTTCTCTAGTTTTTATTTACCTCCCTTGATGCAACAACTATAACCATCAGTAACAGTGCTGAATACAGGAAGCCATTAGGAGGAGAGCATCCCACCTTCAGTCTGTCACTGTCCAAGTGCAGAAGTTGCTGCCCATTCACACCCTTGGCTGTGAACTCCTCGATGTACTGCTCCATGTTCATGCCCATCAGCCAATGGGACACCTGCGTTGTTGTCCACTCTGTGACAGGCCGGTTCTGCCACTGGTACTCCTTCCCTGGGAGTGCTGGCTCATCATCTAAAGTCTGCGGCCCCCCCACACAAACACACGTGCAGTTCGAGCAACAGCACTGTCGGTTACACTGCCCTGCTACATTTAACTCTATACAAATGGCTAACATGTTAGTATCATATAACATACATGTACATAATTTGTTTATAATTACAACCATCTCCCCGATCTCTCGCTCTCTTAGCGACATGGCGTTTACCTGAATACTAGGGATGTGATGGTACACAAAAGGTACAAATCTCAGTTCACAGTTTGATATAACTTTGGTACAGCAGAGAACACAGAATTTGTTCTTGAAGTGTTTATTATTAAAACTGCAAACAATTTCGAACAGCTGTAACCCAGAGTCTCAATATGCCAGTTGACATGTGTGGATAGCAAAGCTTAAAAGACATTAATTTGCACATTATGTAAATAAATAAATATATATATATATATATATAAATTCAAAAATAACACTATAATAATAATTATTATTATTATTAGTAGAATCCTGTGTTTTCTACTACTGAGCGACAAACACCGCTACAGCCATAACTTGTTTTGAGCGCAGTCTGAATTTCCTGGAACAGTGCAGTAAATGTGCAGTAAATGCCACGGGGAGACTCATTTGCATGGGCTGTTCCTTGCCTTGCGCCGGTCGTACGTTCTGGTGATGTCTCCAATGTTAGTATGTCGGATGTGCTTCCAGCAACATATGAGTTCGGTATAACAGAGGTGACTGACACCTTATCAACAACTTCTCCAAATTACAGATTATGACTGCCGTAAACTCCTCACAGCCACAATTACCATGTTTTCCGTGATGGACATTCTTTAATGGAATTTAGGTTCCGCTCGTGTCAATAAATGCATTTGTTTCATTGTGTGTTTTGAATATGATGCAACCGAATCGCACATGACAAATACATGTACCGTGACGGTCCTGCTGAATATGTACATGCGGCAACTCATAATCCATTGATAATATATACATCTCAAAAGTTAGTTGGCATTATTACTATTAAACCTTTATTTAACTAGGTTAGTCCAACTGAGATTTAAAACCTCTTTTGCAAGAGAGGCCTGACTAATATAAGCAATAATAAAAATCGTTTAACACAGAAAAAAAGAATATATAGGACAAATGGTATAGAAGAAGAATAAATAAAATGAACGAATGAATGAATGAATAAAAGAAAGAAATATAATGGAACGTATCATACATATGTACATTCCAGTCCCAGGTGTTTCACCCGGGCATAACCCAGAAGCTATGTAGGTTTCAATCTATTTCAGTGTCTGAGTAAATGACACTTCTCCAACACTACAGATCAGATCTCAACGCAGGCGATTGCTCTCCACGCTGCTGGAGAATGTCAGGATCGCGCACGCATCATAATACGCCCAGGAACCCGGCATCTCGGCCTATTCCAAGTCAGCGAAAGTGGCGAAGACGACCGCGTGAGACTGAAGGTGCGCACGGATCTGCACACCCGAGACGCTCCCTGGCCTGCAGGAGGAGGGACCGAGTTAATTAGAGCAGGTTAAAATCTGGAGCGCGCCGAGAAGAGAAAAAGCAGGTCAGCTAAAAAGAGAAAGGTTTGGACAAGCGCTCCTCCTCTCGCACACCCTCTTTTAGACACTGTCACCTGGGGCATTAGCTCCTAAGAAGGCTACGTAACCTTAAGGGTATTGACAAGTCTCAGTCTGAATGTGAGCTCAGAGGCACGCAGACTTCTGGGGTGACAGTGGTGAGACAAGGAGACTGATCCAATTATGCGCGACAAATGTGGATGAGAGTGAACTTAAGACGTTTGATGGAATTCGGGTGACCAAAGAAATTAAGAGTAACATGCTTGCACTAATACTGAAAATTTTTATTAAAAAAACTTCTTCGTAAATATTCACACGCAAGTGCACCGAATCCGCCTCTGTCCTTCAACACGATTCGACCACAGCTACCAGGTAGGAGCTGTTTGTCGAGGGTGTTTTCCCAGCGCCCACTAAACGGGTGGCAAGAGTGACAAGGAAGACCGTGAGCTAGACTCTCTACCATACACTCACCTCGTTGGAAGAGAAGGTCAGAGTGTGTGAGCGCCCAGACAGACAGGGCTCTCCCACCAGCCCTGCCAAGCCCAAATCAGGACTTCCAGGGTTTGAATCATCTATGACTGAAAAACTCTGGAATGGGTGGAAACAAGCAACGGATTAAATGGACAGAGCCACTCGGCACACTGTTTCAGGCTCTACAGGGCTGAGTGAAATGAAGCTTCTGAAGAGCAACTCAGCAACTCCTAAGACAAAGCAAAGGTGTAGTGGATAATTTGGGCCTGTTCCCTCTGCCCCAGTTTGTTGTGCTCAGCTCTGCAGAACTGACAGTATCATATAGGGGAGATTGGGGTTAGCAGTGCTGGGTAATTCAGGTCCAGAGAGTAAAAGTCCAGCTCAACCAGTTGAGTACTCTGTGACTGAGACTCTTTATGCTTAGCTGGTTGGTTGAAACAAAATCCCGGTCTCTCTGGACCTGAATTACCCAACTCTGGGGGTTAGCTGGAACTTTTGACAAATGCCTTCATAATACAAGAACTTGATTTGTTTTTGAAAAAATGTTTGTTCCACTGCAATCATACATATCCAAGTTACAAGTGTTGCATATAATGTTCTTAGACCTTTTGGTTATACTCTATATCAGTGCTTCCCAACCCGGTCCTTGGGGACAGTCCATGTTTTTGCTCCCTCCCAGCTCTCGGAGCAAAAATGTGGACTGTCTGGGGTTCCCCGAGGACTGGGCTGGGAAACACTGCTCTATATGATCCACCTCAGACATGATTATCTCTGGTGTTCCATATTAACGCCACTATTGGGGTTAGCTGACACATGGCATGGAGTAATTCATGCCTAATAATTCAGGTCATGGCTGAAGAAAGCACTGAAAACTCCTTATAGGTCAATTTTTTCATGTAATTTACTTTATTACTATGTATTATGTAACATGTTCTAAGTAAAAACCCCCCATTAATGATCCAACTAGCCCCAATCAGTCATGTAACATTTGTATGTGTACTACACAAAACTTCTAATGACATATTTGGTTTCATTCTGTAGCTGCTAGAGTGTAAAGAATGAATGAGATAATTTAATATATTGACAGCTGTGATAGAACATTTACTTAAGGAAAAAAAATATTATTCCAAGTGTCAGAAAATATAAAAACCTTTCTCCTGTGGCCAACTTTCAGTTCTTATTCAAGAAACAAATATGGTGGATGGACATTGTTCTTATCTACCCCTAGATGGCAGCACCTCTCAAAATGGACGTTTACTTTGAAAATTTCAGTGTTTTGAAAAACCCCTTGTTCCAACTAACCCCACTCATCACTTATCACATCCCAAATCGGAAAAACCAACCAAACCATGGAACCAAGAAATGGAAAGACTACAATGAACCGTATCGTTCTCTATGAAATCAAGAGGCACCCATTTAAATTTTTACTGAAAAAATAAAAATCTGAACATTTCTGGTACTTTGCAGTTTTATACATTTGTATAATTTTAGAGCCATCTACCTTCCACACATTAATCGGTACAGATGCTGGCATTTTAATTCTGAAATCATGAAAGAAAGTTCTCTCTATAAATATGAGTCTCAGGCTAATAGAGGTTAAAATAAGGCTTTGTCCATTTTTAATGCTATAATTGAATTACTAGGTGGCTTTTGGCTAACAATATTATTTCCACTATATGACCTTAAGGACTGTATAAGGATCATAAGGATAAATAAATAGTACCCTCTGAATAAATGAGGAATTTTCCTACAATTTTTGGAGGAGTGCTGGTTTAGTAAAGATGATGATTTGATTTCATACAGAAGGGACTCCAGCGTAGTTAGGGCCATGGTGGGAAAGGAGAACAGCGGCCTGGAAGCGCACGGAATAACCTTAAAGTGCAACAGGGGCAGCTCAATGTTCCACGGTGTCCGTGTTAAGGATAAATCTGTTCTGTGTTCCGTAATAAAGCAGCAGAGCTATTCTAATATCTACTGGGGCAGCAACACCAAATACGGGATGGAGCTGCATGACAGGTACCACAGAAGAGCAGCACAGCGCTGTTCTATAAGCAGATTATGATGCGATGGATGGGACATAAAGCCTTCGCCATATCGTTACATTTTTACAAAATGCTGAAATCTGCTCTTCTGTTAGACGTTGCACCAGCAGGCCTGATCCCATATTTCCTCTTTCAAAATGAATACCTGATACAGCGGTACCTTGGAACATGAACTTGATTCGTCCCTGAAGGCTGGTCGAGTTGCGATTCGGTCGAGTCCCAAGTCGAATTTCCCCATAAGAAATAATGTAAATGAAGTTAATCCGTTCCAGACCCCCAAATGATGGCCTATTTGAATTTAACTACCTATCTAGCATAGACACATGAAAAACCACACATAAACATAAAATAAATGACTATCCCACACTCGGAAGCGAGAGCAGACACACGTGCACCACCTTCAAGTCTCACTATAATTTCCTTTTTAAGTTCTACAGTTACTCTCACTACTTTCCTTGTTGGTTTGCTGCTATCACTGATCACTTTCTTAGGGGCCATGATTACTGTATCACTAAATGTACTGTAGATAAAGCACAAACATTCACACCAAACACAACTTTCGCATGTCGAACTCAGTCGGTTCATAGGTATCAGCATCCCAGTAGGTCTGCTTATTTCAGCTCATCAGAGACATGTCTACAAGGTTTAGCAGGTCTGTATTGTTTTGTCCCGTTTTCGGTCAAGTTGCGGTAAAATTTTCCTCAGCCGACCCATTCAAGGTCCAAATTGGTTGAGCTGAACGTGTCTTGACACATAAAAGTTTTAGCAGGAACGGTTGCATTATGAGGTACAAGTAAAAAAAAATTCAACAGACCTCTTTGAGTTGGTCAAGTTATGAGGCGTTCAGGTTCCAAGGTTCTACTGTATCTTGTTAGTAGAGTGGCTAATAGACAAATCACTTCTCGTTAGTAGCTGTTTAACTATCTCTCCTCTACTGCCATGAGCTAATCATCCAAACATCTATAACCTTCTAATTACTAAGATAAAAAAATGTTCATACTGTACCAGATCTAAGGAACGACTGAATAAGGAAGACCAGGACAGGTTTGTCTGTTTAAAAAGAGTGTGTCTCAGTGAGATATACTTCACATGTGTCTTCAGGCAGCTCCTTCCTATTAACAGGCCTAAATGGTTAATGCTCAGTCCGCTTTGTCAGTATCAGGTATTTCATAATGTTGAGGTATCTCAGGCATATGGGAATGCTTGGTGATTGAGGGGCATTCGCAGTCGCATGTTCACTCTGGCTTCTGTTTCCTGTGCTCTGGAGGAGCCTGTCAGTCCTCCTCTGCAAGCTCAGGTTACTGTCTGTTGTAATGGAGACTCGGCCAGATCCGGAACCTGGTGAGTCCGACCCTGTACGGGCCGAATGGGGGGGGGGGCCATGATTTTAAATTACACTGTCATTAGCATGCTTCTGTGTCATTCTAGTGTTTTCAAGACAGGTGAAAAACAACTTTAATGGCTAGGTACTGGACCAAGGACCGTCCAACCTGAAACATCAGAAACTGCTGAAAAGGATCAGTCTATCGTCACAGCCTCACTGTCCCAAAACAAACTCACAGAACTGGTTTCGGCATGAGGCGGAAAAGCTATAACATTCTGACAGTAAAGACTGAGTAGTAGTCTGTTGTTAAAAATAAATCATTCATGATTTATAAAAATAGCTCCCCCATGCATCAAGGACTCTGCATAATTAAGCTCAGTTAGTTATGGATGAATGGGCCATAAATTATTCCAGCAAGAGTGGACTCAAAACAAAGAATATTCCTTACAATCATACAACCTGCACTCAGGAATGCGTCAGGCACAAGTAGACACTCTCTTTATACATGTCCTATCCTTACGAGACTGAGTTTGTTTGGTCTGGATGGTCCCACTTTCTCTCCTGAGAGTTTCCATGAAACGTGTCCTCGATGTGACAACAAAACTAGCACATGGACAGCTCGACACACAGAGGACTTTGCACTGAAGGAGTGTGGGACAAAACGTGCGAGACACAGGAACAGGCTCCTCCACCTTTTCCTCTTCAGCGGTATGCAAAGGCATCCACTTTTAATACCACTAACCTTGCTTTTCTGGTCCTGGTTCTGTTCGGTGCCGAGCTCTGTTACAGCTCTAGGCAGGCTGGGGCTGGTGGATGGCGGCTGCCTGTCCCTGTCCCCGAACCGGAAGAAGGGCATGCAGTTGGGGGTGGACGAAAGAGTGTCTGAGGGCGACAGGTCCCCGGGGCTCTCCAGCAGGTCACCTGACCCCCTGGGCAGTTACACAGAAATACCTACTTAATACTGTCCAAAGAGACTCTGGGAGTTCTGGGAAAAGGCGTGCGGCAAGGCGATGACATCATCGCGGCTACCTGCTGTCCAGCGATCCTCTCGGTGTGTCCTTCCCACGCTTTTTCCCTTTGCCGCCAGACTTGCGAAAGCCGCTGCCGTTTCAAAAGGATTAGACAAAGTTTATATTGTTGGCAGCCAGCTTTTCAGAAGCGTGGAAGTGAATGTCGACATACCCGAAATCAGGGAACCAGCTCTTCGGTTTGGCTGCGGATGACGTGTCACTGGTGTCGTCTGTGGAGAAACAAGGACCTTTATAGCCACCTTGTTTTACTCATGAAGACTTTCCTCAATGACAAGGACAAATAAAGAGAGCTGCTTTCCGATTTTCATCCAAGTGCCATTTCACTCATAATTTCTACCAGGTTCACAACCGAAAACATGAACGTTAAGAACCTTTGAGGAGGGACGGAGTTGTTCTGAGGTCACTAACTAGCCATTTCCGTAAGAAGCTCTACCTTTGATCTCCTTGACTTTGCCCTTGGAATCATTCTTTTTGCCACTAGACTGGAGCTCCAGTGATTTGCTGGGAGATGAAGCATCCGTAGGAGACGCTGTGCTGGGGCTCTCACTGCTCTCTGTGCTCCCCCTCCTCTGGGCGGGCTGGACCATGTTGGAGGACATGCTGGACGGCTGGGCTTTTATGCCGGATTCGCTCCCCGGGGCGGGACCTCCTTGCTGGTCAGCCGCACTGAGCACTGGCACCGGTGAAGGTGAGCTTGCCTGGCCTCCCTGTTGGGGAACCTCTGTCTCGCAAGCTTCCTCTTTTTCATTCGCCTGCGGAGACAAGATGGCAGTTTTGAGAACCTGAAGCCTGCCCCCACCCCCACAATGTGGCACCTCCCCTTCGTTCTCCTGGCAGAGCGGGATGTGTACAGTCGCATCCGGGAGAAGTGAGAATGACCTGGTTCTGGGAGCAGAGCGATTGGTAAGCAAACGCACCGAGCCCAGGCCTGTGTGGGTGGGTTCGTAAGGGGGGCGGCGGGCATCGGAGGCCTACCCGTTCTTGGCAGGGGGAGTTCCCCAGTGCCTCCCTGAGTTTGCGTGATGGTGGCTGGCGCCGGGATTTCTGAGCAAGCTGGCCCTTGGCCCGGTGAGCGCTGATGTCCAGAAGCGGGGTTTCAGGCACCACATCACTCCAGTTGGGGTCTGCAGAGGAAGCCAAGTTACACTTCACTGCTAAGCTATGAAGGAAAGGCAACAGCCAGCTCAGAGGGGGCCTCACTGCCCCCTCACCCACATTTGCCATTTCTGCCTCTCACCAGTGCCAGTCGATTTGCTGTACTCACCACATAGTGCAGGAAGTCGCACTTAATTCATATACATAAAACTTGCTAAATTAAACTCTGTGGAAATACACAGTGATGCTCCTCTATTGAAATGACTGTAAACATCACTGCAGTCTGCCCTCACAGACCAAAGTGCCTACTAACCATGTACTGAATGAAGGGGTGGACGGCGCATCGTCGTGACCCATCACACAAACATGTTTAGTGTGGTGTATGTCGGCGCATCGTCGTGACCCATCACACAAACATGTTTAGTGTGGTGTATGTCGGCGCATCGTCGTGACCCATCACACA
>JAODLC010000001.1:32202073-32218445 GCA_026781145.1 Hippopotamyrus pictus
AGTTTGAATAGGAAATATAGCAAAATAAATAGGAAATAGTCATTGACGCAGTTAGATGGGGGAGCCTCCAAAAACTGGAGAGGTGGGCAGTGAGTACTCAGTGGGGCTATACATTTCAGAATAGCTTTCTGTGCTCCTTAAAATAACTCTGTTATTTGTTTCCTCACCATCACTATCCACAATGAAGTTCTCCAACCTTCTGGATATTGGGCCAGCATTTAGGGACAACCTGGACACATGCTTCTTCTCCTCTCCATCACACTTCTCCTCTAGCTTGCTTACAGGTGGAGAGGTGGAGGTGGGGAAAACTTTGGGAGTGCTGGTGGTATCTTCACTGCCTGGCATCAGCTTCCCGGGGCTCTTCTCCTCAACGGAATTTTTGCTTGAGGTCACGGGACTGATGGCTTTGCTGGAGATGTGGCTTTCAGTTGCTGGGTGGTCTTGCATTCCCCTCTCAAACAGCTTCCTAGTTACAGAGAATTTCTCAGCCAGTATGGCTTTGTCAATCTCAACATCATCTACCTTCTGGCTTTTATCAGTACTTTGTGAATCCAGGCTGATAACCCTGTCCAAAGATGTTTTATGAGCACTGGTAGAAAACTGATACTTCGGCAGAGTGATCTGGGATACATCACTTTTTGAGACCATTCTTGCATCTTGGCCCTCGTGCTGTTGGCCATCCATCTGCAGGAATATGTTTTTTATCTTATTCACTTTATTGCCAAAAGGTCTCCCCCTTGTGTCCTCTCGGGTGTCGCTGGACCCATTTGCATATGACTTGTTAACGCTGTCAGTTTTAACTCCGTCAAAGGAGCATTTAATCGTGTGGAAGTCTGATTTGTATGCATTCCTATGCGGAGAGACGCTCCTCAGGGTCCTGTCGCCTTTGCTGTCGGTCTTGATCATTTTCAACTGTTTAAAAGACAACGCTTGATCGTAAAGAAAGTCTATAAAGAGAAATCGAACGGTTTATTTTCCGTTCTGTTATCACATTAGCCGTCCTTTCCACTACTCCGACTGTGCCATGAGCTCGCAGAGGCTCCCCAAGCGCTGCTCTTCAGATAGCGTCATCTAAGACAAATAAGAAACCGCATACATAGATGTCGAATAATTACATTTCATAGTACTAAACTTCTGCTGATGCTTAGTTAAAATCCACGCGATCAGTTCCATAATTTGGCTTTCTGCCATTATACTGAAACGTCTTGTTTTATTGAAACGCTTCAGCTGTCCTCAGTGCAATAAAAACTTCACAGATTGTATTTTACGTACAAGTGCATCTAGTCGCCGAGATACATTTCCGCAGCAATCAGCATGAAATTCACACCTAGGCAGTTATCGACACTCTCAAGAAAGAGAGAACAGGAATAACGTACACCACGCTTCACTAAAAGCAAAGTTACCGCTTACATCCGCACCGATTCCAGAGTTTACAGTACCGAAAATTAATTAGACTGATCATGCTTATCATCAAACACAATAAAAAAGTTAATAAAACTAATGGCTAAAACCTACTGAAATAAGTAAAAACAAGTCGAGTACACAATTTACAGTATTACCTTCACGATCTCCATACAGTGTACACTTCCAAACTTGTCACCATTTCACCGCCATCATTCTTCTCTCCGGCGTTTCTTCTCTCCTTCGCTTCTCCAAACGCAGACCTGTCTTTCGACCGCGCGATCCCGCATTACTGAGCGCGTCACTGCTCGCGCAAAGTTTCCGGGTGCGCGCATCGATCGCATTCCAGGACTGGGACTTTCTGTTACCCTTCACAGCGCGTTCACGCGGCGAAGTCTGGCAATAGCATGGGGTAGAACTTATTTCCAAAGAAATATCCGGAATTTTGCACGATTAAAATTTAAGGGACGTACGTAAAAGATATATATTTTTCTCCTATGTGCATTTTTATCAGAATATTTTTTCCTCACTGTTCGCTACGTTTGAAATATAAGAGCATGAATGTGTTGTAACAAAATATACAGGTGAATTGTGGTGGCCCAGTAACTTACTTTTGGTTAATTTCAGTATCGCCTAGAACTAATTTACTTGTCTTAGCTTAATTAGGGGGAAATATGACTTGAGGGAGAAAAAAACGTTTGCCTATAGAAAAAGATAAAACTACTCATAGCTGATTATTATTACAAGATTTTCTGTAAATGTCAAAAAAGCAGGGTGAGGTTTACCTATTGATTTAATTAGATCCTGCACTTCCTGTTGTTCAGTAGAGGGAGGCCAGTAATGTTGACTGCGGTCTAACATTGTGCACCTGATACAACACCTCCAATGGACCCTTGCACTGGGATGGGAGTTAAAATTGGCACATGGAGTAGTTCTTACTCCATTTGATAAATAAAAACAATTTATAGCTGCTGGAATTACAGTGTAAGTCTATCAGTGATTGAATCAATCTGCTAACAGATACACTGAAGCTATATCCGGGCTCTGTGACGTCCTTGAGGTACACTGTAGTCTTTCCTGGAGAGGATTCGGAGGCGATTCCCATGTAGCTCGGGACCTAGATTTCAGAAATACCACCCAACCAAAGACACAGAAGAGAAAAGCAGAGCATTACAAGGAAAACGTGTTAAACACTCTCATTGGCTCGTTCACATCAGTGCAATTCGGTGATACATGCTGGTGCATTATCTTCTGACTCACAAGAAGTATCAGGATAGCATTTGCGTTAGTTCCACTAAAATTTTAATACCACACAGTGTATTAAATGAATGGAAAGTCAAAATACATTTGAAAGGTAAGAACAAGCCTTGATCCTTAAGCAGACATTATATTTTTAGATTTGTTGAGTGTTCTTTTGCCATTTATTACACCAACCATTAACAGATTAAAAAGATTCAAATTAGCAGTCAGTGGCTGCCGCATGCAAGTCTCTATCTCATTACCTTTCTCACAGATTAATCCACTTATTAATAGCAGTTGGGAAAATCATCAGCTCAAGAGATATGCATGTATCCTACATGCTAATTTGCATGTGTAGGACAAAGCAACTGAAGATTTTGAATTGGCCAGTATAATCTTATATTATTCATTTAGCTTATCATTGCATTTGAGTTGTATTTGAAATTTGCACAGTTTTTACCCCATGACAAGAGTATGAACTGTGTAATATAACTGAAGTTACACAATTTACATTTCCCGTCAAACCTACTCTCAATGCAAAAGCATCTTACATGCAGGAAAAAGCTTCAGCCAGAAGAAGAGGCAATATCCTGAGAAAAGGTATCAAAAATCACTTGGGGGAAAAAAGGTGATGGATTGCAAGAAGTGTGGGTCTTGTCTAAATATCAAAAGGCTGATTGTTCTGCCATGAACTTGTACCATGACAGCTGATGAGTGAAGGCTCATCGCTTAGAGATGACATTGTCCCATCCAAGCAGACGGTGTTCTATATAGTCCATCCTTTTCAGAGCCTTGCAATAGTTTTGGTCATCTCAGGAAATATGGAAAATTAACCTTGCACAGCAAAAAGTCAATCTGCATCTCCTTAGGAATATGGTGTCAGGCTGTGTTACACTATAGGATATCTTCATTGGAAAATCGAAAATAATGACTCCTATTTAATTTATACATACTAAAAAGAGATGCCCTGTCCCTTGTCTTTTGACTGATTCATTCATTTGTCTTATTTTTGACTTTTTGTGACGTTATAAGCATTACTATGCTTTTACTATAAGTACAGTTGCTAAAAATCATCCAAAAATTCCCCAGTAATGCCTTGTGGCAGAAATTTCCCTGTACGGTTGTGCACTTTAACTGGGTTTGTGTGCAGAGACACATAAGGGTGTTCACCACCACAGTTGCCCTGAATAATCTCTTAGCAACCACTTAGCTGGGCCCTGTAGACAGAGGTGACCACTGGGGCAGGCTTTACTCTCAGGAGTTCAATACAGGGCATTGTGATGCTCACGGTTCCTATGACAACCCTTCAAACATTTTTTTTTTTTTGCCTTTTCACAGATGGTATCTTCACAGTTAGGGCAAACTAGAGGAGTTGAATTGGGCAGCTTGTTTGAAAGGTGAAATAAAATACAGGTTGCTGTGGGCTCTGGCCACATCATCACAAGTTCAGATGACCCATCTCTATAACGAACACGCATGGAGATTTAGAGTAATCAAATCCATTGTTTAGGTTCACTCAGTTACACAAATGTGTACTTCTTGTACACATTTCTTATTAGCATGTAGTGCCGCAGTTTCAGCTTTATAGTGGGCCAGCTGTAAGACATTAGTCACTAAGGTAAATCTAGATTCCCGAAGTGTATCCACTGGTTGTCTCCATTTTCAGGCAGCGAATGCATAAATTACTAATGTGAACATGGTATCCAAGTGCAGCTGGGCTTTCTGTGAGCGCACCCATCCACACAATCAGGATGCACCACACAGCACCCTTTGGTCCACACTGAAAACACTTTTACTAACATGAGCACCAAAAATGGATATACAAATATAAAGATTTTCCGTATTTACAACACCCTGTGAAAGGCTTATGTGTAACCAGCATATAATGTATGATTTACACAGGTAATAACTCTGTCACCCTGTGTCTAATGATACAAACAGCTCATTATCTCTTCGTGGACAAGTCAGACGATGTTACCCCCATCTCAGTGATGACGTATGAGATCTAAAAGAGGAAAGTATTTACATGAATATGGTGTGCTGTAATATATCCAGCATACAGCATACAAGCTTAAAGTTTTACATTTCTGGATGAGAGCATCCGATAGGCAAATAAAATGCAAATGGATCATTTTAAGAAGGTTGTTGAGGTGGCTGCTCTATTTTTGTAACTTCACAGTAGGGCTGACCTGGTTGGTGCCCATCTGACCCTGTCCTATGTGTCTTATCCCTTTCTGGCCAGCAGGTTTCACTGGTCATCCTGCCCCCCAAACCGCCCCCATCTTGTAGCTCTTCAGCCCCTGTGTGGCTCAGAGGTTGTACCCCTCCAGTCATGAGATTGAGCCTGGCCAGAGGCCAGCTTCACCTGTTGTGTAATTTAGAATTGGTCGACCCTTAGAGTTTGGTACTTATCTCTGTCTTTGCTTTGTGTCCTTGGTTTTTGTTCACCCTGCCCATGTCCGCTTTACTTTCATTCTGCTTGTACTTATTTATTTCCTACTCTTTCCTAGTGTTAGCCCTCATTCTTTGTCAATGTTTCCTTGTTTCCGTGCTTGTTAATTGTAACTTATTCCATAGATCTGTTTCTTGTTGTCTTATGCCTGTCCTGATTGGTTGATTTAGTTATGGTCAACACTTGCCCCCGGTTAGCCTTGTTGTTGCTTTGCATTTCTTAGTATTCTTGATTATTATTCCCTGTTAGTGTTTTGTAGTCTTTCTGTTTCACCCTGCCCATAGTATTGTGGTGCCTGGTGTTCCTCCCTTCCTTAATATCTGTTTTATCAGTGTTGTTTGACCCCTCATGGTTCCTTCATTTTCTGATTTCCCATTTGTGCTTTGTTTTGCTAAAACAAACAATGCCGTAACAGGGGCATGACTGAGGAAGGACAATCCATGTTAAAAATACATTCACAGGTCAGATCCAAAATGAGACCACACTCTACTTGCCAGTTATTCCATTACACCATAATTTAAAAACTACTCAGATAATTGAAGTGTTCAACTTATCTCAAACGTATTAACTCTAAAACTCTAATCTATCTCATTCATTTCAATTGAAATGCTCCAATAATTTTATTTCATGGCACTGACTGTTCAGGATATGTGGCTGTAAAATTTATGGGGTCATGTACACTAAAATATACTTTGTTGAGTTTTTCCCAGAGTGATACAGATGTATTAATGCCTTGTACTAGGTGCAGAGAGTAAAGCCAGTATAGAAATGCATAGGTCTTCACAGCAACTTACTGAGGTACTCATTCATAAAGATATCCTTGAGCTATTTGACCTGATGGCTATATTGAAGTCTGTAATGGTTCAGGCTACAAACAGACGAACATTCTGAAAGCAGTGTCCATGGGTACAATGCCAGTCCATCATCAAATTTCTCATCCTCTCCTCTTAAAAACCAGAATAGTACTAAAAACAGATATATCAGCTACCTATTTTGTATGCATTTGAAGATCATGTTTTACATCACAGTTACTCTACTGTTTAGCTTGAGCTGTAAATGGGTCATTGTCATTTGGTCTCAGTATATTTTCCCTTTTCACACTTCAGGGTAAATCTATTTACTCTCTTGAGACTGTTTCAGACATTTAAACAAATGTTTAACAGATTATTTTTGCTTATGTGGTGATGGTATTATGTTAGAAGAACACTTAGCAATTAATGATTTACTTAAGTCTTGTGTGGAGTACCAATATTTTGCTTTTTTACTGATTTGCTTTCAAGTCTGTGAAACCTGAGGAAAGGCATGAAGGGCATATATAGATATCACTATGGAGGGACAAGCATATTGTTCTGCTATGACTGTGATATGGAAAGTCTTATTTAAACTGGACCAACCATATCCAAAGAAAAGCTATATCTTTACAAAGCTTTTTATAGATCCTAAAGTGGACCCAGAGCTTTGAACATTTAAACATTATATTTCAAAGCACTGTCCAACGTTATTTCTTACCCAGCAAAGCTATAATTTAGTAGGACACTGGCAGATGAGAATTCAATGATAGAATTTTATACTTCCGCGCAGGTGACAGAAGTGGGGACTAGTGATCATGACCCAGGAGATCCAGTAGAAACTACATTAATACTGCCATCTTCTGGTTATTAATAGAAACTGCCACCTGTTCGAAGGAACCATCCATCCATCATCTTAATCAAGTCATCATATGGAGGGTTACGGGGTCTGAAATTGATTTTAAAATGTTACTTATGTGTTTTGGAAAGGTTAGTCTGAGGTCCTAAAATGTTATAAATAAAATGTAAAGAGAATAACCTTGATGCCCGATCTATAAAATTCAATTATACATGTTTTAACAACTCTTTGTGCTTAATTAGTTGAACAAAGGCTGATAAGTTAAGGACACCAAACATCCACAACAAGTAGAAGGAACTAAATACTAAATACATTTACAAATGCAAAATAAAAGAATCAAATATGATCTATACACAAGTGGATAAAATCGCTTCAGTATCAGTGGGCAATTTTTAGCTCTTTATATGAAACCTGAATCAATGGGAAACATTCACAGAACCTTCTTCCAGTGGATCTGTGGAATAAACAAATGAGGAATAACTTGTGGGTAAAGCCTCAGGCTACAGTGGACATTCCATTATAGTAGGCTGTAGGTTTTACTACGTAAAAGTAGATTGTAACTGGTTATTAGCTCCTCTGAGATGCTTGTAGGTAGTGTAGCAGTATACAATAGGTGATGTTGTAAACTAACTGTTTTACCTATGTTAAAAGCACCTGAACTTGTAGTCCGTTCCATAATCTGTTTCTACTAGCTGTTGTTTGCAATAACCTCAGTTATCCTTTAAAGCCACTAATATTATATTTGTTTATTTGCATTGTCACTATACTGCCGGCCAGCACCCCTAGCCCCCCCTAAACCTTCTTTTGTGGCTGTGTGGCGACTCTGTGCAGAAAGTCTCCTCCGGTTTTTGTCCTCAGTTTGCCCGCTCCCCCCGCCCCGTCTTTCGGCCTTTGCTAGTTCGCTATGAGGCGCCAAACTGGACAAAAGCCATGCGAAAATCACAGGAGGAAGCGAATGCACGACTCGGCGAGCTAACGTTGAAAGTGCGCATGTAAAAAAGGAGTTAAAAGACCCCCCCAGCCCATTCCAACAATAAACATGTATTTATTATGTCCATTTTTTTGTTGTTTTAGCAATTTTATTGTATTATGTACTTCCTGTTTTTGAGGAAGGGTTATTGTAATTTGTGAAGACAGGATTTGCACATGGTTAAATGCGTGTTTGATAGGTGTTTCATTGCCCTACTAACAAAAATGAAACAGGGAAAAGTATAAGTATGTGTTGTTAATGTATATAAAAAAATATGACCTGTGAAGGAAATGTGATTGTATTGCACTTTTTCTATCAAACTTTAGGCATTCATTTTTATATATAAAAGTAGCATGGTAAGTCAGTAACACATTCTCAGCCTAGATAACTAAGCATCATAGGGTATGCTTACGTATAAGGTATGCTTGCTTCTCAAGCGAATTTATACAGCCAGGAGAAATATCCTTCAGCAAAATCCATTTCAGTATCATTAACCTATCTGAGAAAATTCCGGATAAAAAAATTACTAAAATTAAACCGGAGTTCCACTGACTAAATCAGACTTAACTAAACTAAACTAACTAAACTTAACTAAAACAAAATCAGAAAACTAAAATGTGACTAATCCAACTACAATTTTCAGTAAGTGACTAAGACTAAAACTAAATTAAAAATTCTTGTGGAAATGAACACTGCCGGTGAGGTGCAGGAGCAGCAGTGCACATCCTCCTCCTCCTCCTCCTCCTTGCCGTGTCCCGCGGGGCAGGTCGGGCTCCAAGGTGGACACTGCGGTGTACCCAGCACTTCCTCAACCTCTTCTGCCCACTCTGCGGCTGTCGCCAATGTGCCTGGCATTCAAAAGGTGCACGTACTGGTGCAGTCAGTTTGGGGAGATTGCCCGCAGGAAAGGGTGGAGGGCCAGCTCTTCCTGCACTGCCTGAGGAAAGTGAAGGTAGCCCGCCGGGCACAGTCCTGCAGCTCAGCAACAAACGCCCCCAGATTTTCGCTGGTGCGCCGTCACCAACCAGCCAGCTGCTCCTTCATCTTCCCTGCAGACTGTCGCTGACCGAACCGCCGCTGCAGTGTGGAAATCAGGGCACTGCGCTCGTCCTGCTTCCCTGGAGAAAGGCTTAGGAGGGCCTTCAGGGCCTCCCAGTGACATGGCCAGGTGGCCCGCTGCTTCTTTGTGGGACCAGCCACTGAGCTGCGCTGCCAGCCGGACCTGGGCCAAGTAATGTTCCAGGGGCCCTTTTCTGTCATAGGGTAGCTTCTGGGTGTCCTTGTCACGATCGGCTGCATTCCTGTGTCTGTGTTGTCTGTTGCTCCTGGAAGGCGAAGAGATTGGCTCCCCTGGGACTTGCTGCACCCCTTTGGTAGGTTCTCCGGAGCTCTCGCTCCTCGCTCCGGAGCTGTCTCTCAAGGTCTTTGATTTTTGTAGCATCAGGATCAGCTGTGATGTTGGATGACATAATGGTAGGCAGGAGGCAGTATGAATTGACCACAAGGTGGTGTTTGTTGCACCTGTCCCATTCATTCTGACAACTCTCACACTCCCCAGCTCATGCATGGTGGGCCCACGCACACCACTATTTATGACACTTAACATTAAACGCTATATGTGACATTACTTTACAACACGATAACAGTACAATACACCATGACTGCACCAAGCTATTTACATTAATTCCAAGCTGACATCTGTCCAACCTGTTGCACTGCCTGCTGGGTTCTGCTGTCGCTATCATAAAATATAATACAATACATACATTGCATTTGGCGCGAAGCAGGAATGGAGTAACCATTGCTGGGTCACCCATACAGTCAGTTGAGACACTCCATTTACGTTGCATATTTCTGGACAGTAGAAGGAAACCAGAATCTGCCAATAAGTCACGTCAACATTGCAACATCCAAACATACAAACAAACATTTAAATGGGGGACAGCTTGTGGCTCAGTGTACCTTTCAATACAGTTGTTAAATGTAGTGAATAAATACGTAATTCCTGCTTATTGGCTTTTTTTCATTTACACAGATATGATGTATTGTAGATCATTATATCGAGTATTGCATAATCGTTGTATTGCGATGCTGTCGTTATCGTGGCCAATGTATCGTGACAGTATTGTATCGTGAGTTACTCTGGGATTATCTCCTTATCCTGAATGTTCTTACTTCTAGCGCCAATGTACCAGGTAACTGTGTACATTAATGTCATGGCCTGGGGTGGTGCTATAGAGCAAAGCTTCTCTTAAAAGTCATATCTATGACGTATGGGATGGGTGGATGTGGGGAATTTTACTAAATTTTATTAAAGCTGTGTACTGTGTCGTTACAGAGCGCAAGGCAGGGTTATTATTGTTAATGAAAATTTTTCATGAACTGAAATTAGATATGAAAATAAAAACTACAACGAGAATTATAAATATGGCTTCTGAAACCAGCTGAAATAAATAAAAACAAAGGTCAAATACTTCCCATTTATTTAAAAATACTTTTTAGCTAAAGTACTGATTTGTTTACCTTTGGCTTGTTCGTCCAATGCATTTGCACCATAGAAATGGCCAACAGCACAACATCGCAACACTGTGTAGACCCCAACAAGTCCGGCAATTGTCAGTCTATCCCTAGAAATAAAATTATGAAAACCTAAAGTAAAATATATAACAAGTAAATAGACTTACATCTTTAAAATAAAAAGTAATGAAACCACACCAAAAACTACAACTAAACTAGATTTGAAATGAAAAGGAACAATAACATAAAAACTCTATCAATCTAATCACAGAGGGGAGAAAAGGCATTTAAATGGAATCTTTGATCCACTGAGGCTCCGTGTTGTAATAATTTTAGTGTTTCACTGCTTCATATGCAACACCGCTAAGTGGGATCTAAGGTCGGCCCTTATGAAGAAAATCATATCACCATTGCCATGCGCTGTTGTGTCGCAATCATGTGAAGTAAAGGCCAGGCTTAAGCAGCACCTCCAACCTCCATCAGGGTTAGTGTCTGCAGCACCTCCATTAGGGTGCATATCTCCATTATGGTGAGTGCCTGCAGCACCTCTATCAGGGGGAGTGAGTGAGGTGCTACTGTATGTGCTGCTACACTCACCATGAGCGAGGTGCTGCAGACACTCACCAGGTCAGGTCAAGTTAGGTTGGGGAGCATGCGCTGTTGCACCGGGTTGTCGCACATACCCCATAGCGAACCTCCGCGGGATCCCGGCTGGAGACCCCCAAGGCAGACGCATGGCCCAATCCCACCCTCTGTAAACGACCATCCATCTGACGCAGCCAGGTGCTACACGGGCGTCCCCTCAGTCTGGTCCAGCCCCTCGGGTCCTCTTGTGAGCTGGGTCACCCTCAGGAAAATGTGCCATGTGGCCATAGTGCCGCAACTGATGCTCCCTCACAATGCAGGTAATGTGCCTCATTCAGGACTCCTGTAGCAACCAATCGCTCAACACAAAGTCAAACCAGTGGTACTCAAGGATTCTCCAAAGAGACACAGTATGGACGGAGTCCAGTATCCGTCTCAGCTCACTGGATAGCATCCAAGTCTCAGAGTCAGGGAGCACCAGGACTCTAAAGACTTGGACCTTCGTCCTCTTGAAAAGATATTGGGATCACCACACACCCCATTCCAGTGACCTCATGACCCCCTATGCTCTTCCAATCCATTTGCTGACTTCATCGGAAGAGTCAGCAGAGACATGAATACTACTGCCAAGGTAAGTGAATCTCTCAATGAGGTCGACACCTTCCCTGCAGATAAACAGACTACTGATGGCTGTGCCTAAAAAAAAAAACAAAATTCTAGGCCTAGATCTTGGTTTTTATCCAGGATACTTGCAATTCCAGACACTCAGACTCCTCGCTCAGTCTCAAGAATCCCAGTCAGAGCCTCCTTTGACTGCTCGAAGACCACAGCATCGTCAGATCAGTAAAACAGTAAAAATTCAGTTAAACTTTCTTCACCAACAAATGCCCCACAACTGCTGGACGCTGCAACCCTGCCCAACACCCAGTCCATGCAAGTATTGAACAGAGTAGGAGCTATAACACACCCCTGGCAAACTCCAGAATCAACTGGGAAGAACACAGAGGTACTCCCTCCACTCTGCACAACACTCACTGTACCAGTGTCCTAGCTGGCCATGATGTCCAGAAGCTTCAGGAGGATCACACGAAGTCTCAGGATGTCCCACAGGGCAACTCGATCAACTGAGTCAAACGCTTTATGAAAATCAATAAACGCTGCAAAGAACCTCTGTCGATGTTCGCGCTTGTACTCAATGGGAACCCTCAGTGTCAGGATGTGGTCAATGGTAAACTTACCACTAAGTAAGTTGTATAAAAACCTTGTTAGGATGAGACAGTGCACATGCAAACACTGTTAGTGTTTTTTTTTTTTTAATTTTTCTTCAATGGAGAGAGTGGACAGTAAGAGGAGTATTAGTCTCCTAGGTACTCCTTGAAGAGGTGTGTCTCCAGACGACGTTTGAAGACAGCAAGGGACTCGGCCGTTCTTATGGCAAGAGGAAGTTTGTTCCACTACTGAGGAGCCAACATTGCAAAAAATCTTGATTCATGTCATCCTCTTTTAAGTGTTAGTGGTTCGAGACGAGCAGCGATTGATGCTCTGAGAGGACGAGAAGTGACACGATACATGATCAGTGTTGCCAAGTAAGGAGGAGCTGTTCCAGACTTGGTCTTAAAGGCAAGTGTTAGGGATTTGAACCTGATGCGGGCAGCCACAGGGAGCCAGTACAGGTTCTGTAGAAGAGGTGTGATGTGTGAGAATCTAGAAACATTAAAGATGAGTCTCGCAGCTGCATTCTGGATCAGCTGAAGTGACCTTGTTGCCTTCAGTGAAAGACCAGCTATAAGGGAGTTGCAGTAGTCCAACTTGGAGATGACCAAGGATTGGACAAGTAACTGAGTAGCATCTGTTGTGGGAAAGGGACAAATTCTTCTAATGTTGTAGAGAAGGTATCTGCAGGACCTGGACAGATTGCTAATGTGTGACAAGAATGACAATTCGACATCCAGAATGACAGAGATTTCTTACTGTTTTTGAGGGGACAATGAGAGAGTTTTCAAAGGAAATAGCAAGAGTCGGTGATAAATTGCCTTTGATGTACAGCAGTTCAGTCTTACTGGCGGTTTAGCTTGAGGTGGTGGGATATCATCCAAGAGGAGATATCAGTCAGGCAGTCTGAGATTCGAGTTGAGACCTGATGATCAGGGTTGAGTGTCATCTGCATAACAGTGGTAGGAGAGCCCGTGTGCAGATATGACCTTCCCAAGAGAACCCATGTATAAGGAAAAGAGAAGGAGTCCTAGGACTGAGTCCTGAGGAACACCGGTGGCCAGCCTTCTTGGGGCTGATTGGGAGCCTTGCCATGCCACCTGAAATGACCAGTTATCAAGGTCATGCAAACCATTACCAGACTGTACCTGAAATCCTAAGGCTGGAGAGAGTATCCAGGAGGATCTGGTGGTTGACCATGTCAAAGACTGCAGACAGGTCCAAGAGAATCAGAACCGAGGACAGGTTGGAGGATTTGGCTACATGAAGTTTTTCAGAGATGTCAAGATGTGCAGTCTCAGTGTAATGCTCAGCTTTGAATCCAGACTGGTGAGGGTCGTGAAGTGCATTTTCAGAGAGAAAGATATTAAGTTGGTTGTAAACTGCTCGTTCCAGTACTTTTGAAAGAAAGGAGAGCAGGGACACTGGTCTGTAGTTGTTAATATCTGAGCAGTCCAAAGGAGGTTTCTTTAGAATGGGGGTGACAACTGCTGACTTGAAGGCAGTCGGATCATAGCCAATCATTAAGGAGCCATTGACTATGTGTGTGATGTGTGGGAGAAGATCCTGAGAAATAAGCTGCAACATGCCAGAAGGGATCAAGCTGAGTGAACATGTCGTGGGGTTGCTGGCTGTCAGGATCTGAGACACGTCCTTATGGGATAGTGGAGTGAAGTCAAGAAGCTGGGCAGCGCAGGCAGGTTGTGAGCAGGTGGGCAGCTTGTCAGTTGGAGGGAAGGAGCTTCTGATCGTAGCGATCTTCTCAAAGAACACAGCAAAGTCTTCTGATGTGAGAACTGGGGAAGCGGAAGGGGATGGAGATTTGAGTAGTGAAGAAAATGTGGCAAAAAGTGTGCGAGGATTATATGCAAATTCTTCGAACTTGGTTCTGTAGAAGGAAGATTTGGCAGAAGATAAATCAGTGGTAAACTTAGATAGAAGAGAACGATAAGAAAGGAGTCACTGTTCTGATGCGTTTTCCTCTATCTTCTTTCCACTGCTCCTATTTCTCTCCGACTGCTTCGTAGGGCTTCTGACAGCCATGGGGTCAAGGGGGAAGTATGTTTTGGCTGATTTTGGAGTCTGATTTTTATTTATTTGAAATCAAAACATTTATTTGTATTTATTCTAAAGTAAAGCTATACTTGGGCAATTTGGGTGTAATCCTGGGCATCCTAGTCTGGATGAATTCAAGCAGATAGGTGGACCCTAATACGTACAGTGCATCCGGAAAGTATTCACAGCGCATCACTTTTTCCGCATTTTATGTTACAGCCTTATTCCAAAATGGATTAAATTAATTTTTTTTCCTCAAAATTCTACACACAATACCCCATAATGACAACGTGAAAAAAGTTTACTTGAGATTTTTGCTAATTTATTAAAAATAAAAAAACTGAGAAATCACATGTACATAAGCATTCACAGCCTTTGCTCAGTACTCTCTTGATGCACCTTTGGCAGCAATTACAGCCTCAGGTCTTTTTGCATATGATGCCACAAGCTTGGCACACCTACCCTTGGGCAGTTTGGCCCATTCCTCTTTGCAGCACCTCTCAAGCTCCATCAGGTTGGATGGGAAGCGTCGGTGCACAGCCATTTTAAGATCTCCCCAGAGATGTTCAATCGGATTCAAGTCTGGGCTCTGGCTGGGCCACTGAAGGACATTCACAGAGGGTGTTGTGTGTAGAATTTTGAGGAGAAAAATGAATTTAATCCATTTTGGTATAAGGCTGTAACATAACAAAACGTGGAAAAGTGATGTGTTGTGAATACTTTCCAGATGCACTGTATGTGTAGTTTATTATTGTATTATATGGGCTACCTTATGCATGCAATAGTGTCACACCATAAATATTAACTGAGAACATAGCTGGACTGGTGATCTGTCATACTTGGCAATTTCCCAGTTAGCTGATGTGTATTTGGGCCAGCAAAATTTACCTGGTTGAACTGAGTCCCCCCCAACACACACACAGACATATGTTCAGCAAAAAAGTCTGGCTACGCCCCTGATATGGGGCTGTCAGAGACCCCAAAGTCCAGGGCCAAAAAATCCCAGCCCTACTGCATGGAAAAACGGACGGATAAAATTGGGATCCATTGTGAGGAACTGAACTTATTCAGCACATTACAACAGATGGTGTTTAAGTTTTCACCATACGTTCAAATGCTGCAGTATCTTTTTGATTAATGAAGATATTGACGCTTTATTGTCCATTTGCATGTAATATTACGGATATTTTAAGCGCCAGACGTACTGTTTTTAAACGCTGATTAATCTTTAGTGAAAATCCGAACACATAGTGAGACCCCCCGCTGTGAATGGAGAAGCAGGGAGCGTAGCGATGCGCCTTACCAGCCGGGGGAGCCGGGGAGCTCGTTATCATGTGCGGATGATGTAAATCTTCGAGCTACACCAGGTCCATGATTTCGTCAAAGATGGTAGCGGCGCACACGTCCACCCATCCTTCCGCATCCGCAGAATGGATCATTTGCCTTGATAAAAGGTGAGCTGCACAAATTCCACTTAGTATTTCTTTGCTATTTTTACCCTCCATTGTGACTGCACAAATTTATGGGCTGAATTCACAAAGCTCTGTTTGATATCACTTCTGTTGTGTACTATGCGGCTTTGCTACAAGGTAAATCTTATGTGTTATTTATATATTGTCAAACCTTTACGTCTCTTAAAATATATTGTTAATGTTAATTGAAATACACAATCGGGCGTGAGTAGTTCCTTTAAAAGGCATCGCTCGTAGGTTACTGTAACATAACTGAAACGTGTGTACAATATATATTATTAAAAATGCTCCAAGCTTCTGCTGCCTAATTATTTTTAATAAACGGTTGTATAAATGCATGTAAATGGCAGGTTGGTGTCATGACTGTGGTGGCTGATTCATTGTAGAGCGGCATAAATAGCGTTTCCGTTGTTCTGTAGTAGAATAGTCGGACGTCACCTGGAGGGGGGACAGAAACGCAGATGTCTTTTGTTGCAGTTACATGGTTCACGCTGCTGCTGTTCTCATCCAGTGGTTTGCTGTACTATCACGCCTGTGGAGTCTCTTTCTGTCATTTTCTCACGCATAAAATATTTAGAAATAAACGAATCTGATATTAGTAACCCCGCAGGTGGCAAACTATATACGTGTTTGTTGCATGTACAAACTCTTTTTTATTGAAATATGATCACAATTTAATATATCATTAAGAAGAAAAAATAATTTTGAGATAAATCATCGCCACGGTGCATTATGATGGATATATATAGGCATGGGCGATGGGTCCCCAAGAGGAAGCGAGATATGCAATCGGAGTGGATCGTAGATCAAAAAGGACTTCCC
>JAODLC010000001.1:32218545-32232218 GCA_026781145.1 Hippopotamyrus pictus
TTGTGTGTGGGAGAGCAGTTGTTGGATGTCAGAGAAAAGGAATAGAGAAAAGGGAGGAGACCAGAAGAAAGGAGCTTATCATGGGGGAGAGACTGAGGAGAGTATCCAGCTCCTCTAGAAAGTGGCCTAGGGGGCCAGGAAGGTGGTAGACAACAATGATAAGAATATTGAATGGAGAGGAAATTGCAACTCCATGGAATTCAAAGGATGAAATGTTGAGCTGGGGGAGAGAGAGGGGTGTGAAGCACCAGTTCCGAGGTAGTAACAGACCTGTGCCACCGCCCCTGCCAGTCTGGCATGGAGAGTGAGAGAAAGCATAAGCAGAGGAGAGAGCTGCTGGTGTAACCGAGTTCTCTGGGGATATCCAGGTCTCAGTTAAAGCCAGAAAGTCGAGAGAATGGTGGGAAGCAAGGGCGGAAATTAAATCAGCCTTCTTTACAACAGACTGGCAATTCCAGAGGCCGCCCAACACACTACGTTGGGACTGGGATGACAGGGGAGGGTAGATAAGATTCCTGGTTGTGCGGCGCCTGGATGTTGGATGGAATCGGACATCGGATGGGATATGACATCATGTCATAAGCTTTTTCTATATCAAAAAAGAACAGACTCCTTATTCACCTGTGCTTTCCTTATAACAGCTTCTAAATATATATCAAAGGATCCATAGTTCCTTGACCCCTTCTAAATCCATTTTGATAGTTCCTTAACATTCCTGTAGTTTCAACCCTGTATGCCAGTCTACCATTTATCATCTCTTCCATTGTTTTTCCCATCTGAGATGTTAAAGCAATTGGTCGATAGCAGGGTTCTTCAAATCTGGACCTCAATTCCAGATCCAGGCCTTGTTTTCAGTTCTCCCAGGTAGTTATAGTTTAATATTTACTGATTCTGATTCGTCAGAGGCTTCACACCTAACTTACAGGTAAAGGAAGGCTGGAAAACCAGCAATGTTCGGACCTCGAGGACCGTGATTTGAATAATAGGCGTCTATAGTTACTTGGAAGTTTAGGATCTTTCCCTGGTTTTTTTAATAGGAAAATTATAAACTCTTTCCAAAATTTTGGAATTAATCCCTCTGTCCATATCTTGTTGTACAGAAAGAGTAAAACCTCCTTTCCTTCATCATTTAGGTTCTCCAGCATGGAATAGCAAATTCCGTCCTTCCCTGGGGTCGACTTTCCAAGCTTTTTCAGCACGTTATTGAGCTCAGTTTTCGTGAATAATCTATTGAACACCTCTCCTTCCTCATCCACGTATTCCAAGTCAAGCTGATGATTTCTAACTGTTTTTGCCCTTTCACTCCATTCTTCCCGACTTAAATTCTCTGAACTATGCACTCTATCTAACGTCTGTACTACTAGTTCTGCTTTGTCCAAATCATTAGTGACTATATTTTGTCCATCAAGCATCACAGGATAACTATACTCTTTTAGATTTTCCTTCATTTTCCTTATCATACCCCTGTCATGCTCCATTCGTCCTGCCCTCTCGTCGACCATGCCCCCTTGTTAAACTCATGTGAATTCCCCATGTCCACCAGCTGTTTCCGGTTATCGTTCTTAGTTCAGTGTATTTCAGTCTGCGTTCGAGTACGTTTCCCTAGTCCTGTCATTAACGTTACCTCTGTTCTGAAGTGTGTTCTCCCGTAATTAAGTCCTTTGTCCGTATCCACGGCTCCTTTTGCCTGCTTCCGGGTTGGGATCCATAACAACCCCAAACTTGCGCCACCAGAGTGGTTCTGCCAAGAGAATCACAGGTTCTTAGGTTTAGATTTTGGAATCACCAACCCTACCACTCTGATTATACTAAGAGTAACTTCTTCACACAAACTCTCAATATCTTTAGTTTTATCTACTTTAGACAGAAAGTCCCCACTAATTTCCCTAAACTTGACCCAGTCCGCTTTTTCTAATATCCACTTTTCATTTTTCAATTCACGTTTACACGTTACTTCCAGTCCTACCTGAATTTTAATAGGTAGGTATTAGAATTTTAATAGGGAAGTGATCACTACCTATAGCATTCTCCCTCAACACTTCCCATTCACATTTTTCTGCAAGTGTTACAGTAGCTAAAGTGGGATCTACCACTGATTCCGTCCCCCTTATGACATTAAATCTTTGTACCTGAACCATCATTCAGACATACAAACTCATTCTCCTCCATATATTCTTCAATTACACTCCCATTGGCATCAGTCCTGTCCCCCTATAAGGTACTGTATGCATTGAAATCACCACTCCAGACTGCTCTCCCCTTTACATCTTTCCCAGTTTCTAATAATTGACTCAATTCTAATCGCCTACCAGGGTTGTAAAAATGTATAATTTCTATAGTACCATTACTCAATCAGACTTCTACTTCAATATATTCTAGGTCTGTGCCTCTTTTGGCTTCTCTATACTGAAATTACCTTTGTATGAAAGTTATTACACCTCCTCCTTTACCAATATTCTTGTCCCTTCTTATGGAATTATATCCCATAATAATAATAATAATAATAATAATAATAATAATAATAATAATAATAATAATTAAGTTCCGTTTTGGAATCAACCAGGATTCTTGAATACAGATAACATTAGGTTTTACACGTAGGTGATTCACATCAATTCCTGACCATTCACTATTAGGCTCCTTGTATTCCACTGGAGAATCGTAAAAACCATTATGAAGAACCACCAGATGACTGAGACTGTTGTGTTTCTACATGTAGCTCATCTCTCACATTTTCCCAAGAAATCCCTGTCGCATTTAAGTATTTCTCTGCCGATTTAACTATTTTAATTCTTTCATTTCAACTACTCATCTGGGCTGAGCAATTAATTATCTCATCCATGAACACCACAAAATCATTTTTGCTTACCATCAGGGTGTCTTTATCCAACTTGTCACATTTTGTACATTTACCAAGATCCTCGTCAGTACTTTTATCCTTTTGCGTTGGCACTGACACCTCTTTTAGAACTTTCTTTGTAGCCTCAGCATACGAGATTCCCTGAATCGCTTTGACTTGTTGCATCTCCTACATTCTTTTACTAACATCCACGATACGCTGAATGCACAATTACAATTACAATCCACAATTACAGCATTTCAGTTTTGCTCCTACTTCGCATTGACCATAATCATGCTCCCTGCTGCACTTGCTGCACCTTTGTTTACCCCTACATACTGCTGCTACATGGCCAAACTTTTGCCATTTAAAACATCTGAGCGGAGGAGGAATGTATAGTTTAACATCATAACACACATTACCAATAAAGACCTTGTCTCGTAAACAGTTCTCTTCAAACGTTATCACAACAGAAAGTTCCATTTCTTCTCATTTTTAATCTTCCTCGTTCCTCGTACCCTATGAAACCAACAATATCCCACTCCTTAGTTTTTTCACGCTCCGTGTCTCTCCTATTTCCTTGTGTAAAGCTCTGCTTAGCTGAAATGGACTCCAGTCATCAAAGGTAATTCCATCCGCTAGTTTGATAAACACCTTGCACTCATCCCTACTCTTTTTTCTACCTTACTCAAGTTCACATCATTTTTGCTTTCATCAGATTTATCCCTGTCTTCCTGTCTGCGTTTAGTCCTTCTCACTAAAGTCCAGTCCATCAAACTCCCATCGTGTCCTACAGTCCCTTCTCTGTAGTCAATCCCTGATCCTCCACTTTCCTCCTCACACTCCCGACCATTCACAGGCCGCTATCCGTCTTGATCTTCTACGCTCCTACTCCCCACGAGACACAGTCGCGCAGGGTTACAGCCCAAATCTTCAGCAGCCTCCCGGCTCAAGTCGCCTTTCGAGATTGCTCCCCCACTGTTATTTTCCTTTATTAGATTGTATATACAGGTCAGGTCAGGTTGGGGGAGCATGCGCTAATGCAGTGCGTCACTGCACCCACCACACGTCGAAACTCCTCGGGATCCCGGCCGGCGATCCCCCAGGCAGACACTCGGTCTAGTCCCACCCTCCAGAAATGGCCATCCATCTGCCGCAGCCAGGTGTTACATGAGCGTCCCCTTGGCCAGGTCCAGTTGCTTGTGTCCCCAGCAATTAGGATCCTGCGAGCTGGATCACCATCAGGGAAAATAGTTATGGCTGTAGTGCCATAACTACAGTATATATACCAGGGGTCACCAACTCCGGTCCTGGAGGGCTACTGTCCAGTAAGTTTTCTATCCTACCTGGCTTCTGATGAGCCACACTAGTTCTCAGGTAAATACCAGGAGCAGGTGTGGCTCATCAGATGCCAGGTAGGATAGAAAACTTACTGGATAGTAGCCCTCCAGGACCAGAGTTGGAGACCCCTGATATATACACTGCTCCAAAACATTAAAGGAACACTTTGAAAACACATAAGGTCTCGATGGGAAAAAACATCCTGGATATCTATACTGATATGGACTGGGTAATGTGTTAGGAACGAAAAGATGCCATATCGCTTAATGGAAATGAAAAATATCAACCTACAGGGGGCTGAATTGAAAGATACCCTGAAAATCAAAGTGAAATGATGATGCAGCAGGTTAGTCTATTTTGCTAAAATTTCATTGAAACAACTCAAAATTGTACTCAGTAATTTTTATGGCCTCCACACTCTTGTATGCATGCCTGACCACGTTGGGGCATGCTTCTAATGAGACGACAGATGGTGTCCTGGAGGATCTCCTCCCAGATCTGGACCAGGCCATCACTGAGCTCCTGGACAGTCTGAGGTGCAACCTGGTGGCATCGGATGGACCGAAACATAATATCCCAGAGATGTTCTATTACATTTAGGTCAGGTGAGCGTGGGGGCCAGTTAATGGTATCAATTCCTTCATCCACCAGGAACTGCCTGCATACTCCCACCCCATGAGGCCGGGAACCCAGGACCCACTGCACCAGCCTAGGGTCTGACAATTTCATCCCGATATCGAACGGGTGCCAGTGGCAGACCTGCTAATTCTGGTATTCTATTGCAAATGCCAATCGAGCTCCACAGTGCCAGACAGTGAGCACAGGGCCCACTAGAGGACGTCAGGCCCTCAGGCCACCCTCATGAAGTCTGTTTCTGATCGTTTGGTCAGAGACATTCACATCAGTCATTCACACCAGATCGTAATCTCATTGAGAACCTATGGTTATATTCCTCAAAAAGAAGGTGAACAAGCAGAAGCCTGCAAGTTGTGAATTACAAGCAATAATGAGGCAAGAATGGATCACCATCAGTCAGAATTTGGCCCGGAAGGTGACACCCAACATATTGCAGAAGTTATGAAGAAGGGTCAACACTGTAAATATTGATTCTTTGAATAAATTTAATGTTTTTGCCAATGAAAGCCTTTGAAATTTACAAAATGTTTATAATTGTTCTTCAGGGTACCATATAAACGTAAAAAATATATATATAAATGTTGAAACAGCAAAGGTTGTGAAACAAAATCTGCGTTAAGGCTAAAACCTGGCTGCAGGACCCATATATAGGAATTAAATTCCGCATAAGTGTTCTTACCGGCCAGAGGATTTTTTTCCCTAAAAGAATCTGCTAAATCGCCTGAAAATTACAGCGACACACAACCAAAACAATAATCACCGAAATTACTTAATTCTGTGAAAGAAAGGCGTCGCATACCCTACCCCTTCAAAAACTGTTAAACTAAACGGTGCTGACAAGAACAGTAACTGCAGGTATTTGTAATTTGTGCTGCAGCTCTGACAGCAAGATACAGTAATAGCCCATAGTTTTCAGTGAATATACTTATCACAACTCTCTGGGTTTCTGAAGAATCTTATTTCTATCATTTAAAAATGATTTTCAAAATGTTATCAATATGCAAAACAGCATAATGGAGTTCACCTTTCAGGTGTTTTCAGCTGCCATGCATTCCGACAAATTAAAGTAATAAATGTATGGATTCGTTATTATTCTGAGTTACTGCCGTTTAGACTCATACCGATACTAAAACACGGAATGCTGCATCTCTGACATTTAGTCTCGTGATGATACATTGAAGATGTCGCTTCCTTATAAACAAACCTCACGTGGACCACTTCGCTTCCCCAATGAAACTAGGATGTAAAGTGGTAGACATGTTGGCTCTAGAGTTATGTCAAGCCCTTTATTCCCTATACTACGGCATTCTAAGATGGCGCATTCGTGTTTTCAGTTTCACGGTCATGAGTTCGCTGCTGGTCATGCGCAGTAAAGTTTTGTTTATGAAACTGGATTGGGTTGTGTTTGTTTCCATGGGCAGTTTTTAGCAAATCGTTTCAGTTCACGGTTACATGTTGTTTATCGCTTTTAGGCAGGACACAGAAGTAAACTGAGAAACGTAAATGGGTACCGTTTCAAGCACGGAGAGCGAACGAGAGCCGCTCCTCGTTCCAAGTGTGCCGGAGACGAGCACACATACTTCGTACAGCCGGGTCTACGGAAGAAGATGGCTGATTCTCATTATATTTTCTCTTTTGGCATTTATGCAAGGAATAGTGTGGAATACTTGGGGTCCAATACAGAATTCGGCTAAACATGCTTTTGGATTTTCAGACATAGACATCGCTGTGTTGGTTTTGTGGGGTCCGATAGGCTTCTTTCCATGGCTGCTGTTCATGTGGTTGATGGACAAGAAAGGTGAGTATTGTTTTGATGAGGTATGAGAATCACTGAATGGTATATATGGTAGATACTGATTTTTGCGACAGGACCGTGTACGGGATACCCTGAATTACCGAATATTCCATACTGAATTATCAATATTAATCGCACTAAAAGTGGTAAAGTTATTGCCCTGAATATATATCATACATTAAGATGTGACGCCAATTAATATATATTGTCAGTGGTGTTCGCAGACTGCCGTGACACAACACGGGTTATACGAGTGCCTTTACGCATGCTAAGACTCATTTACATTTTTCTTATTTAATAATAATCCCTGAAGTATTCCCTTACCCATACCATGACAAAGGAATCACATTTCACACAAACTCCTTGTAGATATTTTTTCTGAATGAATGGAAGAAATTATATATATATATATGTGTGTGTGTGTGTTTGTATATAAATTTTAGGCATAGGTATGTCTTCTAATTAGCTAATTTGGCAAAGCCAGAACAATACTAGGCAAAAGTCTTTGCATTTAGGAGAGCCCACAGTACAGTCTCAGTCATTTAAAACTCAATATTAATCTGTTATTCACTGATTAGTCAGTAACCTAGTTATGGCCATAGGTGCGAAACATGATTTTTGATATGAAAAAATGTATAATTTTGGTTTTAATTTGTTCTCTTAATTCCTGGTTTGATATTAAATGACACTTAGACAATTGTTTATCCGGAGTAAAAATGTTACAATAAATTAGAGAAATATTTTTTCTTTTCACTGCTATCAAAATTTATTGTTATTACGTTAAAGTTTAGTTTTGGCTGTAGTGCCAGGTTCATAAAACTTTTTTTGAAACAAGTGCCAATGAAAGAGGTTTTGTTCTTTATATTCTGGCATAGAAGGCCCCCCCAGGTGTATTCCATGCTTTGGTAGGGCTGCAACTGTTATTTTTATAATCAAATATTCTGTCTATTTTTATGATATATATCGCATAGTCGGATAAAGTATTTTGTTCAAGTGTAAGAAAAATTGAAAGAACTTATGCCGACTTGGTCTTAACAAATAGTGGTTTTCATGTCATGAAAACCAAAATTTTATTGCAGAAATTTGCAAATTCAATCAAAACATATTTATTAAAGTGCACTCTGCTTCTATTTAGTACATTGACTGCCGTATTGCATCTGTATATACTGCTAAGGTAAACATTTACTGAAAAGTTCAAAATACAGAAAGTGAACACATACATGGCACATGTTCAAATTACTGTCAGTAAAAGTCTTTGCCTGCTCTGGTGAATATGGTTTAAGCCATCCTCATAGTTGTCCATTAGAGTGTAAAACTGTGGTTTACTGAAAAAGAGAGAAAATTTAAGTACATTTATTCAGGTTCTTTAAATATGCACTTCAGATGATATTGATCTTAATAATAATAATAATAATAATATTTGAAACGGCCCCAACTAACGTGAAGTCGCTTGCTCAGCCAAACTATTGACACAGTCATGGAAATGGAATGTAGTTCAGTGGCGTTCTAATGATATCACTAATAAGACAAACAAACGGAAGCCTGCTTTTTATCCTTTTGTGCTCAATTTTGAGTAAATGGTGATTGATACTTTTATAACCTCGCTTCACGTGCATTCTCATTTTTGATCCTATCATATTCCTCATTGATTTTGATTTATATCAGATCATTCCTGAATATTCTGTTTTTGTTTTTTTACCAGCCCAAATCATTTCATTCAGTTCAGAACCAAGAGCAGATTTACAAATTTACACAACAGTACTGCAGATACACCCTCAAATTTTTCTCAAAGAACTCATATCAGTATATATCATGTCATGGGCAGAATCAAATAAACTGCTCCATCACATCCATTGACAGAGCTTTTTGGAGCATAGCAACACAACATTGAACCCAAGATTAGGACTAATTTTAAAATATCACATAGCAAAGGTGTGGAAACAACCAGCATAAATTGATTTCAAACAATTAAGTTTGATTACAACCAGCAATACAGATCAATGTTTTTTTGACTACATTTTACATATATACATCCATAATGTTGTGTGTTCTGCTACAGAGCACTTGTAACTGACTGTTTTTCATCTGTGCAGGTTTGCGGTCATCCCTGCTGCTATCAACTCTCCTCATGGTGGTAGGTTCAGGGATGCGGATCATTCCCCTTCAAGACCTGTACTTGAGAAGATGGTAAGCCTTTCATTAAGGCTACTGCGGTGAGCAATACAAACAGTGACTAGATGGCATTCTTCTGGTAAATTTGAAAATAACTTGACAGAAGAGCTCATGCTTGCCCTGATCATAGACATCTTAGAGTGATATTTATTTAACAACTACAGTGCAGCCATATAGAAGCATAGAGAGGTGCATAACACCACCAGAATATTCTGTTAAATTTGCAGTTTGATGACTGAAAAGATTATATTCACCAACAGACTGACAAAGCATAAACGTAAAGAATGCAGGTTATTTTTAATGCATGAGCTATACACTTGTTCCGAAGCACAATCATTATTATTATTTTAATCAAAGTACAATGTTAAAATGCACATAATACAATTTTTTAAATGATATTTAGAAAATGATGGCGATATGGGATCATATATTTCCTTAACATGCCCCTAAGACTGGTTCACTTTAAGTCTTGCCGATCACAAATCATTTTTGTTCAGTCCCCAGAAGAAACCAAAATTAAAATTTCAGTTGTACTGCATAATCTGTGTTTGGATAAAATAACTCAATAATCAAAGAATCCAGTTTTAACACTATTTATTTAAAATCAACACACTTTATAAAATATAAGAAAAACATTTTGTACCGAGAATAACAATCTAATGGGCAGCAGAATTGTGCACCATTCAGAAATGAATTGAGAATGTCCTTGAAAATCCAGTTCAATTTGTGAATCTGAACTGAATTTGAATTTCATTTGAACACATTCTGAATTCAGAATTGCAATTTGACTTTGAATTTAAGGAAGTAAAATTTTAAATGCTTTTGATTTTAAATTGTTATACTGTTTAAAACTGTTATACTTTTATTTACTTCTAATGTTAAAAATCAATTGGTAATCAGCAAACAATAAAGATTATACCCAGTTAATCTGGTGATACCTCATTTCACCAGCATTTTGGTGATACAGTGCAGGTGATTCATAATGAGGTACACAGGTAATCGATAGGAACTGGGCTTCTGATTGTTTCCCATGCTCTGGTTTTATATCAGCACATTTAATTTATGTGAGTGTAACCATGTATTTTGAAGATGGACTTTGATTTATGAGTTTGGCTTGTGACTGGCAGTTCGAAATCAACATGAATCTTTAGTGTTTCATGTGCACTTTGTATTTAGGCGTTGTGATGCTGCTGAAATTTTGTTGATATTATGTTTTCCACTGTCTTCTATTGTTACTGCGATAAAAACAATAGACTGATTTTTACTAACATCAGTACATATTTTTGTGTATTTTTGATACAGGTTAATCAGTGGGGGAGGGGGGACAAGTTATTCAGTTTAGAAAGCTGGAAATTTAATTTCTTAAAAATGTACCTGTGTACATCAAGATGTTAGCCAACAGTTTATAATAAATGAATATTTGGGGACAGTCAGAGGATGGGTGGCACTACAAGAGTTATTTATAATAATAAATAAATAAAAATAATAATTATAATTATTATTATTTGCAAGCTGTGAGACACCATGTAAAATAAGCTAACCAAACGTGCTACACATGGGATACTTTCTTTTCTGAATCCAGGCATGTAAAATAACTGCCAAAAACCTGGTGGCGCTGTTACTTTTTTTGAATCTGAAATACTATAAGAATTTAAGGTGTTGTCCCATATTCATTACATTATTTGCACTGTTTACACGTTTTGAATCCACAATTGCACCTTCACTCTGTTTCAATCAGCACCATTTTCCCCTTGGATTAGCATCATCTGGGCTTCTGTTTGGGTACTTCTGTGAGTTGGTTCTGTGTCGTCATTGTATCACTGTTAACATTTATATATTATACCTTTTTACGTGCGTTGAGAGTCCTTCATGCTGTTGCGGTAGACTCTATATATTGTGAATAGTACATAGCTAGCCAGAGTTGCTTTCGAAGCATTTAAATCATTCAAAAGATTTTCTGTTTTAACTAAGGGTTGATATAGGCTTTAGCATTTGTATAAGCTTTGCTTTTGCTCTGGTCATCATAAAAAATTGTTGGGAATACAGCAGAATTAAACGGTTATTCTGGGTATTCTGAACCTAATATCCAAAGTTTCACTTATAATAAAAAAGAAAATTTTGTAATTTTACCTGTTAATTTTTGAGGAAAATGGAAAATAGTTCAAATCCAGTTAAAAACTAAGAAGAATAATACTAGTGATATATTTAATTCATTAATTCTGTTAATCACGTGCACTATGTATGACTAAAACATCATATGTGTCATAATCTATTTTTCTATTCTGCATACTTGTTGCTAGTAAGGCCATATCACTCCTGCCAAGTGAATTAATACTGGTTCTTTGAAAGTTTGTTTTTCTCTAGTACAGGAAATTTCTTGGTAGTAAAGCTTACCTGGGCTTCATGAATAGATCATATTTTAGCATAGGGAGATACATTTTACTAATATGTTTGATGTTTATTTAAATGTCTGTTCTAAAATGAAAACCTGTTGGTCTCTAGAGCTAATGTAGGAGTAAATGTTTAATTTTTACTACCAGCCACCCTGGCATAATGGGACTTTATTTTAGAATATCTATACTTGTAGAGTTGGGGGAAAAAAACCTATATATATATATACACACACACACACACACACGTGCGCGCTCAGTTCTTCTGAATTAATTATATCAGTAAAGACCAAGTACAAATCAGTATATATCAGTTATATATTTTTGGGCTTTACCAAGTTAATTGATCTGTTTCTGTAGATCTGTTAACTTGATAAAATAAGCATCAGATCAGGGAGCACAGTGGAATGGAAGTTTTCTGTGGGATTCCTTCTTGCTATCATTCTTTTTGCAGCATGGAGCATTTGTTTTCTTTTAGTATTTATTCAATGCAAACTGTTTGTGGGACAGATGTTTTATGGCTTATGGGATGGTTTATGTGGATGGGTGTGTGTGATCTTGTGAAGAAGTATTAGATTATAGGTTGTCAAATTAAATATTTCGATAGATTTTCATTACAGAAATTCTGGACCTGAATTTAATAGTGTGCCTTTTCATTAATGCTTATTTTTGTGTTCCTAATATGCTTTGTTTATAAACTTTATTGTAGAGCAGGGGTGGGCAATTTTATCCAGAAGGGGCTGTTGTGTATGTTGGTTTTCGCTGCAACTCCCTAATTAGTTTACTAATTAGAAGATGAATGATTGGATGAAGAGTCCTCACACCTGGGCTTGAACAGCTAACCTAAATGTTATCCCAGAAACCTGCATACACGCTGACCCTTTGTGGATAAGAAATGCCCACCCTTTTTCTAGAGATTTCTTATCTTGATTTTGAATTGTGCATTTCTTTTCTTCTTTTGCAGGTTAATTCATGGGGCGCAGTTGTTGAATGGTTTAGCTGGACCGACTTTAATGAGTGCAGGCCCTCTTCTCTCTACCACATGGTTTGCTCCAGACCAAAGAGCTACAGCCACAGCTGTTGCTTCTTTGGTTTGCTACCTAGGGTCAGCAGGCTCGTTTCTAATTGGTCCTCTCATAGTACCAGCACCCAATGATACCCAAGTAGTGGACAAAGGAATTGGCCAAGACATCAATCACATAAAGGACAGGATCCAACTTGTACTATATGCAGGTAATTTTCTTGTGCCAGTACAATCAGTAATTCTCTTATGTAATTATCTTATAAAAGCATATTTCACAATGAAACCCAGTCATCCACTCATCTTGCATAACTTTTATTGTGCATGGTGACATCACATCATGAGTCAAGGGTAGGATTCAAGCCCACACCCTTCTAGATGTGTAGCCGCAGTGCAACCAATGGGGAGGTTTGTGGCTCTGCTGGTTAGACCCTATGCCCATGACTGCAAGGTCGCCCATTCAAAGTCCATTGATGTCACTATTGGCCCTGTGAACAAGGCTCTTAACTCCATTGCTCCCTTTTGTGTAAGTTCTTGTGTACTTCCAAAAAGAGGCTGCAGAAGGAATTGTGTACATAACAGAAGTCCGTGCTCTGTCTGTCAATGACTTAGACACAGCAAATGGTACTAATTAAGCAACATGAAAGTTCAACAGAGTTTACACCAGTTTTATCAGCAGCATAGGGGAGCAATGAAAATTAGTAATCTGTCAGTTTAGCATTGCAATTAAAAAAAAAACTGAAGAATTTTAACATCTACTACATAAAGTTATGAAAGTTCATGTTTTAGAAATATAGTTCCATTGCATGAATTCTTCAAGCATAAATAAATGACATGAACAAGCAATGCAGATTCATAACTGGATAATATGTTGATTATCCTATGAAATTGTTATTGGAACAGTCTGATAATAGATTACCTGTGCAGTGTGAACTCTCTATTCGGGTGATGGTGTAATACATAGTTCTCTGCCTGATTGCTCTGCTTTTCGCACCTGCAGAGTTTGGGATGATCACAGTGCTGTTTGTGGCTGTGCTGCTTTACTTCCCGTCACGCCCCCCTGTGCCCCCCAGTGTGGCTGCTGCTAGTCAGAGGCTCAGCTACAGGAGCAGTATCTGCAGACTTCTCAGGTAAATTAATTGTTGTTCCCCCTATGCAGGTCTTCTAGTATACTCAGAGTGGTATGGTGAAGTATAGGATGTGTCAGAATATGTTCCTATAGAATTTACAGTAATTCCACAGTAGCTATCCATCCATCCATCCTTCCATTAACTTCCGCTAACCCAAGGCGGGGGCGCAGGGGCAGCAGTCTCAGCAGGGAAACCCAGACTTCCCTCTCCGCGGCCACTTCCTCCAGCTCCTCTGGGGGAATCCCGAGGCGTTCCCAGGCCAGCCGAGAGAGATAGTCCCTCCAGCGTGTCCTGGGTCTTCCCCGGGGCCTCCTCCCAGTGGGACATGCCCAGAACACCTCACCAGGGA
>JAODLC010000001.1:32232318-32242397 GCA_026781145.1 Hippopotamyrus pictus
CACCCCGCACTGCACCACGATCTCTCCGATCCTCCAGCACTGCTCGACTGGTCCCACCACCCCTCAAGGCACAAGGATAGACACAAGACACACCTCTTGGCTCTTCTCTGTTCTGGCACCAAGGTGGTGGAATGAAGTCCCCCTAGATGTCCGAACAGCTGAGTCACTGAATGTCTTCAGTGATGACTTAAAACACACCTTTTCCAGAAATACCTTTATTAGCACTTCTGGTATTACACTCCGAGCTCTTTTCCTAAAAAAAAAAAAGAAACCTACTCTTTCCCAATAGAGTATTAGATCGATGGTATTCATAGCCTTGGATTTTTTGAGCTAGTATCGGGAAAAATTCATTGTAGAGTCTTAAAACACTTATGTAAGTCGCTCTGGCTAAGGGCGTCTGCCAAATGCTGTAAATGTAAATGTAAGTGTTTTGGGTTGTTATTCTAATGAAGAAGAAAAGACTGCTCAATCAGCCGTAATTATGACGGAATGGAATACCTTCGAAGTATGCTAAAGCTGTGCTGATTGAGATCGCCATGGATTTGATAAAGATCACTATCACGGTCACCTGCTAAGTACCTCCAGACCATAACGCTGCCTCTTCCATGCTTCACAGTGGGAACCACATATGCAGCACAAGTATCAAAGATAGGCGCGCTCAAACTCCAAAATATAACAACAATACTTAGGGTGCGAGTTAACGATATCAAAATGCAAAAAAAAAAAAGAAACCACACTCACTTTTTTTTTTTTTTTAAAACCACATATGCAGACCTTTACCTCTGTGTTTTAGAAATACATGCTGGTTGAACCTAAATATTTCAACTTTCAAATTTAACTCATTGCCCTACACTGTCCTGTCTTGCATTGCACTGCAGTTTGTCCTATTCACATATGCATACACAATATGGACAAATTTTTGGGACACCTGGCCATTATTCCTACTGGAACTTTTATGATATCCCATTCTAAATCCATAGGCATCAATACAGAGTTGGTCCCCCCTTTGATGCTGTAACAGCTGCCACTCTTCTGGGAAGACTTTGCACAAAATTTTGAAGTCAGAAGTCAGTCTGTGGAAATCTTTGCCCATTCATCCAGAAGGGCATTTATGAGGTCAGACACTGTTGTGGGATGTGAAGGCCTGGCTCACAATCTCCATTCTAGTTCATCCCAAAGATGTTTGATAGGGTTGTGGTCAGGGCTTTGTATAGGCCCACCAAGTTCTTCCATACCAAGCTCACCCAGCTATGTCTTTTTGGATCTTGCTTTGTGCACTGGGGCCCAGTCATGCTAGAAGAGAAAGGACCTTCCCCAAACTGTTCCCACAAAGTCCGAAGCATTGAATTGTCCAAAAATGTCTTAGTGTGCTGAAGCATTAAGAATTCCCTTCACTGGAACTAAAGGGCCTAGCCCAACTCCATATCCCTCTTTCACCAAACTTTACAGTTGACACAATGCAGTCAGGCAGGTAATGTTCTCCTGGCATCGGCCAAAGCCAAACCTATCCATCAGACTGCCAGATGGAGAGGCATGATTTGTCACTCCATCTGTTCCAGAGTCCAGTGGCGGTATGCTTTACACCTCTCCCTACAACGCTTGACATTGCACTTGGCCATGGAAGCCCATTCCATGAAGCTCCTGGTGCACAGTTTTTATGCTGGGGTTAATGTTAGAAGAAGTTTGGAACTCTGCAGTTCCAAACACCCATCACCCAGCATCAGCTGGTTACCAATGCCTACAAGGAAGTGGACAAAGGAGGCTGAGGAGTCTGCAGGAAGTCATGCAGGCAAGGGACCTGGGCCAAATACAGTTTTTGTGTGTAATACTGTACTCACAACGTCTCCAATAACAAGACATGGATCACAAAACTAGACTGCTGTACCTGATGTGTAAGACCTGCTGAACATGAAGAAAATGGATTTCTAGGGCTGGTGATAAGGTGGGGATGAAGGCGGTGGAAGTGATGAGACAACTCCATGAGGTGGGAAAAACTTCTACAGGGACAAATGAGATTGCATACTGCAGTATTTGGAGGAGCATGAGGAGCACCATTGGCTATTAACTGGCTGTTTATTTAGTGGTGCAGTGATACTGGAACCGGGCCAATAAGCTGGATGTATGATACCGCAGATTTGACTCTGAGTCACTGGCAGGACCGCCCACCACCCTTCTACTTCACCTCCACCACAGAGAATCTGACACTGTCTCTGCTCACCAGGTAAGAAGATAGTTGCACATAGAAATGACTGCAGGGTCTTTGGGAATCAACTCATACCCAGGGTGCTTACCATCCAGCTCTGTAGCATTCTTTAGAAACTGTTCTCCCTTTTCCTAGAAGATTTCCTACATAGTTTCCGTGCCAAGGAGGGGGTGTCCCTACACCTTCACGGACAGCACACCAGTTGTTCTTGCATCATACATCATTTACGCCTTTTAGTCTTTGGATAATCTGGATCTGCTGTAGTTTGCTGACTAATCACAGTTGAATGCCACTTTTATATGCAGTCTTAGCAGAGCCTAATACCACCAGGAAAACACTGGCACCATATTAAGGGTTATGTTCTTTGCTTTCTCCAGTGTCTCCAGCACGAACCTGCTTCTCTACCTTGGTGACAAGCTTGGATATGGAAGTAAATCTGTGTCATCACAATTTGAGTTTTATATGCCACTGAAATTCTAACATTGCATATTTATGCATTGGAAATATGCATCGGAAATTCAATGGTCCGAATTCACATGCAAAAATACGAGGTTAGAAAAGATCAGGGCAAGAATGAGCTCTTCTGTCAAGTTATTTTCAAATTTACCAGAAGATTGCCATCTAGTCACTGTTTGTATTGCTCACCGCAGCAACCTTAATGAAGTCGAACGTAGCCACAGATTCGATTGCTTAGCCTTAGTATCCCAGATGTATAACTCGTATTTTTAACCTCGTATTTTTGCATGTGAAATCAGACCATCGAATTTCCAATGCATATTTCCAATGCGTAAATATTCAATGTTAGAATTTCAGTGGCATATAAAATTCAAATTGTGATGACACAGATTTACTTCCATACTTGGAGCTATACTGGCAAATGCTCCCATTGTTACCTTATGGACAGGTGTCAGTTTGTGAAGCTCCAAACCTATATTGGAATCACTGATGAGCATCACTGAACTGTCCTGTTTCCTTTCCTATTCTCCCTTTACAAAAAAAACTGCATGTGCACCACCAGTTAGCCCTCTGCTGAAGTCCCCCGATGACTGCTCCATTTAAAACTTCATCAGGAGTTGAAATGGATCATAGTACAGGAAGCTGAAGGAGAAGAAGAACCTGCAGCTGACCATCAACAAGACAAAGGAGCTGGTTTTTGATTTACAGGATAACCCCTAAGAACCTCTGAGACCAATTAGAATCCAGTGAGAGAATGTAGAAGCAATAAAGTCATACCAGTACCTGGAAATTCATCTAAACAGCAGGCTCAGCTGGAAGGACAATAATGCTCTGTCAGAGCAGTTTCCTGAGGAAGCTCAGGTCTTTCAATGTGCACAGCGTGCTGCTAGAGATGTTCTTCTAGTCTATTGTCGCAAGTATGTTTTTCTACTCTGTGTCAGTTGGGGGAGCAACACCAGCTCAGGCAGTTCCTCTTTACTAATCTGGACTTATTGAAAGCAGTGGCAGAGAAGAGACTGATAGTCCATCAACAGCCCTGCATTCCCTTTGCACAACACTCAGCCCTGAATCAGCTTTAGCCATCAGGTCATTGTGCTGTGGTGCTTTAAGAGGCACTACTGGGAATGTTTTCTGTCATCAGATTATGCAGCACTTTCTCCATCCTGATGAAATGATTTTGCTTTTCTTTTCAGCAATGTGCGCTTCCTCATGATTGCATTGGCGTACTCAGTGCCTACAGGAGTGGCGGCTGGCTGGTCTGGAGTTCTGGACATGGTGCTCACCCCTGCCAAAGTCAGCCAGGTAACACTGCACTGAACCTAATTTACCTACTACATGTGATTTTTCAATGTACAATTGGAGATGATATGTGTTCGCATAAATTCATCATATATAAATTCATCTTTCTTAACATAGGAAGTAAGTACTGAATGATTGAATTGCAAATTATTTTAAAAATCACATCAATTATGAAGTACTAGCTCATCAAAGAATGACACCTTGGATTTAAACTGCTGCTTATTAGTGTGAAAAGGGTCGTCGTTGTGCTGCTCAAAGGGAATACCAGTCATATAATTGGGATTTAAGTGAATGTATGTGTATTCAGTGGAACCTCCATACCCACTGATTAGGTATCGGCAGTTTCAGTAATCCATGTTTTACCGTGACCTGAAAATATTAAGCAGAGGGTGAGTACAGGAAACAAGCGATACAATTCCACATTAGTGAAAAGTAAAAATGTTGTGTACAAGATGTTTTTCATTGCTGCATTGTCCGTTGAGTGTTAAGCAAAAATGTCAGAATCCTGATTATTCAAGAGAAAGAGTGAGACCACATTCACATGACTTTTATTATGGTATATTGTTAAAATTGTTTTAGTAATAATTATTGTTGTTGATGTCTTATTGTGTGTGTTCTGGTACAATCTAGTGGTGAACCATAACAGAAAATTAGTGCATAGGTTGGAAATGGGGAGAGATTATACTTATTACAACAAATGTGCTTTTCATGTGATTTATTTACTAATATTGACTGGTGACAATTTGCTCAGATGTGGATATTGCCAAACCAACAGACAAAACACCTCTACCTAAAAATTAAACTTCTGTTCAGCTAAAAAAAAAAAAAAACTCTCAGACAATACACTAGACCTAACTCCCTAAATAGCCCAAAACCAAAGACAAAAAGTTTAGAATAGACAATGGCATCCACGTCCAACAGTCCAAATGAAAAATGAGAACTAAAGTAACAAATAGAATGTCTAATTTACAAGTAAATACTAGGGTAAACAAAACCAAAGAAGAGACTGAGCAAAAATCATTGTCAGAAAACAAGTCCAGGTCAACAAAACCAATGAATATCTGGGCAGCTACGAACAAAGATATGAAAAGGAAACCATGGACCGGAGTTGAACTTAATGTGACGACGCATGACCTAAAACAGGGTGGCAATACACAGTACAAACAGCTACACACCATAATGTGTAATTTATAAATTGATCTTTGTCCGATGTATGCATGTACATGAAACACAAGTTATATATGGTGTTCGCTGCTATCCGCAGCAGGTCTTGGGACGTATCTCCCCCGGATACGAGGTGAGAACCATAAAACAATCACCAATTGATGTTTTTCCCAGGTGGATGCTGGCTGGATTGGGTTCTGGTCCATTGTTGGAGGATGTGTGTTTGGAGTGGCAATGGCTAGGTAAGCAGCAAGAAGTGTTGGTATGTGCTGTTAATTACTGAAATTGGGGGAATGCCACGCAACAATTGTTGGATAATCTCACATATCAGATTCGTATTTTGTAGCAAACTTTGCCCCTTTAGGACCATAATGATCATGAATCAAAAAAGGTTTTAATAGAACTACAATGGTAAATACAAGTTAATAACCAGCAGTATGGCATGTAACATTAGTTTAACACTATAAATCATACTTTGCATTTGTTTTCCCAGGTTTGCAGACTCCATCCGGGGCATGTTGAAGCTCATACTGTTGCTGATGCTGGCTGGCGCCTCCTTAGCCTCAACTTGGTTCACCCTAACCTGCTTAACTCGGGTGACTCATCTCCCCTCCACTGCAGGTGGGTACTTCCCTAAGAGATGCAGACATTGCCTGAATGACCAGAAAAAGTACACAAACAGACTTCTGGACAGTAATCAGAGTAAACTGGAAGAAGGTTGCACAAAAGAGACATAAAAAATTTCTGATATTCCAGTGTTTCATTGAGGTTTGTAATTTCATGTCAGGATGTGTCAGTGTAGTGAAAGTGAATGGCCTATAATTTCTTGCTTGAACAAAAGAGGAATTGCTTCATACAGTCGAACTTCGTTACAACGTACCTCGGGGACATTAAGAATTTGTACGTTATAACCAAGTCCCTCAAAAGGAATGATAGGACACAAAATGTATACAAAAAAACTTTTATAAAACACCCCTCAAGTTGACACTATGACATACAACTTGTGTAGTTTGAAGAATATAGTTCCTATTCTGAATAGGAACTATATTCTTCAAACTAGGTTAATATCAGTTACTCATAGACAGCCGACATAACGCAAAATCCACTGCCGGCTTATTGTTCAAATCGCCTTACTGTAACCTGATGTCAAACCGAAATTATGCACCTGTATGATTCAATTGGCTGAAATAAATTTCGTTATGTATGATTGTGGAGATTGTACTCCTCGCCAATCCATTATCCTCGCTTAGTTTTGTTTGCGAAACCCCTTTACGATAATTATGAATTATTTCCACCTTGTCGGTCAGCGAAATGTTTCCTTTTAGCAGGCATCTTACTTGATATGCGGCAGCATGACACCATGCAAAACCAGGAAAAAACGGGGGCTGCATGCAAGGAGTCCGGCCGGTGTGGAATGCTTTGTGAGGATAGGTTCATACAGTTAGGCGTTGCTAAGCGATGTAGATGACAGATGTTACAGCCGATTCTGAATTGTGCACGCGCTCGGAAGATGTGGCTGTACGTTGTAACGAAGGTCAGTTTGCCTATTTTCCTCTGAAAATCATACGTTATATCGAAGTTTACGCTGTAAAGGTGTACGTTCTAAGCGATACCGGCAAATGGAATAAGGCATTACACGAATTCGGGATATTGAAATTTGAACATTGTATTGGTGTAAACGTTATAAATGGGGTACGTTGTACCGAGGTTCGACTGTATCAAGGCAGTAATTTTCTTCATATTAAACGATTTCTGGTCATACTAAAAACATCCATGTTTTTGCTGGACGATTTGCAGAATGATAGCCTTGTTTTTAAGCTATTCCTTCATGATTGTTGTGTGTTTTGGGTTTTTTTTTTTTTTTTATATTGATCTTTATTGTAAGCATACATGCAGACTGAAGGAAAGTCCCCCCCCTCAGGATTCACTTGTATTTGGATCCACTCTGTTGCCCTTGATGGCATTAAGCTCCCCAGTTCTTCCACTAGTCCCATACTATAATGCTGCCCACTGGTTGCTTCATGGTATTTGTTTGGTCCCGATCAGATCAAAGAGTTAAGTTCCTTCTGATCGTAAAATAGTCATCCAGTTGGTCTAAGGATGTCTTTTGTGATTTCTGGAAAACTCCAGACCTTTCTCAGAACTAACTTCCACTAACATTGTCAATCTTCCAGAGACAAAAGTTGTGTAGTGCTGGAAAAAAATGTCAGTTTCTGAACTGTTTTCTATCTCAGGCAATAGGCTTTGTAACTGAAATGGTACTTTTGGTCTTTTGGTCATTAAACTTATAGTTACCCTCTCGTGTAATTTTTCTTCATTTTGACAGGTGTTAGGATTATGGTTTTGCCATATAATGTTTGACTTTGTCACTGTGGACTCCTGTCAAACTTGGGCATCTGTAGGACTTCTGTTATATCGATTAATACATTTTGCTGTCCTTACTCTGTAAATATAACTGTTTTCTTAACTTCAGTAACTCTTTTTCTCACAGCCACTCTATATACTTCCTGCATCCTGGTGGGCATTTTTATCAACAGTAGCGTACCAATCTTCTTTGAGATCTTCATTGAGACAGTTTACCCTGTGCCTGAGGGCATCACGTGTGGTGTGGTCACTTTTCTCAGTAATCTTTTCACTGGCCTCCTGCTATTTTTCCTCACTTTCTACACTACAGGTAAGGGGTCAGCACTCAAGTTTCATAACTGTGTTAATGTTAACTTCCATTCTGAATTTTGACATTTGAATCAGAGTCAAGTAATCGCTCCATTTGTTTTTCTGTTTTCCGGCTGTTAGGCAGTTCTAATCTTAATTGGTATTCTGAACAGTTGAGCATTGAGTCTGAATAAAATTTTTGAGTTGAATTTAAAATTTTATATTACCATGGTTCTGTCACAATTAAAGATTTTGCTTTTTTTTGAGAAAAAAAAAAAGTAGAATATTTCTTTTTATTCTTTTCACACAATGTTTTTGCCATTTTCCATTGAAAATTTCCTCCAATATATTGTGATTTTTAAAGAATGACTGCATTTCCTGAAGTGTATGAAGAGAATATATTGTATAAAGTGAATGTGTTGTATGAAATGTATGCTTTGCCATATATTTGATGAATTCTGCAATGGTAGAATATGACTCCAGCTGAGTGGTAAATTGCTGATACAAGCAGTAATGTTACAGTTATTTGTTACTAAATTGCCACTTTATGTATTTGTCATCAAAGTAATCCACATTACTCACTGTAGTGGACTTTTATTTTTACAGATCTGTCATGGCTGAACTGGTGCCTGACGGGGTCCTGTGTTTTCAGCCTCATCCTCATACTCTTTTTCAGAGAATCCTACGACAGACTATATCTGGATGTCTTTGTCTCTGTCTGAATGGTACCCACTATCAGTGGGATGACAGTGATTAAACTCCTTGCTCCAAATTGCACAGTAAAAAATCTGAGGAAAAGAAGTAGGAATAACATATCCCTTTTATTAAAATGATTTTATTGGTTTCTTTCTAGTATTAATTAAATTATGAAATAATATGAAAGAATGATGATTATATGTGTTTTTTTAGTAAGAACCACAACCAACCAGAGGTCCTTAAATTAAGGGTAGGAAATTTCAGTTGATTGTTATGTCAGCACACTCAAGTTTTCAAGTTTACTGTAATGTAATGCTTTCTTTTTTATGCCAAGGGACTGTTTTTTTATTTTAAGAACATTGTTACATTTAGGAGATTTTGTAGCAGTCACAGTGTCTTGTGGAAATCCTTGAAATTGCCTAAATCCTTTGAATCTTTTGAGTTTTTTTAAAAGTTACTTTCTGCTTACCCAGTGTTTCTTGGGTGGCACTGTTGAACATTATTTTTAATGTTTAATGTGTACAGATCAAGAACTTTCGTGATCATTGAAGAAAATGTCTAGACCTAGATTTTGTGATCTGTATTATATGTTCTGTTTGGAATATTCTGTGTATAATTCTGAAAGTAATTTCAGACATTTTAACCATTCTTACTATTGTACATGTTTACATTTACTTTAGTGGGCAACACACTAAGACAGGGAATAATATTTAATAAAGCATGTTATTTGACTGCCCACTGGAATGATACGTGCTGTTCTGGGGGGAGGGGAGTGGCAATCAAGGTTTATCTTCTGTTCTTAAAAATTCAGTAATGTCAAACATCTTTCATCCATCAATACCGAGGAATAGATGATAGCATTGAAAATTTTGGAATGTATACATTTTTTAAATACCCTTCATTCTGGTGCTTCTGGTATTGTTGTTATTTAACATAACTGTTGCTTTTTTTGTCCCCTGCACATTCATGTTGCGAATCTCCTGTTCCATCACAACCCAAAGGGGCTATGTTGTATTAAGATCTGGTAACTGGAAATGGCCACTGAGGCAGACTCAACTCATTTTCCTATTTATGGAACCAGTTTGAGATGACACATGCTTTGTAATATGGCATATTATCCTGTTAGTCCAGGAGCTAGGTGACTTTTATTCAACATGAAAGGTGCGGAAGGTCTGTAGTATCAAAAATGTTTATTAGGCTAAACTGTGCCAGGAAATGCGATTCTTAAGTTTCGCAAGTGGTGGGTGTGGCTAGGGGCCACACCCAAAGTACCCCCCAAAATGGGTTTATTTAACATGGGAGGTGCAGACTTCGTTCCAATGCCAGTTGATGCAGGTGTATTTACTGAATGAAAAAATCCAACTTAAGATTTTTTTTGGTGGAAGCACTAATTAAGAACACAATTAATTAGTGCTAATTAGAGTCTTATTTGACATGAAAGGTGCACAGTTGAAACCAACTTCATTACATAGTGTTACATCTTAGTAGTTAGAAAAATAAACTTAAGAAGAAAAATGATGGTGGAAAGACCCCTGAGCTATTAGTTAAGTTCTCCCCAAACGAGCTTGATAGGCCGAATGGCCTCCTCTCGTTTGTAAATTTCTTATGT
>JAODLC010000001.1:32242497-32264054 GCA_026781145.1 Hippopotamyrus pictus
AGCCTCATAAGCATTTCTGATACTACAGACCTTCCGCACCTTTCATGTTGAATAAATGTCACCTAGCTCCTGCACTATGTTGAAAATAGCCAATAAATGGGTAAACTGTGGCCATACAGAGATGCAGATAGTCAGCAACAATAAAATTAATTGGTAATAGGGTGCCCAGTGTATGCCAAGAAAACAATTGTTACACCACCAGCAGCCTGGACTGTTGACATAAGGCAGACTGAGTCCGTGGATTCATGCTGTTTATTCCAAGTTGTGACCTGCCTTAGTAGAAATGGAGATTTATCAGACCTGGCAATATTTTTCCAGTATTCCAGTGTTTTTCCAGTTTCAGTGAGACTGTACCCACTGTAGCCTTGTTTCATGTGTTTAGCTCACAGGGGAGGTGGTAGATATGGCCGTCTGCTGTTTTAGTTCATCCACCTCAAGGTTCAAAGAATTGTTCATTCAGAGATGCTTTTCCACTCACCATTGTTGTAAAGAGTGGTTATTTGAGCTACTGTAACTTTCCTGTCATCTTCAACCAATCTAGCCATTCTCCTTTGAACTTTCTCATTAACAGGGCATTTCTGCCCACAACTCTGCCATTCACTGAATGTTTTCTGTCATTGATATCATTCAGTGTGAACTCTAGAGGCTGTTGTGTATGCAAATCCTAGGTGATCACTCAAACCACACTGCCAGGCACCAGCAGCAGTTTCACAGTCACATAGATCACTTTTTATTTAAATGTTTGATCTGACCATTAACTGAACCTCGTGGCCTCTTGCTAACATCATAAGGAACTGTGGCATTTTGTTCTCACCAACCTTCAAAACACGTCTGCTATTGCTTCATCTTAGTTTGATTTTTATTTTATGCCTCCATGTTACCATGTTCACATTTGTTCACAATCCACCTGCATTCTGCTTTAACTATTTTTTTTAATCCATTGATCAGATGTTCTTGTAAAAGGTATTCTAAATATCTTTCCAGCTAAAATCTTATTGATGTGTCATATCCATCTATAGTTTTATGGTTAAGTACAGAAGTTTTGTACTAGTTTTTAAGAGCAAAATTCATTTCGCATATCTTTTACATCCAATTACAGTATATGATGTAGCTGTGTAATGTATGCAGTACCCTATTGTATTTGCTAGGATTTTCTTATTATTCTTTTTTTTTCTTCTTATTATTCTTCTTCTTTTGGACTAAAACAATATGGGAAGCAGAGACTATAACATGTAGAAACACAATTTGGTGGAGTGCTGCAGAATTCCCCCCATTACTCAGGCAAGCAGACTCATACCTATTGACCTGATGGTGGCACCATAGTGCAGTCTTTTACATTCTGCAAGATATCTCCAGAACCTTGAGTGATAGAAACAAAATTCTTTTTTTCCTCAAAACATTCCCTGGCTCATGTCACAAAGATTGCAATTGGGACTATGAAGCTCTGCTTACTTATTATTTTTTTTTACTAATTTGCATAATGTGAAAAGTCTACTTTTCTTGTCCTAGACCATTCATCCGAATCACACAAAATTTGAACTGTAGGCCTACCATTTTGAGACCATACAGACAAAAATTTATTTGTAGGATTTTGATCATGCAAATTGTTCCGATGAACAGACAGAGAAATTTCTTACATGTAGGCTTTTTGCACTTAATTACCAATTTCTCATCCACAGAACATCCAGTTCTCACCAAACTTGCTATGTGAAGCTGTTACAGTATTTGAAAGCCACTCCCCAAATTTTGTAAAAAATAACCCAAAAGGGGGTTCTGTAACTCAAAATATCTTATAACTCAGAAACAAGTGGACACAGAAAGATGATACTATGTATGCATATTCATGGCCAGATGTTCCACCTCCCTCCATCCATCCATTGTCCAACCCGCTTATCCGACTGGGTCATGGGGGGGGTCCGGAGCCTATCCCGGAAGTAAAGGGCACGAGGCAGGGCACAATCCTGGACAGGGGGCCAGCCTATCACAGGGCACACTCACACACCAGTCACGCACACATGCACACCTATGGGCAATGTAGGAATGCCAATCAGCCTCAGCATGTCTTTGGACTGTGGGGGAAAACCTGAGTACCTGGAGGAAACCCCACGACGACATGGGGAGAACATGCAAACTCCACACACATGAAACCCAGGCGGAGACTCGAACCCGGGTCCCAGAGGTGTGAGGCAACAGTACTAACCACTGCACCACCATGCCGCCCCATGTTCCACCTCATCATCATTCAATAATAATCATAATCGATTCTTTATTGATCCCTTTGGGGGAAATTGTCTTTACGCCTCCCTCAACTTGCTCTTTGTAGAGTAAGCTGTCTGTGAAGGGCAGCCAACCTGTAGCGGTGCCCAGGGAACTGGGGGTTAAGGGCCTTGCTCAAGGACCCGCAGACGTGCTGAAGCTGGGTTTGAACCAACCTTGTGATTACAGGCACACAGGCTTAGCCCACTGTAAAAGTTCCTCTACTCATTAAGCATAGCTGATAGTAGCCTACTACTTTGGACTAAAACAATATGGGAAGCAGAGACTATAACATGTAGAAACACAATTTGGTGGAGTGCTGCAGAATTCCCCCCATTACTCAGGCAAGCAGACTCATACCTATTGACCTGATGGTGGCACCATAGTGCAGTCTTTTACATTCTGCAAGATATCTCCAGAACCTTGAGTGATAGAAACAAAATTCTTTTTTTCCTCAAAACATTCCCTGGCTCATGTCACAAAGATTGCAATTGGGACTATGAAGCTCTGCTTACTTATTATTTTTTTTTACTAATTTGCATAATGTGAAAAGTCTACTTTTCTTGTCCTAGACCATTCATCCGAATCACACAAAATTTGAACTGTAGGCCTACCATTTTGAGACCATACAGACAAAAATTTATTTGTAGGATTTTGATCATGCAAATTGTTCCGATGAACAGACAGAGAAATTTCTTACATGTAGGCTTTTTGCACTTAATTACCAATTTCTCATCCACAGAACATCCAGTTCTCACCAAACTTGCTATGTGAAGCTGTTACAGTATTTGAAAGCCACTCCCCAAATTTTGTAAAAAATAACCCAAAAGGGGGTTCTGTAACTCAAAATATCTTATAACTCAGAAACAAGTGGACACAGAAAGATGATACTATGTATGCATATTCATGGCCAGATGTTCCACCTCCCTCCATCCATCCATTGTCCAACCCGCTTATCCGACTGGGTCATGGGGGGGGTCCGGAGCCTATCCCGGAAGTAAAGGGCACGAGGCAGGGCACAATCCTGGACAGGGGGCCAGCCTATCACAGGGCACACTCACACACCAGTCACGCACACATGCACACCTATGGGCAATGTAGGAATGCCAATCAGCCTCAGCATGTCTTTGGACTGTGGGGGAAAACCTGAGTACCTGGAGGAAACCCCACGACGACATGGGGAGAACATGCAAACTCCACACACATGAAACCCAGGCGGAGACTCGAACCCGGGTCCCAGAGGTGTGAGGCAACAGTACTAACCACTGCACCACCATGCCGCCCCATGTTCCACCTCATCATCATTCAATAATAATCATAATCGATTCTTTATTGATCCCTTTGGGGGAAATTGTCTTTACGCCTCCCTCAACTTGCTCTTTGTAGAGTAAGCTGTCTGTGAAGGGCAGCCAACCTGTAGCGGTGCCCAGGGAACTGGGGGTTAAGGGCCTTGCTCAAGGACCCGCAGACGTGCTGAAGCTGGGTTTGAACCAACCTTGTGATTACAGGCACACAGGCTTAGCCCACTGTAAAAGTTCCTCTACTCATTAAGCATAGCTGATAGTAGCCAATAAGATTTCAGGAGGCTATAGTTGCCCTTGTATGTAACCTAGAATAATGAAATTTCCTCCACTGTTTAGGGCTGCAAAGAGATATTGAGGAGCCTAATCGTTGTGCTGTAGTGCCATGTTTTACATTTTAGCCCATTTTTTCTGAACTGTGGGTAATAGAAAGTAAATTCTCTTTTCTTCACATTCCTTGGCTTCAGGGAAAATATGCAAAATCTACTTTTTTGAACTTGCCTTAAACCTTTCATGTGATTCACACAAAATTTGTGGCAACATCTTGACACCATTTAGACAAAAAGTTTGATCAGAGTAATTCCAGAGTGTTACAATCCTATAGACAATTGATATCTTGTGTGTTCTCACCAAACTTGCTTTGTCTAGATGGTGTGGCATTCTGAGGCAACTTTCCAAATTTCATAAAAATCCATTTGGGTGCTATAATTCAACCATTGAACATGAAATATATAATGTAACATAAAAATATTCAACCTGTTGCAAAGTGTTCATGGCACCTATTCAGGCCACAGTGCTTGGACCCCGTTAATCACCTCCTGCGGAAAGGTTTTATTGGATTTGGTATATGGTGTTTTAAACATGACAAGGACCATATTTGAAAAGTTGAGTTATTAACTGAAAGTTTTCAGAAAACTTAGTTGTAATGTGTTCAGACACCGATTTAGTGTCACTTTTAATCAGTCCTTGAATGAAGCAATGCACGTAAATCAGTATTTGTTGAGACATAGTCACAATCAGTCATTAAATAAAATAAACTGCATTGTCTCAGTTTTCCAGCTGAAATATTTCTAGAACAAAGACTTGATTTCAGTGGTACCAGTAAGCTTCTCCATTCCATATCCTGAACTGAAGCAGTAACAATGTAAGCAACTGAGCCTTTAAAAAGAAAAAAATAGAAAAAAATATCAGGGAAAGCAAAGTTTGGAAATGCATTTGGATGGCAGTTCAATGTTTTGCTCATTCATTAACATGCACCACTTAATTTATCCACTTATCATTACAGACTGTTTGGATCATTTAACCATAAGTGTTGGTGGACAAAATCTGGAAGCTGGTGGCTTGTGTCCAGGTTCTGTGAGATAATAGACTGAAATATGGCTAGACTCCAGTCACTTCAGATGACCCTTCTGACCACACTCTACTGAGAAGCCTGCTCCAATAACAGCAAACAGTGCAGTGTTTTTGGTTTTTAGTTCCAGTGTGCTGGGGTTCTATGAGAGCTGAAGCCTGACCCATTACACATCTGTCACCTATTCTGACAAATAATAGGTAAGCAAGGTGTTTGTTACTGTGAATTGAACTATACAAGCAACAAAACAAGTACACTAAATTAGAAGTCTTCAAGATGGCTATATTGTGTTATGTTATAAAAGTTTTACATACTGCCCAAGTCATTATTCCAGCCTCAGACTGAAAAATAAAAAATAGTTTTTAAATAGTTTTACATATAGCTTTAAAATGGCCTAAAAAAGAAACCCAACACATCATTATCTGTTTCACTTACCCTAAGTAGCAGTAATTGACATTGTGGAATAGCTTGCCTGCAAACATACAAGGTACTGTTTCACTCTGTCTTTATATCATGACTGATGGCTCATTACTTTGCTATCTGTTTGTTGTGCATGTTTACTGAAGTGACATACAATTGAAAAACGTGGAGCAGTTGAGGTTAAGGGCCTTGCTCAAAGCCCAATGGTGAAATCACTATTCCGACCACAGTCCAAACCTGCAGACCCTCAGTACACATTTAAAACATGTGGCTGACTTCTAATTACAACACTTAGCACAGTCAGCTGACAGTACTTTGTATCTGGCCCCCTGAAGTACCAAAAGAAAGCACAACTAATTATAATTGTAGAAAAAATAGTGGGGTAATAATTTTACACTGCATGTAAAATTTAAATACTAACAGGAAGATGCTATAAATAAAATTGTTTTCTATTTTTTTTTTTTATGAAGATATACATACATATGCATACAGACACATACACAAACCTTTGTATTCACATCTTTGTCGGGATCATCCATTCGTGTCTATGGGAAACACCCCACTGCCAACTATGACAACCTTAACCCCTACTCAGCCCTAACCTTAACAATAAGTAACCAAAGAAAAATACAAGACCTTTGGTATTTTTAGGTTTTTGATTGCAGTCAGTGCATTTTCATAAAATTGAGTTTCCCCTTGTGGGGACCAAAAAGGTGGTCCCCACAACATTTTAATAAAAGGATTTATCTTTATATATACATGACCCCCTCCCCCAAACACACACATATAAACTCCTGTACATAAGTCAATCCATGTTTTAATAATTTTTGCCATATTATCACCTGAAAAAACATAGTACTGTGAATATTAATTATGTGTAGTATCTGAATAATGGGTGAGTACAAAGACAAAGCGGTTTAGTGTTATAATGAAGAAAATACTAAATATAATATGTTACATTCCTCGGTGGTAATGGCTAACTTCCTAGTATGTAAGCATGTCTAAATTTTAACCAGGACATAAACAAACATGGACATGGGCTGAACCAATACAGCTTTCTGGCCCAGCCATTCATTGCAAAATCACTAACAATGTGGTTCTTTCTAATCCAGCTCGTTCTGACTTGTCTGATTGACAAATATAAATGCACAACAACACCGTAAGTCCTTTTTAAACTGTATGTTTGTTTTGTATATCTTGGATATATGTCTTATGTAGTTACATGAATTTTATTAAATATAATTTGTTGTGTATATTATGTTTTAAATTACATTTCAGTTTGCTTATAGATCACTTATTACTTATTTTGACGAAAATGTAATGGTAAATGCTTTTAAAAGTCAAATCAACAAATCCAAATCAAATAATTATGATAATTTAGCAATTACTAAATATGTAGATGATTGTATTCTCTATTAGTGATATAGAGGAATTTAATACCTTTTAGCAAAAACCAGTATTAAATACAGCCCAATCGTTACTGCAGTGTAGCTACATTTTGATTAATAATGTAACAAAAATTTGTGTAATTTGAAAAGAAATTGCTGTATAATGACTATAAATTTAATAACACTAAAATAATGCAACAACTTCTTGGGTGTTTTCCCGCTGCCTATTTGTTTCAGTGATCAGGTCTTTTCAATCACACCAAGACTGCAAGCGGATGTGGAACTGCTCAAGAATGTATCCAGCATGCATGAGGTTATTCATCAGCCATCTTTTTTGTCCACCTGTTAGTCTATTCAGTTTAATTTAATTATGTTTATATAGCACTGTTGTGACAAACTTCTTTTCTGAGCATCTAATATTCTGAGTCTTTTTTATCTGGGACACCAAAACATTTTTATTTGATTTTGTTGCCATACAGTGCATTACAATAAATGATAATATTCTATTAATATTGCTACAATCTAATACAGATAGTAAGCTATATTCTATATGTTGTTCTACTAGACAGTACTATGGCAGCCAGCCTCACCTGATCAAATCACCATCAATGCAGAAGTTCACCTGTTTATTCCTGCCTCCAGTCAAAAGCCCATAATAAAGCTGCTACAAAGATATGACATCACACACAGGTGATTTTTTTCCTTTCACAACACCCATATTTTTTCATACAACTGATTCTTTTAATTCATAATAAGGATAATGGGTAAAATTCAAACTACATATGAAGCCCTATTCATCTCCCAATTTCTGAATGAATCCTGAAAATAGAACTAGGACTTTCCATAAAAATCATTTTATTTATTTTTTTTTCCAGGGTTTTGCTGGCAAATGCTCAAGAGCTGATTGAGGCACAGAAAAGAAACTATTCCACAGACCCCAGGAGCAGCACATCTTATTATGAAAGATACCATCCCTTGGAGGATGTAAGAACATATTTTCCTGTCAAGTATTTGTAATTAAGCTGTGTCTTGGTAAAATCATTAAAGAGAGCAGCCTTAAATATCATTACTCTCTGTGTTTTGTTATTAATTTGCTTTAAAAATTAATAATATTCAACCAAGATGTGTTTCCTCAACAGATTTATCACTGGATCAATAAAACAAGTCGAGAATATTCTGAAAGGTTACAGGTCATACTAATCGGATCATCTGTTGAGAAACAACCTCTTTTTGTTCTGAAGGTAAAATTCTTCTCCTTGATCTTTTATGATAAAGCATGCAGAAATATTCATGATACAGTAAATAAAATGTCAAAATAAATTTCCATGCTGTGTTTTAATTTTTCACCTAAGCTATCCAGATGAAATGTCATGTGATAGTATTAGATTATACAGTGGGAAGCAAAAACATTGGGACAATAAAGGTAAAATGGGATATTTTTGTTATATATTCATAAAAATCAGTTCCCAGTCAAAAGATTACCATGAGGATAAGGTTCAGTACAACCTTTATTACTAGGCAGTATTTTCCATGCAATATTAAGCATATGTGAAATATGTCACTTGTTGCATTTCCTAAATATACCCAATTTAGACTGAGCTTCACTATTGGGACAAAAGATTGACAGGTAATTCTGATTGCTCAGGTGTTCAATGTTCCCTTAATTGTGAACACATTGAAGAGCTGCGTGGGGTTGTGCAGGGTTGGTTGTATTCAGTAGGAGCTTGAATTTGAGGTTACAAACAAGATGAAAACAAGAGAGTTGACCATGATAGGAAAAACATGCAGTTTTGAAAATGAACTGAATTTAATATACCAGTCAAAACCATTGCAGAACAACTGGGCATTCTGAAATCAGCAGTCTGGAATGTTACAAAAAAAAAAAAAACTACTGGCAGTGTAAGTAATTTGCAAAGGTCAGGCCGTCCCAGGAAGTCTACAGCAGCTGAAGACAAAACGATTGTTAGAGCTATGAAGAAAAACCCAAAAATAACATCTGAATAAATAAAATATGGTCTACAGAGTGCTGGGGTGAATGTGTCAATTTTCACCATTTGCGGAAGTATTCAAGAGAAGAAAAACATTAGCTGCAAGATGGAAATCTCCCATCAGCCAGAAAGGAGAGGTTGGAATTTACAAAGTAGTAATAATAAAAAAAAAACAATCAGATGAGCTTTGGAACAAAGTTTCATGGACAGATGTAAAAGTAAAAATTGATGTTTATCAAAGTGATAGGAAGGGGAAAATTGAGAGAGAGAGGTACTGCAAATGATCCTAAGCATACCACTTCATCTGTAAAGCATGGGTGAGGTATTGTCACGGACATGCATGGCTGTATCTGGAACTGCCTCTCATTGACTTTATTGATAATGTAACTGAAGATGGTAGCAGCAGAATGAATTCTGAGGTTTACAGAAACAGAACCAAAACTCAATGAGTAGAAGCTCATAATGCGGCAAGACAATGACCCAAAACATATTATATTAACCAAGGAGTTCATCAGGAAGAAAAAGTGGAAAGTTATAGACTGGCCAAGCTAGCATGCATTTCACCTGTTGAAGAGAAAGCTGAAGTCGAAAACGCCTCTAAACAAGCACCAACTCATAGAGGGTACAACAAAAGCATGGCAGAGCATTTCAAATGATGTAGTCTGATGTCAATGGGTCACAGACATGAGGCAGTTATTTCGTGTAAAGGATCCGGGACCAAATATTAACTTTGGAAAACTTAATTTTGCGTTAAATTTGTATGTCCCAATACTTTTGCTCATTATAAATTGGAGGAAAAACAAGACAAATGCATACACATGAAAGCACTGAGATGGGTAATTAAAACAACTGTAAACTTTGGTGATAACAGTGTACCTTAAAAAAGTGGGATCTCCTTAAACTTGTGTGGGGTGTGCCACAGTAAATTGAACCCAGAGATTTGCAGCCCTCAGCCATGAGATAGCAAAATTAGCAAAAAACCACGTCATCGGTAAACCATGAGACTTGAAACCTACAAAAGACATTTTTCCAGTATGGTTTATGCCGCAGGCAAAACATTGTTCAGAAGTAAAAGCTGACATTTTGTACTTCAGTTTCATGCTGATTATTTGACATGAACACATACATTTCATGACAATATAACAAAATTAACCCATTTTAGTACAGTGTCCCAATATCTTTATCTTTTAAAGGTTATAAAATGGATGATCTATCTATCTATCTATCTATCTATCTATCTATCTATCTATCTATCTATCTATCTATCTATCTATCTATCTGTCTGTCTTTGTTTGGTGACACTCTACTTGAGGGGCCATCAGTACTTCCATATCTCTGTTACTATTCAAGCACAAATTATGAACAAATATAGTGGCTCCAAGAAACACATTAACTGTTATGACAGATTAATGATTAACGAACATGGGATCAGTACATAACTAACACTTTCTAACAGTTTCTGGTTAATTAACACATTAGGTATTAATTAAGTGTGCTACTACTATATTTTTGCCTCCTCAAGTAAAGTGTTACGCTTTATTTTAGTTCTTATCCAGTTCACTTAAAACTTAAGCTGCGCATTAAAGTGCAGAACATGATATACCATGTTCTCCAGCCATTCTCCAGGTCAGTTAATCCCCTCCACCAAACCGTTCTCCAGCCATTATTACAGTAAATGGTCATATTCCTGCAGGAAACACAGGGTACACCCTTAATGGGGTGACAAAAAAAACACAAAATTCTAATATATTTGTTGCATTAATTTATATATACTTTTTCCTCAGTTGTCCGGTAAAGGACATCAGCCCAAGAAAGCTATTTGGATGGACTGTGGCATTCATGCCAGAGAGTGGATATCCCCTGCATTCTGCATGTGGTTTGTTCAATATGTTAGTAACATATGTATATGTGTCAAGCCGTTATATTTTATGTCCTTCTTAGTGTATGTTAGCACTGACAGATCATTTAAAAATAGTGTTGCTGTAGAGTTACAACCACAATTTTGTTGGGAGATATTGTTCTCATACTTAAATATATATTTCATATTCCTTCTTTTCTGTTTCACAGTCTGTCATGTATTATAATCAACATTCTGACATCACTGAAATCCTTGATAAAATGGATATCTATGTCCTGCCAGTTATGAATCCTGATGGATATAAATACTCATGGATAGAGGTAAGGGGTTCAAATAGCAAAAAAAGTTAAAATTTTTTGAGAACAGGTAGTTTTTTGAGTTGGACATTATTAATATACTTATATATAACATATTAATATATTTTAGTATATATTTCGCAACTTTACTTTTAGAGTCCATGTTCTGTACTGTACAACAATATCCAGTATCAGTATGTTTATGAACATTACCATAAATTAAATTATACATATAAATGAAAATAACTTTTTTTTAAAAATGAACTTATTCCTGATAGAACTTTCTTCAGTATTTCAGGCATTTACTCAGTCTGTATATTTGATACATGCAGTTTTTTTCTACCCATAATTGAGAGCACTGAATTCTCATTGGTCAGAACCGAATGTGGAGAAAGAATCGTTCCAGAAATGTAGACAATGCCTGTGTAGGGACAGATCTCAACAGAAACTTTGATGCAAACTGGTGCAGTAAGTGTTGTTATTAAAAGTAATATACTATTAAAGTTCTTTATTTATATATATGTTTGTTTATTAGTTTAATTATAAAGAATGATAATGTGATAGTTACGTTCGTGAAAGTACAGTGATAAACTATAATGTGCATAAGTAATTAGGAGGTTATCACTGTATTCTTATGCTTGTATTATCAAAATTATAGCAAACAGGACGAAGTTGAATAAAGTAACTGGTATCGGGAATATAATGTGGCTGTGGTTTGACCTTTTATTATGGCTGATCATACAGCTAAGGGATCATCGGATAACCCCTGTGATGAGACATACTGCGGTAGATTTCCAGAGTCAGAACCAGAAGCTGCAGCTGTGTCTAACTTCATACGGAGCCGAAAGGATCTGGTGAAGCTGTACCTCACCATCCATTCCTACTCACAGATGCTGATCTTTCCATATTCATGTTCCTATCAAGAGGCCCCCAATCACCAAGAACTCGTAGGTCATTTAATCTGGTTAATTAAAGATGTTCTTTGTCAATTTATAATATCCCTGATATCGTACTAATATGAGATAAATGTTTCTAAATTATTTGCTTTTTACTTTCAGTATGAGATTGCACGGGAAGCAGCAATGAAAATCAAAATACATTACAAAAACAATTACAAGTTTGGGGCGGGAGCAAAGTCTTTCTGTAAGTTACTCTTCCTCAATAATAAATAACTTAAAATACTTCAGATATATTCAGGCATATTGTTACATTTATCAAAAAAAGGCCTAATACAGGAATAAATAACGAGCATCGATCTGTTCCTTTCGATGTTCAGATCTTGCTCCAGGTGGTTCTGATGACTGGGCATATAATCTTGGGATTGATTATTCTTTCACGTTTGAGCTTCAAGACAATGGCCGCTATGGATTCCTTCTTCCCCCGTCACATATTTCGAAGGCTTGCAGTGAAGCTCTTACAGCAGTGAAGAGCATTGCCCTCAATGTCATCAAGAAAAGGCGTTTCAGCTAAAACTCTTCACAAAAATTCAGAATTATTGAAATGCTGTCATATTCTTTTTAATATAATACTATACTGTATTGGCAAAGTCCTTCTACATGTAAGGGGGATATGATGTTGGGAACAACCATTGAAATTATTTTTTTCAGTATGTTAAAATGGGAAATAAATCATAAGCTATACTCCTGTATCTGAGTGTATGTTGTCTGCAGATTCTCCCACTGTGGGTTTCTACGGCTTCCTTCAGTGTAGTATAGGTGAACTGATGTCTATAAATTTCACGAACCACAAGTCAGTGTAAATTTTGACAAAATTACTGAGGGACGAACCAATATCACACTCACAAAAATGACAAAAATATGCAGCAGCATTTTGAACCCAACATCTTGCTGTTTTGTCAATATGTTCAGCATCTCCTGCATATGCAAGTCGCCTCCAGACAGAAAAATGGAGATCAATACGTAGTTTGTAAGGATGTCAGTACACTATGAGCTACTTCAGGTTTTACAAACTACTCTAAAACTGAAAGGTTCCTGTGCTTGGCTAATTAGTTCAATTCTTCTTGTGCTTTTACTGGTTTGTTTCCTTGATTAAAAGACTCACCCAGCTGTTTCACGTTAACATTATTGACACATGCATGATTATTGGACACTGACCAATCAGCACAAAACAAGAACTCGGTGCTAAAGTGAAATTCAGGTCTTTTTTAATTGAAATGGTAGTTTACAAACCCTGACTTTGCTCATAGTGTGCCCTCTGACATGGATTAGGACAGGGATGGGCAATCTTATCCGCAAAGGGCTTGTGTGTATGCAGGTTTTCACTGCAACTCCCTAATTAGGTCACTATAATTAGCGGACTAATTGGCCGAAGAGTCCTCACACCTGGGTTTGAACAGCTGACCTACAGGTTATCCCAAAACCCTGCATACACACCGGCCCTTTGCGGATAAGATTGTCCACCCCTAGATGAGGTGATCACTACCTGAGTTTAACAGTCAAGTAAACCAGTTTACGAGCATTTTAGGATTACTGCAGTGGTCTCCAATCATTTTTACAGTGAGAGCTACATATAAAAAAATCTAGCAAGCTACCGCGTCGCGACGGTAAATACTGCCGATCTGGGGTCCCCCTTTCAACCTCTGGATTACTGTAAATTCGTATAGCAACAAACACGCGCGCATTTTGATTTCTGGAATGAAATATCCCTACTTTGTGGTAACGCTGAGAGTAATTGCTAAATCCGCTTTCGGAAAAAAAACATCGCTGATAAGTAAACAAACAAACAACCCGACTTTGGTGGTAGTAACAGAAAAAGACCCTTTTTCCAGAAAAACATACTTTGCACATATAAAAATCGAAGCTACGCGCATCTGCCTACGTCTTATGACATCAACTTCATGCGACACGCAGATGAACGTGCTGCACGTCGACGGAGCGTTTTGTTCTGCGAAAATGTGAATTGCGATTCGGCGTTAGACGTGTTATTCCTACGGAGTACTTTGGTATTTTTGTACCTATTCCCCGGAGCTTATCGTTTTATCTACGACGATCTCTAAGATGTCTGTCACGGAGATGTTCAGCAACATTCAGGTTTTCCTATGTGCAGATCAAGATATTCGAGAGGTAACTAATAAAGTGAACTGGAGCCTAGGTAGTTAGCGTCTATGAACAGTATGCATCATTCATTTGCTTTGTACATGTCTTTCATTATTATGCGTAACTGTATACAGGACGAATACAATTATTCGAAGAGCTGTAAAGATAATTAAGAAGATTATCGGTTTTATTAATCTAGCTACGAATTTAACACATTTCATTAACTTCTGTCTTTCCCCCTCAGGATATTAGGAAAGTCGTCCAAACACTAGAACAGACTGCAAGGGAGATTTTAACTGTGCTTCAGAGTGTCCATCAGCCATCTGGTTTCAAAGAAAGTAAATTCAGTTTTCTATACATTTCTAAATAGTGAGACTAGAGTACATTGATCAAATCCATATGTCTCAGCCATCTGTAGAGTGTATTTGTCTAATTATAATTACTTATTTTTCCTATCCTACCAGTTCCAAGCAAATGCTTAAGGGCTCGGGAGTTGTTTTGCATAATAAGGGATCATATCGGAGACCTGAAGACAAAGTTCCCCGTGGAGCAGTACTACAGGTTAGTTTGATTTGTCTGGCTACTCCTGTAATAAATTAATAAATGTAGTGTTAAAGTTTAGTGCATCCATTTTTGCATTCTAATATTTTAGGAGGCCAACATATGAAAAAATATAACCAAATAAAATGACTTGGCTGTTTTTTCTTCTTCTTTGAGGTCAGTTAATCCTCAGGCATTTAATCTGCTGTATGTAATCTCTGTTTCATACAGATTCCATGAGCACTGGAGATTTGTCCTGCAGCGTGTTACATTTCTGGCAGCATTTGTAGTTTACCTGGAGAGTGAATCCCTGGTCACACGAGAGGAGGTGGCACAAATTCTTGGAAGTACGTACTTGTAATGCCTCTGCATTCTTTCCCAGTCTTGACTCAATTCTTTGAGAGATTAAACCATATGATTTTGTAACTGTTTCCTCTTGATCCACTCTGCAGTTGAAGTGGACAGAGAAAAAGGCTTTCATCTGGATGTTGAAGATTACTTAGCTGGGGTGCTCATCATGGCCAGTGAACTTGTGAGAGTCCATGCAATCTTTACGTTTTGCGTAATTGTGATGCATTTCTAAGTTTATGAATTTTTGGTAGTACTGTAGTAATTGCTGCAAAAAAATTGACTCATTCATAAACAGTCAAAGCATAACACACAAGCATCCATTATAAACATAAGGGATTTCATGTCAGGAATGCCAGTTTTATTGTACAAATTTACAATTAATTTTTTTTTTAAGTGCAGTCCACTCCTGTTCAGTGCATTAACTTTAATATTGCATCTATATACTACTAAGGGTAAAAATGTACTGAAGTTCAAAATGTAAAATAGTTTCAACTTGAGATCTCTCATAATGCGAGTTTGGTTTTACGATGTTTGCATTATACAATATTTTCTTTTAATCTGATGCTGAAATGCTCCTAAACTTTTGATAGTTTCTGCTGTTTTCTGCCAGTAGTTTCTTTTGCTCTTCCCCATTTTCATTTTCCTCTTGATGCTACAGTTAATGTCATCCATGGACTGCTGCAGTCTGTGCATAAGAGTTAATCAAGCGTAAAGAATCTGCCTTGAGGATTTTTATTAATCAAATAATTCTAATTGTTTGAGTTATCATTTCAGCCATACAGTATTGAATTTCTTAAAGTAATTAACTTAAAATACAAATATAAATAATTTTTTTTATGTGATATTTGCTTAAACATTTTTAGAAGAGGCTCAGACAACATTTTGGGGATTTTTAATGTAGGAATACAGAAGGGATTTGCAAACTTGTAGTTCACAGCTGAATTTAATGCGGGGGAACAATCTGACCTTAATGATATGCAAGATGTCTCATTTTTACATTTATCACCTTTAATAAAGTTTCATGCACCCCTCCCTACTTTCAGTCTAGGTTAGCAGTGAACAGTGTAACAGCAGGAGACTACAGCCGGCCACTGCGCATCTCTAACTTCATCAACGAGCTTGACTCTGGCTTTCGGCTGCTAAACCTGAAGAATGATCCACTGCGAAAGCGTTATGATGGTCTCAAGTATGATGTGAAGAAGATTGAGGAGGTTGTGTATGATCTGTCCATCCGTGGTCTCACCAAGGAGCAAGAGGCTGTTACAGACAAGTAGTTTAATGGACAGTGGGTTAGTTTAATCATAGGCAAGTTTTGTTGTGCATGTTGGAACAAGGGTAGTATTTCTAATGCAGGTCCTGCATTATTTTGACTAAAATTGTTGGAAAGCGGTCATTTGAAAAATCTCAAGTCCTTTTTGCTTTATTGATCAAACCTATGGAATGAATAACATTACATTGGATAGGTTACTTTGTGTAAAGTTTAGTAGATAATGAAAAAGTTTTATAGACTTCACATCTTTTCTAATTGATGATTGCTCTATACAAATATTGCCATAAAATGACTCAAAGCACCCTGTTATCTAATTTCAGATGTGACTTAATAGTTGACTTGGAAAATACCCGTCAATGGTTTTAAGATTCAATCATTTTCTCCTCTACGCATACTTTGACATGTCATATAAATGGCAGTGGAATGTAAAACTATGTGCAAACTTTTCCTCTGTGTTGTTGCCTTTATTGTTGAAATGATTTGATGCTGAAACTTTTTTTAAATCAGTATCTAACAAACATTAGACGCCTGCAAAGAAAGAGCATGCAGGCGCCCACTCCAGATGTAAGACCCATTTTTTGTGGCACTTGACTTTTTTTCATGCATGAATCTGTTATTGACTAATTGTTAGTTCATGGTATGTTAGGTCTTATTCATTTTGGCAAGCATAGCCAAACTATGCAACTGTAAAAACAAAATTAAAATGTTTAATTTGGGAAAAAGAGTCCCTAAATTTCATTATGGATATGTATGTGGTGGAGACCTGGAGCATATCCCAGATAGCAAAAGGCACAAGGATAGGGTACACTCTGGATCAGGATTAGGCAACCCCAATCCTGAAGTGCCGGTATCCGGCAGATTTTCTGTCCTACCTGATGTTACCATTTGCTCTGCCTGAGATCAGGTGTGGTTCTTTAGAAATCGGGTATGATGGAAAACCTGCTGGATACTGGCACTTAAGGATCAGGTTAGCTGTCCCTACTCTGGACCATCGTGCTCACACAATATGGGCATTATAGAGAGAGTTATACTAATTTCTTGTTTTTTGGGCTATGGGAGGGAAGAACATGCAGTTCCCACATTAAAAACCATGATCTTGGAAGTGTCAGGCCACTGTGCTGCTCAAATTATGGGAATTGGTTTCTGTAAATTTTGGGTGTGGATATGTGCCCTATGATGGACTGGAACAAGAGTATCCCTACTTTAACTGTATTTCTGGTGGAACAGAATTTGTATCTGAAGTTGCTACAGTGGTCAGAGGACTCCATAGTCAAAAGGCGGCAGGCGTAGGTGAGATTGGCCTGGAGATGTTGAAAGTACTGGGTGAATGACACATTCTCTCAGTTATTAGCAGATGGTGTGCTTTTAGCCCCGTCAAACCAGGAATTTAAGTATCCTGAGAACATTTTCAAAAGTGATGATGTGATGACAACAGATTTATAACACAAGCCATTCATCAAATTAATAAAAGCATCACATTGGACATAGGGAATTACCCGCAACTGTCCGCAGCATGCAGCTATCGGCTGCAGTTTTGTAGACAATAAAGGGAGGTCTGTGGTGGTGATGCAGTCAGTTAAGTGATCTGATGTGGCGTGCGGTTTACTGGTAAATACACAGTACGTCCCTATCCTCATCTATGGTCATCAGCTATGGGCAATTACTGAAAGAAAGATAATCAAAATTAGGTTTCTCCCTTGCTGGACTCACTCTCTGACAGGGTGAGGAGTCTGGAGGAACCTAAGAAATAGCTTGGCTACTCATACAAATTCTGAGGAATCATCTCAACCAGTTTGGGCATCTTATAAGAATGCCACCTGGACCCTCCCTCAAGGGGCTATTCTGAGCACGTCCCACTGGGTGGATGCTACAGGGAAGACCCAGGATAAACTTGAGGACATGCATCTCCCAGCTGACTTGGGAACATCTGCACCTGACCCAAAAATGAGTTAGTCTGTGGTCATTGGAAATAAACGATGTCTGGCATGACCTGCTCGGTAGGCTGCCACCATTGCCCTAGCCGTCACCAGGAAAACTGGTAGGACTATTAGATGAGATGGGTATACTTTTTGTGTGTGATTGTGATTATTTTCGTTGCAGAAATCAGTCAGAATCAACAGGAAAACCACATGTCTGCAAGAAACATATTCCAAGCCAGTTATGAAGTGAGAGAGAAAAACCACAGAACCAGAACCAGAAACTGACCCTACACCATGATGACACAACTCACCATCACACCAGATTTATGGCCATTGATCTGGGAAGCACTAGCTTTTATTTGAACACAGCTCAAGTGTTGTTTTCCTCTCATGTGATTGGACAAAGAAATTTTTCACATAGAATGTCACATAGCAATCAATTAACAAATTTTGTGTTTCCCAAAAAACTTTAAAAACTAATTTATCAAGATGTGAAAGATGAGATGTGCTCATGTATTGAGAGGTTGTCTCAGCGTCTGTGTCAACAATCAACAGGATACCAATAAAATAAACAGTACTTACAATATGTCTTACTGTATTTCTGAAATATTAAGAGAAAATTATATCCAACAAAAGAAAAAACACATTAACCTTTCCTCTGCAATTAAATGGCAGTCTATCCAGGGTATTCCACTTCCCTGTGTTACCCAAGATTAACTCCAAGGAGACAGATTAAATTAAAAATGAAATACAATATCTGAGAATGCAAACAAAAAGAAGAAAATGCATATATACACATATGATTATGACCATCCACTTGCGGCTCTCAAAATTCGTGATTTGAAAATGTTTCCCCAAACTTCATCCACCAAGGACTGCGAGACACCTGAAGCATTGTACTGTGCGACTGCCTGGCCCAGGAGGCCACTGGAGCAGACCTACTGAGGTAGGCATCTACATCTAATCCTGAGCTGTTTCTCAGAGGAGGAGCACCTGAAAAACACAAAGTAAAGAAATGGCTACTTGTTTCTACCTAAATGTATATGATTCTTTTTGTAATTATGAGCCGAAACATTAAACCACCAAACTATGGGGAACCTAACTCATCAGTAGTTCAATGTCTGTGTTAACTTGAGCCAGAAGAGCTTGTCTGTGCTGCTCAGCTCTCTGGTCCTTATCCTTCTTCATCAGGTTTTGCAGCAGCATCCCCTGTGTCCTCAAATGAAGCTCCCTGCAGCTCTCCATTGAGACCAGATTAGACTAACAGGTATAAATGAAAGGTTAGTAGAACCTGTCTCTCGGCATTCAAAGTGTAAAACATTATTTAAATGTAGTAAATACACATTGAAGCAGGTGACCAAACCATTTTAGGGTAAATTGTTTTTTTCAATGCACTTCCATGATCCTTGTTTTTGTAAACAAAAGATTTAAGTAGTACTTTTACAGTAGAGAATACTAGTAAATATTTCACTTTGGCCCATTTATATTTACATACAGAAAAACATAAGGAAAAGTTATAATTACATACGATATCAAAACTATAAAATAAGCAAGAGTATACCGCTTGTCCTTCCTTACAGGATGAAGTGTGATGTATTCCTTGACTTCTTTTGTTAGGTCTGTTCTTATAGTGTCAGTCAAATGCCTAGTTGCCCTCCATGGAGAGAGCTGCTGCCTGATAGCCCTCCTCCGCTTCAGAAAACCCAGTACCTGCAGCATATTGTGAGAACAGAAAGTTTACACAGCCTTTCAGATGTATTTACCATCAGACACTTTAATGTTTAGCATTTGACTATATTGAGCATTAATTTTTCAAAGAGCAATAAAATCACAAATTTTTTACATTTGTTGTCTTTGTACATTTATAATTAATTTTAGGGTTTAAATTATTTGTAAATCACTGGATCATGATTTTTTTTTTTTAATTTTTATTTTACATAGTGTTCCAGCTGTTTATTTTTATGTTAGAATCCAATCTCAAAATGAAAACATTCTGATTGAAAGAATCGATATTTTAATATAGATCCGCACATCCCTACTAGCCTATCTCTTGATTTGACAACAAGGGGTATGTTAAACTGTTTGCAGATGTTCTGGTTACTTGTATTTATGATGGTTTTTCTTGATTTTTTAATGTTTAATAATAAGCCTCTTGAATTACATTAAGGGCCGGTTTCCCGAACAAGGATTAAGACTAGTCTTGGACTAAATTGCCGTTTCAATGGAGATTCACCATTGTAACTCAAAGCTAGTCTAGGCTTAGGCTTAATCCTTGACTGGGAAACTGGCCATAAGGGTACATAAAGGTTAGTATTGTCGCCTCACACCTCTGGGACCTGGGTTCAAGTCTCTGCCTGGGTTCCAAGTTTGCATGTTCTCCCTGCGTCATCATGAGGTTTCCTCTAGGTACTCTGGTTTCCCCCTCACAGTTAATTAGAGCTACCAAATTACCCATAGACGTGAATGGTATGTGAGTGTGCCTTGCGATGGGTTGGTGCCCCATCCTAGGTTGTTCCCTGTGCCCACTGGCTCCAAACCCCCATGACCCTGAACAGGACAAGCAGGTACAGAAAATGGGTGGCATTATATTAAACTTTGGCTATTAGTATATTTATTTTTGCTTGATTTATAGACCTATCTGTATGCAATTAATATCCAATATGAATTCAGTTAAAATATAAACAATAAGCTCAGTTTTCTCTATTCCTGTAGTTATTTAACTTATAATGGATGATGTTATTGCCATGTTTTCAAAATTCATTTTGGTTATCCTGAAGTACTGAATGAAATGGTTGTTATAATGTTTAAGCTTTTAGACTTGGCTGTATCCAGTATATGAAAAGTATGTCTAATCCACATGCCAAATTTCAAAAGAATCAAAAATGGCTACGCATTTGTTGAATTAAAACAGAATGACCCCAAGAAGACTCTGGAGACTCAAGAATGCTCATGTAGGTTCATCGTCTGAGGAAAATTAAACATTGCTCAGGTAAAATCGAAAAAAATAAAAGTAACACAGCATCAAACAAAGAATACATGAAGCATGGAGGGAGGAGCATCATTTCATAGGGGTCTTTCTCTGCAACTGCCAGTGAAAACCTGCTGGCCAGTTTGGGAAGACTAAAATCACGACAGAGGTTCACCTTTCAAAATGACAATAATCTGAAGCACACTTCCAGAGTTAATTGCCCTACTTTGGTACAGTCAATATGCCAAACCTCAACTGGACTGACAACATGGCTATGTTCACACTGCCAGCCACATCGTTCAATTCCGATTTTTTGCTCATATCGGATCTGTCTATCTTGACGGTTCACATTCATAAGTACAAGTGACCTGCATCTGACTGTAATGTGAACGCATCGGTCCTCCGAAACGTCACGCATGCGTACATTGATACGTTTTTACACAGGTAAAAAGTAGTGATGGGAAGTTCGGATCATTTTACCGACTTGGACCTTTGAGTCTCGTTCAGCAAAATGAACTAATCTTTTTTCGAGTCATTTCGTTCATTTTAGCAAAATATAATTAAAATGTTACCTGTTACCTCCCTAACACATCTA
>JAODLC010000001.1:32267519-32283062 GCA_026781145.1 Hippopotamyrus pictus
AAAAAAACAAGATCATACTTTTTTGATGTTTTAATAAATTAAAAAGTGAAAAAAAAATCAAAGAAATTATCTGGCATTTTTTTTTATTTTTGCTGTATCGAAAACATACCGAACCGTGACACCACTTTGTCGTATCGAACCGAACCGTGATTTTTGTGAACCGTTACACCCCTAGTTATAATTATGACCATCCGGCTGCTGATAGTGATCAATTTCACCCAGACAGACGTGATCACTATAAATGGTTTATTTTGTTTGCAAGAAATGCAAACTATTTATTTTCTAGTTTTTTATGGAACTTTCTTTTTACATTAAAACTAAAATGTGATATGTGCGGCAATTGATTGTTGTAGCACCGTGAATGCGTACGTATTTTATGTGCATTTGTGCCGATAGGACAAGAAATTATCGTGCATTTTAACCTTTATATGCTAATTCCTATTTCATTTGCGGTATAGAGGTTAAAATGCACGGTAATTATGGCGTTTAAATAGTGCCAAAACTCGCGCGCTTATGCTACCAAAGCAAATAGCCAATCGTAGTCAATATTCAAAAAAACAACCAAAGGACCGGAGACATTAGCCACTGTTCCTGCATCCAAAGTGTCAAAATTCATACTGTCGAGTGAGCAAGTGCTGTGCAGATGCGAGCGCTTATAGATAGGGTCCAGCAAACACAAGCGCGTAAAGGGGATGGGTTTTCTGCTCGCGAGCGTATATATGCGCGTGGTTTTCATGCGCCCGAGTTTTGGCACTAATTAAACGCCATGTGCATTGCTATTAAAGGTGAATGCATACTTGTGTACCAGTTATGTCAATCCCTGTCAATGAAATATGAGGGCAAAACAACAAATAAAAAAAAAATCAAAAACAAAATAGTCGTTCATTAATTGTAATCGAGGTAAAATGTTCAATTAATCGTGATACTGATTTGAGGTCATATTGCCCAGCCCTACGTCAAACCCAGTGGTTCTGTTAACTTTGAAAATACGGAGTTTCACAAATACTTAAAACTGTGTCTTATCCTTTTTGGCCCATTATGCAATAACCATAAATTCTTACCTTTCAACCTTAACTCGATCTGTATTTACACTTTAGAAGGATAAATGCATCATATCATTCCAGGAACTGTTTTCGAATGGCATACAGCTTTGAAAAAAATTAAGAGACCTCAGCAAAATTTGTATTTTGACCCATTTCTCAATTTATGGGTATGCTTCTGTGTGAAATATATATTTTTCAGTAAACTCCAATATGGCTCTTCTATGTTTCTCATTAGTGAAGGGCTTTTTCCTTGCTTTATGGGACTTCAGTCCTGCTTCTAGGTTATGAACTTGTCCTAGCAGTGCACTTCACACCACTAAATGTTTCCCATTCTTTTTTAAGGTCACTTGTTGACATCCTCCAATTCATGACACACTGTTGGACAAGTTGTTGGTCACCTCTGGCATTAGAAAGTCTCTTCTGCCCTCTGCTTTGGCTGTTTTTTTTGTCATTCCCACTGTCTCCTGCTTCACATTTTTCTTGTGTACTGCGATCTTAGAAATTTTGAGCCTGGAAGAAACCTGCTGCTCAGCGTAGCCTTATGGCAGCAGAACCAGGATTAAACAATGCAGACTTTTTTTTTTTTTTAAATGGAGTGGTCTCTTAATTTTTTCCAGAGCTGACCTTGCAAGTCTGTCTCACGGATTTGATTTACCCTGAAACAATTTTATTCCACTATCTCCAGGTTTGCAGTTTTGTTAAGGACCATTGCAATATATTCCTACATCTGCCTGCTGAAGACTCATTAAATATTATGATATATTATATTAAATATTATAACAGAGTTGACTTCTAAGCTATACATCCACATTCTTCAGTCTGACTCCTCTCCATCTCCCAGAATCAAAAAAGAATGGGGGGTTGAGCAGGAAGTCCAGTTTCAGGACCCCTGGAGGGACAAATCCAAATTACAAGTTAATTATTCCACATCCTCTGCCCGTCTCAATCTAATACAATTTAAAGTGCTACATAGAATGCATAGAAGCAAACCCAAATTAGCAAAATACTTCCCTGGCACTAGCAAAGCCTGTAATAGAGGTACCTGTGTCCCATCTCACCTAGCCCGTACCTTATGGTCATGTTCAAAATGAACAGGATTCTGGAAAAACTTTTTCAAAATCATGTCTGGAGTTCTAGAGACTGATATTGCACCTTGCCCCACTCACTGCCATTTTTGGATTTCCCATGAACCACTCTTGAGTTAACTAAACAAATTAATTATCATTTGCCTCTTTGATTGCCTGTACATGTATTCTCTTGCACTGGAAGTCACACAAGCCTCCATCAGAACACCCCTGGCAGACTGATCTAATATCATTCCATAAACTGGAAAAGCTCAGATTTACACTTCGAGGGTCGACTGAGAAGTTTTACACCACATGGCAGCTTTTCCTCCCATATTTTGATAAAATATCCACAGTTCCCATCACTTAGAAAAATGTATTTCCATTCCTTTTTATTATTATTATTTTATGGATCTTCATAACCAGCTAAACACATGCTGTGATACTATGAGAATTCTTTAAGATAAGAAGGTTTAATTATATACGTTAACTGCATGCTTGTATTCTGTGACACATTCTTTTATAGAAGTGGACCAATCCGGCTGGGAGGGTCAGTGGGTTTGCCCTTATTTTTTCTTTTCTTATATTTTTTTTAAACTATTTTTGTTTTACTTTATTTCTATTTGTTTTGTTGATGTGTATGTTTGTCTGTTAAAACATATACAACTGGACATGTTTGTACTTACTGTAAGATGCTTAGTAAATACAAAATAATGTCCTAATAAAACAAAAATGTATATTTAAAAAAAAAAGTCACGGAATGCATTCAAAGATGGACATTAAGGATCTGTTCACACCTCGCGCAGGTAAATATCTCATGTAATCTCCCATGCCGTCAAGGTTACTAGCTCATAGAAGATCCTAAATACACTCCTCCCACTTTACAGGCTGCACTTTTGGCAAAGAGGCATTGGCTACAAACTACAGGGTTTGGAGCTCGTAAGCGAATCAGACTGATACATCATGGGTTGCAGGAGGTAGCATGGAACTAAAATTTAGCGCGTAGCTAAGCTTCCGTATGACAACTAAAATGATGCCACTAGCAGGCTGAACGAAGACAGCAGGGAATGCTATCTGTGCAAGAAAAAAAACATTTAACATCTTTCAACATTTGTCTGAGGTTTGAGGACATAGTCTTACCTGCAGGGACTATCTCCAGCAGGTACAGCTGTCGTCGTCTGAATTCGCATTGGGCCCTCTGCCTACGGAGGTGCCCCCGGAATAGGAAATCTTCCTCTGCCTTCTTCTTTTCAGACTGCAGCTTCTGTTGTTGCCTCATTTCCCTTCAAATCCAGATATGGATTTAGTTAGACCACATGCCAATACCAGCCCAAGTGAAATAATAATTACTCAGATCTCATCTTCAAAGACAAAAGAAAAAGGGATCCATAAAATACATACTAGACATCTCAATCATTAACATGTAACAAAGTTTTGGGGGGGGGTTGGAAGTAGCTTTGGAGTCAGTTGGAACTAAAAATATGTTGTCAGAATGATGAAAATGTGTTTGCCGGGCAGCCCCGTCTCCGCCTCCCCCTATCACCACCCGACCTCTGCAATGATGAGAGACCAACTAGGTAGACTGGGTTGCTGCCAGAAGAGGTGTTGGTGTGGCCAACAGGGAAGCCCATCCTGTGGTCTGTGTGGATGCTAATGCCCCAGTGCAGTGAGACACTGTGGTCTAAAAAACAGTGCCATCATTTGGCTGAGACCGGGTGTTCTGACTCTTTGAGGCCATAAAGGATCCCTGGGTATCCTTTGAAAGAGTAGAGGACGTATCCCAATAACCTGGCTAAATTACCCACTGTGAGCCAATCAAATCTGGCCTCCTATTCATCCCCTATATCTAACTGATGAATTCTCTCCTGCCCCTTCACCACCTTAGTTACTGTGTGGTGACTTTACTGGTGCAGAATGGCTGCCATCGCATCATCCAGGTGGGGGCTTCACAGTGGTGGTGGTTGAAGTGGCTCCCCATTGCTCCTGTAAAGCCCGTTGGATGTCTTGAAAAGCGCTATATAAATATATAAATATAATATTCATTCACATATTTTAAAATGTAATTTATATATTTTTATATTCTTCATTTGTCTAAAAATGTATATTTGATTTATTTCTCATTTGCACTAAGACCAAAATTTTCCTTGACAGAACATTAAGAACTATAACAGACATACCAATGGTGTAACTAACTAACTATCATGTAATGTCATACAGTAACATATAAACACTACTGTGATTTCATTCAGAGATTAAATGTTACGTTTTTTACACTAAATTCTGCTAAACAAAACTTCCACAGTAAACCGAAAATGCTGTAATTCCGCCCAAGCAGGGCTGTGCAATATGAACAAAATCTCACATCCTGATAAGGACACACATCACAACATAGCAAATTTTCCGTAAATTCAATGAATTAATAGTTTCTATACAATGACCACATGGAAAGGCCTATTTCTTTTTACATTTTGAATTATATACTCGACAAATAAAGGTACTTATTCATATTTGATTATTTTTCTCCTTTTATTTAGAACCTTTGTGCAAATTTTCAATTAAGCAGATAAAATATAAAATATTAATGTATAAAATATAAAAAGAAATATAGAAAACACTTTCCAGCTTAGTGGTGTTTAAATCTGTTGGGGACTTGATTGCGGTGTAATTTGCAAAGTTTGGTTCGTACCCCCTTTTCCGATTTGTACCTCGCACATCTGTGCATGCGCAGAAAGACACTTTACACCATATTTTACAACAGTGCCAGATTTGTCCTACTTTGTTTCACAACCTAACCTGATCCTGTTAATATTATAGTTTGCAATGTCAGGTTGACTTTAAGGACTGCTTGTCAGTGATCTCCAACGGGATATTCAGCCAGATATTAAGATTTTGGACTCTTTGTGTTGTCTGTATGTTTAATAAAAGTACTACATAGCACCTGCACTTGTGTGTGACTGCGTGTTTATGAGATTCATTTGATACTACAGTCACAGTGACCATACACTATATGTCCCTAATGGCTGCCGCAACAAGTAGACTACATCAATAGGACAAACAACTAGAGAAATGTATTGTTGCAATGTCAGCATGGTGAGACATGCTCAACACCACACTTAGGCTGCGTTCACACTGCCAGCCACATCATTTAATTCCGATTTTTTGCTCAGATCAGATTTGTCTATCTTGATGGTTCACATTCATAAGTACAAGTGACCTGTATCTGACTGTAATGTGAACGCATCGGTCCTCCAAAACATCATGCATGCGCACATTGATATGTTTTTACACAGGTAAAAAACTCGTAAAATTGGCACGCTGTGCAGCCATGACCGCTGCGCTGATTCGAGTCTTTTGCCTCCATAAACTTTGACTTCAGGCTCTTTATTTTTCCTTTGGCATTGTAGCCACGTTCGTGTCCGCGTTGCGCCATTTCTTTGGCAATTATTTCAAATACTACTCTATTACGATTACGATAGGTTCCTTCCAGTTTAGCTTGAACAGATTAATTTCCCCAAATATCAATTAAATCCCCAATTTATCCATCCTTCCACTGACTTATCGCAGCTCTCCTCCATTTTTACCTTCCTGTGCTGCCAGTGCAGGCTGATGTCAGCGCATGCGTACAAGCAAAAAGCCACATGAATTCCGATCTGAGCGTTCACATTCAGGTCACATGGCCACGAATCGGATACGTATCAGATTTAGTACCACATATGAAAGTGACACAAATCCGATTTGAAAAGATCAGATTTGCGTGTCCACACAGCCCTGAAAAGATCAGATCTGTGTCACATTAAGGCAAAAAATCCGATTTGAGTCACTTCAGCATAGCAGTGTGAACGTAGCCTTACATTCACTTACATAATAATACAGGGTGTCCATAAAGTCTCTTTACAATTTCAAAAATGTATTACAAAGGCAATTGATGACTGAATGCGTGGCACCACAACTACATGACCTTCAACCAACCATCATTTTCCAGCAAGATGGTGCACCACCACATTGGGGACTGCATGTTCATGGGTTCCTAAATTAAACATTTCCAGACCGGTGGACTGGAAGGGGTGGCCCAATAACCTGGCCACCTCGTTCACCAGATATCTCTACCCTCGACTTCTTTCAATGGGGTTATTAAGATTTGTATCAAACAAAGGTACAGGACATCACTATCCTAAAGCAGAGGATCCCTGATGCCATTGCCACCATTGATGAGGATATGTTACAGCGAACATGGCAAGAAATCCAGTACCATCTGAATGTGCTTCGTGCAACTAATGGTGCCCATATAGAGGTGTAATAAATGAGGCAAAAAAAACTTAAATATATACGTCTCATTTTGTAATAATTTCCACATAATCTGTCTTTTCATTTACCTTTGTAATAAATTTTTGAAATTGTAAAAAGACTTTATGGACACCCTGTACATTACAGACATCATTTGCATGATTATTTACACTATTTACAGGGCGCCGCAATGCACGTCCATGTGTACATTAGCCTCCACCTCAGCCTCACAGCGTCACATTGCCCCCCCCCACCGGGCGAGTGAGCCGTTCCAGGCGACCCCCAAGTACATCCTGCAAATGCTGTGGGGGCTGGCTCTGCCACTGTGGCTGGCGTATCATACACCCAGGAGCGCCACATACTTCCATCCTCTGGCGCATCCTCAACCTCTGCAGGGGAGTCAGTTCTAGCCAGGGGGTGATACGGTGCCAGGCAATCCCTTCCTCGGAGAAGTGCTTTGAGCATGTCCCTCGGTCTCCTCCAATGACTGTCCAGCTTGGGTGACCGCCCCTTACAAATAGGACAGTATATGCAAAGCGAGTCCCCGATGTTAAAATCCTGCATCAAAGGCGTGCTTCTGGCTGGTGGTTGCTGTGCCTTGGTGTTGTTGGGCCACCTTGTGTACTTCTCTCAGATGCTCACAGAGGCATCACGGGTACTCCATGTCCGAGTCCCTCTGTACCTCAGGTTCTGAGGGCAACCTGAACAGCAAGTACACTGGGCAGCGCAGCTCCCACCCAAACATCAACACCGCCTGCATGTACTGAGTGGTCTCCTGCACCGCAATTTGGTATGCCCGGAGGACCAGAGGCAGGTGGTGGTCGGCAATCAGGATGTTGAGCTGCAGGCTGAGTGTGCGATTAAACCATGCCACCAGCCCATCACTTTGAGAGTGAAAGAGGGTGGTGTGGGTCTTTGCTTGCGATTGCTTACGATCCTGTGCTTCAAACTGGCATCCCTAGTTGATATGCAGCTCCTCCTGATCATGAGCAGCATACTCCTCGGGCCACTAATGGCACTTTTCCATTAGCATACAGTACCTGAGCCATACGAGACCCAAACCATGAAGAAAGACTATTTACAGCACAGACCCATGCTCACTTAAGTTTTCCACTGCATTACTGTCTGCTTAGTATAGGCATCGCTGGGCTGGAGTGTGACACCGACTGTTCACACGGGTGTACATTATGATTTACATCCCCATTTCCAAAGAAGTTGCTAACCTAATGAATTTTGAGACCAGGAGTTTTGTTTTAGCATTACACAACTTTTCCAGTGTTTTGTTGCCCCTGTCCCAACTTTTTGAAACGTGTTGCTGGCAACAAATTCAAAATGAACATGTATTTGTTATAAAACAGTAAAATTTCTCAGTTTCAGCAATTTTTTTATGTTGTCTTTGTTCTATTTTCAATTAAATATGGGTTTATATGATTTGAAAATCACTGCAATCTGTTCTTATTTGCATTTTACAGTGTCCCACCTTTTTCGCAAAAGGGGCTGTATTATGTTCTAATTTCTGCTAGCACGTCTGTGAGAATCGCTGTGTTATGTTAGCATCGAACAATACAGGAATTAGCATTCACTTGCGTAAATGTACATTATGAATTCATTCTGTTCAGCCATTCCACAATACTTTTTTAAGATGGAGGTTGGAAATTCTGAAGTTTCAAATTATTGGGAACGCATAACTATATTGCGATACTACTAATAAAGCGTAATATATAGAAAATGTCCCTTTTCTCTTCACACAATTCGTGCATATCAAAACAGATCACTGGTTCTTTCTTGTTCCTGTGTATTTTGACCAATCAGATGGTGGTGATACAAATATCTCAGTTCATGCACGATCTCAGCCCTGTTCGTAAACAGGGCCGCGTGAGCATGGGAACAGGTCAGGTACGGCTCGCATACCGTGCAATTGAAAACTGTCAGTTTGCGATACAGGTCAGGTATAGCTGGGTTCCTGGGGCCACTGCAGCAGCACACCTCTGGCTGCGCTGCTCAGCACAGTGACAGGGACGGCAGTCATCCATCTTGCAGGAGCAACAAGAGAGGGCATCAGCTTGCCTGGCCGGGGCTGGGCCTCAAAGTCTTACCCCTGGAGGGCCTCCAGCCAACGTGTCAGCTATCCCTTGGGGTCATAGAAACTCAGGAGCCGGGTGAGGGACGTGTGGTTGGTGTGCAGCTGGAATCACCATCCACAGATACGGACGAAAGTAGTGACAGGCTTACACAATCACCAGGAGTACCTTGTGGGTCACGTAGTAATTCCACTCAGGGTGGATGTCTGGCTGAAACACACCACCACCCTTTCGCCCAGCAGCCCCACCTGGGACAGCATGGCACCAAGCCCCTTGTTGCTGGTGTTGGTGTCCAGGATGAAAAGCAGTGCTGAGTAAGGATACAAGATTGCATCTGCAAGCTTCCCTTTATGCCCTCTGCTACCTTCTATTGCTTCTGTTTCAATTTTGGGGAGGTTTGTCTCAGGTGTAGATTTTTATGTATAGGCTTTCATCCACATATTGCAAATATCAAGTTGAAAAATCAAGCAGAGCAGTGGTTTCCAACCTTTTTCACACTGAAAGCTACTTAAAGATTTACCAGTTGCTGAGCACTGAAATAGTTATCCTGTTCACAAGGTCAAGCACCTCATCCTAGTCACCCTTCTCTTTGCTGTCACTAAGCGCCATCGCTTCAATGTTGGTGCGGTTTGTCTCAGAATGAAATCAGGTGTAGATCTTCATCCATGGAATGTTTATGCCATAATATGATCTACCAAATACTTTGAATTATCACATTCACAATGTCAAATATCAACTGCTTTCACCTTTCCCTTTGTTGCCACGAAATGGGGTTGCTTCAATTTTGGGTTTTGTCTCAAAATTTGACCAGGATCAGTTCCAGTTCCAGTTCCTCACCTAGACAATGTGTGCACAAGGTTTGAAAGATCCTCCAAATATTTTTTTCAGTCATAATTACCCTTTTCTTAGCTTTGTGGGGCTACTATTCGGGGCTACTTCAGTTTGTGAAATTTTAGTTTCGGTTCATCACCCATACAATGCCTCTGCAAATTTTTTAAAAGATTTGTGAAAATCATTGAGTGATCATCGTAATGGAATCTAGTGTCTGAAACAGCTGACTGAGGAATAAAATACCAGGAAAAAATGCTTGCAAATATAAGGACCAAAAACTGATCTGAAATCACAGTAGCATATTTTAACCTACCTAAATTTTCTCTGAAGTGTGACGACAACCTTTGAGAGGGTTTTCATTCTTCTCCTTGTCTGAAAGCCTCTCCACGTTGCTTGAATCACACATGCAGCCTTGGTTTCCCGCTCAACTAATTGCTAGGAAGAAAAAGAAGAGGACAATCATGATGATTCCAAATCTAAACTTTTTGAGGATAAATTTCATTTAGAAAACTACACATTTTAAAACCAAACCAAGTATAAATTTGCCTAAATTCCAGGCATTTGTGGTTTGATTATGTACTAAACATGTTCATATATTTCATAGCACTGACCAGAGAAGCTTCTTTATGTTGAACTTCAGGGTATAGCAAATCACTAAGCTGTTTCACCTCAGCATCAAACCCCTTGCCATTCCAATCATTTTTCAACATGGCTTTGAGACCTGAAAAAGGCAAATTAATTATATCTGAATATTATAAAAAGTTTAAAACATAAAATTAATGTAATTATTAGACACCATTTCAATTAAAGTCTGCTATAGTAACAAACCTTCGTATTTGCCAGATATCAGCTCTGCAACAGAGTGCGATTTTCTTGCAATTAAAAGCAATGTATTTATTGCTGTGCTGCAGGTAACAGAACTGGAACTGCAGCCCAATTTGTACACAATGTCATCCAAAATGCCATTTAGGGTTCCATGTCTTATTTCAATAAAAAATTTACTGTGGGTTATTAAAAAAAAAAAAAAAAAAAAAAAGTTAGGACAAAACTGCAAATGTGATATCACTCAGATACTGCATAAAGACAAACCTATTTAAAACAATAATATACTCTAACCCATTACAATTGTAAACAAATTTTCTGTGTATGTGTGTGTGTGCATTATGTTTATAAATGTGATAAAAACCTGTTATTTTGACATTGTGGGGACCATTTTTCATGTCCCCACAAAGATCTGTGAATGCAATCAAAAAACTAAAAATTTAGTTTAGTATTAGTAAAAGTATTTAGTAAAAGTTTAGTATTTTGCTTGGTTTCTTATGGTTAAGGTTAGGGCAGGGTAAGTGTCAAAGTTGTCATGTTGGGATTAGAGGTTTCCCCATACAAATGAATGGAGAGTCCCCACAAAGATATAATTACAAAACTCTGTGTGTGTGTGTGTGTGTGTGTGTGTGTGTGTGTGTGTGTGTGTGTGTGTGTGTGTGTGTGTGTAATTTAAGAATTACATCAGTGAAATATCACTGGATTACATTACTGAATATGAAATTCCAGCCAACACTAATATACTACTGTATATGATGTATTTGTTCATACCTATTTGATTCAATGAGATGTTGCAGAAATAATAATGATATTTTGCCAATTTCTTCATTGTCACAGAGCTGAATCTTCTCATAATATTTCGACTGAAGAACTAAAGAAAAATAACTTTAATCATTCATTAATTACCATGTAGACTCATTAAGTATCAGTGAATACAAAATGAATGTAAAACTGTCAAACAAAAAAAAGAATTTTATTTTGTTACTATTAAGATTAAAGTACTTTGTATAAAAAACATTTTCTAAATAGTTTTTGATTTTTACATTTCAATTTGTCAAAAACTTACCATGCTGAATTAACTGCCCATGTCCCTTTAAAAGCCAAAAAATTGAGTCCATAATTTTCCCAAAATGAATAATATTAGCTGATTTCTTTACCTTTAACACAGGAACAAAATGTTTTGATTGGTAAAAAGTGCTCACTAATGCAGCATTTTATGCTTAGTACAAGAGAGCAAGACAGTACTTTAAACTGACAAAAAGGTTAAAAAAAAATTATATAAATACCTCCAATGCTGCGTCCATTATACAAACTGCCAGAGAAGTTAAATTGTCTGCAACTAATGGAAGAAACTGCTTATGAAATCTCTCTCTTTTTTTAATGCCATCAAGGCCAACACAGCATGTGCTGGAAAAAAAAATAGTTATGCAAGGGTGAAAAACCAACAGCATGTGGATCAGTGTTGTTATATTAACTAAAACCAAATTTTTAATAGATTACCAGAGTTAAAGCTTTTTAAAAATATATGTGGTATAAATAGTAATTTGATTATGCTTGAAATTAGACATGGGAATATTTCCAACAATAATGAATTAAACATTTTGGCAATGAAAAATAGCCATACATTTAACAAAAATGCACCATTAATACAATACCCAATCAAAATAAAATATTCTGAACTTGCCAGTCCCATTGATTTATCCTTACCTGACAATTTCTGCGATTTGCACAGCTGTTTCATACCCTCCTTGAATAGTGTCATAGTTGTAAGTAAGGGCATCTGAACAGTACTGAAGTATCTCAGTTGTGTACATATCTTGTTTAAATTTTTTAAGTTGTTCGCTGCCTCCTACAGATTTCCTATTTAGGATGTCTTCAACAGGTTGGGGGTGGGGGGGAAGACACACAAATCAGGTATTGCTTAAAATAAAAATGAGTGATTAAGGACATACGTTCACAAGTCATGCTGTAGTGCTGTAGTGAATAGCAACCTTTTAACTTTACTATGACTTCTGGAGCAATATGTTCCGATTTACTCGCCACAGCAGTAGCCAGAAATCGCAGATATGGGTCGACATCTTCATTGCGGCTTAAACTCATAATAAGCTTGTCAGGAGAAAAAAAAAGGACAAAAAACATTATGAAGCTACATTTCTCCAGATACTTCCAGATATTTCAACGAGCAGTAACAAATCATCCTATTTTACTGACTTTTACTAAAAAAAGAACACTTATAAAACGACTAGGTCTGCAATGAGGTACAAAGTTTCTTAGATTGATAAAGTGGGTTATATACCTTATATACCTGGACTGTTTCTCAGTCTCTGCAATTTCAAAATAAGGAAAGGTTGCTAGGAGTCATACGTACGCGTCCTAGGGATGTTTCAGTGCCGATTACGTCAATAACGAGCGCGAGAAATGGCAAAGGTGGATGATATCACTGTCTCGCGACATAAAATGTAAAGCAGTGCCGCATGCGCAAAAATGTAAACTGTAAGAAACTCAGTGACACCTCCTTGTGCATTACGTATTTCCACAAAACTCATTAAATAGGTTGTCAAAAGTTCAGCTAGTATTTTGTACTTCTTGCAGCTGAATCATGAGCACGTACGACCGAAAAATAATTTCTGTTATAGGAAGGTATGCTGAATATTTAAGCATGAGGCATTTTTGCCCATGCAGATTTTAGACTTGAGCTACAAACGAATTCAAACGAAACGAGTTAATTAATCGAAGGATTTCGAATTTGAAAGTGTAATGTATGTCATTAATGCGCGAATACAGGTTGGACAATGTAATTTTATTACGAGTTTATTTTATAAATAAATTGTAAAACTTACGAATACTTATAAATAGTATGTTGAAGGCGTGCAGCTTGACTGTTCATTACTATTAGTGTGACCTTGTCTAGATCTGCAAGTACAGGAAAGTTAAACGTAATATCAAGAACATATAGTGATGAACTCAAAGATAAGCCATTGATTAGCCGTAGTCCGATGTATTTGTGGTATTGACATATGTAGCACCATATATAAATGGGAAAAAGTAAAATAATGAAATATTCTCTTCGTTTTATAACCTCCATACGTGGATTTTATCTGTCCATTATTAAGCCAAAGACATAAAAACATTTATAAATAAATACTGTAGATCGTATTTATAGAAGGAATGGCAGGATTTAAGAAAAACATTAAGCTCAAAAAAATATGTGGTGTATGCCCCCACACCCAAACATTTCGTTTATTGTTGCATTTCAGTGGCTTGATTGGTTGTTCTTGGACCATGGTGTTTCTGAGTGGAGGATACAGAGTAAAGATCTATGATAAACAACCAGGACAGGCAGCCAAGGCAGTCCAGAATGTGAGGTAAGTAAAGACAATAACACACTTGTAGCTACACATTAACAGAAAGTCCAAACCAGCATGACTGTGCATAATGAGTGTGAGATTAATCTTTTCAAAGGGAATATGTGTTTGACAATAAAATTTAATACAGGTCTTTTTATATTGTGTGACATGGCTGGTATTCATGATTAATCCAGTTTTCACTTAAGCAATTCTTTCTTTTTTCTGTTTATGTACATACACATCACACCCCATATGCCTTCATTTTTATCTGTCTCTTCAATTCTTTATCAATGACTGATAGTCTGAAACATTTATTAAACCATGAGAATTTTTCCACTTGATTTCCCCTGATATTTGGAACGCCTGCATTATCAGGTCTCATTCTTTATTTGGTTTAAATTTGTTATAGAAGTAGGTGACACTGCATTCATCTTAAATATATTGCAACCAGGAACCACGGGTTTGTATGAATTTTAGCATTATAAAGACAAATGTTTGACTTAATTTTCTCATGATTAGTGTACTGTGATATTGATGTACTGTGTGTGGGTACAGGTTGCAGATTGAGGAGCTACAGCAAAACCAAATGTTAAGGGGCAACCTAAACTCAGTGGAACAGCTAGCACTGCTCAGCAGCCATGAGAGTCTTTCAGAAGCTCTGGAGGGTGCCTTTTTTGTTCAGGTCAGTTCTTGCCCAATAGTAGCGCTTATTTAAATATGCTTGTGATAGACATTCTTGCATATTTTGTGGTAGCATTCTTCACTATAGTAAGCCTGTCATATGTGTCAGTATTCATCTGCCTGGATGAGAAAGATTTTAGTTGCTGCAGTAGCATGTATAACAATGGTCTACCTTAAGGGACATGGTTGCATAATTATGATCTGATTTGTGTGTGGCATGGGGGCGGCACGGTGGCGCAGTGGTTAGCGCTGCTGCCTTACGGCAAGAAGGTCCTGGGTTCGGTCCCCAAGTCTGTTGTAGGACCTTTCTGTGTGGAGTTCACATGCTCTCCCTGTGTTCGCATGGGTTTCCGCTGGGGGCTCTGGTTTCCTCCCACTGTCCAAAAGTGTGCACGATAGGTTAATTGGCGAATTTAAGTTGGCCCCGTAATTATGTGTGAGTATGTGCGCCCTGTGGTGTGTTGGTGACTGCCCAGCCCATTGACCTTGATTGTGCCTAGGATAGTTGTTCCTGGTGATGGATGGATGGATGGATGGATGGATTTGTGTGTGTTTTTGTGGCCCAGTAGGTTCACACAAGAAGGTCACTGGTTCAAGTCCTGGGGCTGGTAGACTGATGTTGCAACAGCACTTACCCCAGAAGTGCTTCGGGGTCACTGGACATTGGCTGACTCTGTGCTGTAACTCCCCAATACCCCCCCCCCCCCCCACCAAGGTTGTACTTATCTGTATGTGTGTCTCATAGAGAGCTGTCAAAAAGACAATGGTGCTGAATAAATAATCACTATTCTATAATTCAGCAAAATTATTGATCTATACAAGCAGCTTGTTTGCCTTTCTAACTACTTCATCACATTGGAGTATTACAGACATTGATGAATTTGTGTAAGCTTTTGTGCAAAATTTACCATGGAAACCTATATATAGTGCATATATTATTAATTTGTATAATAATTGCTTAATTATTGTTACTGTCACGCCCAGCTCCGTTCGATCCTCGTGTGTGCCACGCCTCCTCATTATCCACGTGTGCTTCCCCGATTGTGCCCAGCTGTTCCCTGTTATTTTGGCTTGTTTCATGTATATCAGTCCACGTCTCCCCCTGTTTCGCAGATCCTGCATTGTAATGTTACATGTTGTTAGTACCTGTCTGCCCTCTTCGCCATTAAAAACCCCGTTTGCCCGTCCAACTGGCTCTGTTCGCCTGATTACCTGCTCGCCTGCACCGCAAACCGTGACAGTTACATTGGCATTGGGTGTATCCTCTCCGTAACAGTCTAGGTTTTTTTGTAACTTTGTTGCTATCTGTCAGTATTAGGGATGCAAAATTTTGGGAATTTTCCAGTTAATTCCCATATATTCCCACTAATTCCCATGCAAAGTTTCCAAC
>JAODLC010000001.1:32285748-32296122 GCA_026781145.1 Hippopotamyrus pictus
CATCGGCTCAATACTTCGCGATTAGTTGGAGGATGTGCTCTTCTTTTAAAGAAGAGCTAATCATGGGTTGAGGTGCCACCTCTGCTCGACCCCGCCCCCATGGACGTGACGCCAATGAACACAATTTGGAATTTCAGTCCTCTTCGTTCGTATGTCTGAAAGTTCGTAAGTTCAAAGTTCGTAAGTAGAGGAGCGTCTGTATATAAATGATTAGTTCCTGTATAGCTAACCACTGAAAAATTAGAATGAAAAAAGAAGTCTATTTTTCTGTTACCTTGTCAAAGTAGGTAGTATTGACTGTACTCTAAATCATTGAATTGCTATGCTACTTAGGTTTTATGGTATAGTTGTTTATTACAGTTAGTTTGACAAGGCACTGTTTGAATATAGCAGTGTAATAAAGGGTGTGCAATACTACTAAACATGTTTTTAAGCCTTAAGCGTAATCACACTGACACATCATCTCTTATATGCTCCTACCCTCTTGTTTGCAGTGATGTCTTAATATCATATCAGTGCTTCAGACTGAGTACAGCATAGAGAGTATATTCCAATTTCACTAGTTTGTCTCCTAAATTTATGTATTTTCAACAATACATGCCTTCATAAACATATGTTTCCAAGCCAAGGGATGGAAGAGGGTTCCATTAGCTTACATTGCAAGTTACAGAACAGAGTGAGGTATGGGTGGTTGGTTTAAGGTGCAGCTTAAAAATTTTTGACTGTTGGCTGATTAATTTTCTTTTAAAAATGGTGTTCTGTCCTCTTCTGCAGGATGGGGTTATCTCTGTTCAGGACATCGACCTAGTGATGTCTGAAGGATTGGGCATGCGCTACGCTTTTAATGGTCCCCTGGAAACCATGCACCTCAATGCACCAGATGGTAGGTGACGACGACAATGATCACAAAATACCATTGTTTTCTGTGTAATCTACTAAAGGATAATTACCTACACTTTGTCCAAGCAAAAAATTTGAGATTTAGTTTATATAAATTCATATTATACGATGATAATAATAATAATAATGACATATCTTGTCATTACAGTTACCTTTCTCATGAAATATTAAATATTATTTTTTTAGCTATAGTGTGGGTCAGTTATCACTGTCAGTGTTTGTGTGTCAGTCATACTATTTAAACCCTTTCTTTCTTAGTAGAGCACGTGTCATCAACTATACTTCTCCATTTTTTCTGCTTTGGGCTGCTTTATCTGTTTCCTTTAAAATATACCCCGCTTCCTTCAGTTTAGCTTGCAGTGATCTTTTCCAGCTGTGTCTAGGTTTCCTACCCCAATCCCCTATGGATTTCATTTTGGTGACTCTGACTTTCTGGTCAACTCTATTAGCCTGCTATCTTCCACAGATCTTCATTATGGATTGTGTTTCTATTGTGGCCAAATTAGGACCATGGAAACTTATTGATGAAGGTCTGGAATCTGGTGTATGATGCTCTTGTTGTTCTACATATTTCTAATCTGTGGAGAAATATAGATATTTCTGCTATAATGGGACAGATGTGTTCCTAAACCCTCTTATGCAGAATCATTCAATAAAAATAATTGGGCTTAAAAAAAGAGTTATGGGCGGATCACACTAATTAATTAAACCATTATTGTTCAAAACACTTTATAAGATCAAGCTCTTTTAAAAATGTAAAATAACACATGCATGAATTAGGAGCTTTTTCCACTGAAGTTCAGAAGCCTAGTTTCTGGTTCAGACTTCCTGGGCTGTCTCGACCAGGAACCACAATAGGAGCAGGAGAAGCAAAAAGCTCATAAGTTAAACTTCACACATAATTTCATACAAAACTACACCATCACCCCAAAACAATGGAGGATGAGCAAGTTGTTTGGTTAGTTATTAGGGGGATCAATTGCACACTCCAAAAATTTGGGACAAATTGGATTTTACTTATATGGGCCATATTTAAATTTATTATTAAATCTGGCCAGCAGATTGATCTATTTTTTCCACAGAAAAAGAAACAATGTAATGTTATTCCACTATTCCAAGCGCTGGCAAGTTTCATCTCCAACACCACCAATATTAGTCAGGAGTATGCCAGTTATTGATCAAAATGTCCTATGCTGAAATATGGTGAGGCAAGCAAGAAAGGTATTCATCAATGCATTTAACGTAACTGAGTTAGAATTACTTTTTCTATCTGCTAATTTTTTGCTCTGCTACTTCGATCTCTTTTCTCCACACTTTTGCATAATTTCCAAGTTACCACCAGTACTTGTGGTCAGCCAACCAGCAAGTTTATCACTATAAGCCCCCTGCCCGTCCCCCAATAGTTCTTGGTTTAGCGAAAAGTACCTAGTCCAGGTTAGAGACTTAAAATGGTTTAGGAACTATCTCAGGGGAACTACAGTCGGTCTGAGTTTTTACTATGGGAATGTGACAAAAGCTCCTGGTTCCTGATATAGGTTCTGGTTCCTGAAAAAGGTTTCTGTGGTGGGAGAGCACATATTAGCTTCAATATCAAATGTATACACTCAAGAACCAGCACCTTCAGGTGCATTACTTTGCAATGCAAAACATAAATTGTGATGGATGAAATTACCAAAAAACCAATGAGCTTGAAACAACACAATTAGCAAATCGCAAAGGCTGCAGTTTAGGATATACAGATACAGCACACCTGACCCAGGGTTTAAAACTGTCTGGAGAATAGATTTGCCGTTCTCCTTGTGTGACAGTCATTCTCACCAATCCGAAGTGCCATGCTCCTCGCATGCCAGGCATGCTCAGACCAATAAGAAGTGGCCTAAGACAACTGCATATACGCCCACAAACAGCAAACACACGAAACCCAAGGAAATCACTGTATTCGCGGTGCAGAAAAACTCTGCTGCTGAGCTATAAGTCAATTACCAAATTACCAAGAGTCTGAAAGCATGTTAAGCCAGATGTGTGAGAGTTGGCAACCCTGGAAAGATACATTTTTAAAATTGTTTTACCTGAATTGATTTGTATATAAATGACATTACTTTATACAGTTAAGAAGCGGAAACTTCAACCAACATGAAATCACCAATAAATTACATCTATTTATTCAACATTATATAATGCATAAATTTTCTAAAATGCATACTGCATTTGAAGACTTTCCAGCTCTACAATTTCAGGATAGATTCAGCCACTGCATTATTAACATTACAGCTTTTTGGTTGAGAGTGTGAGATTCGCTGCTGTTATTAACACTAACGGCACATTAGCGCAAACAAAAAGGCTGCATACACCGAAGTCCATTTTGCTTGTTGTTCGCTGGCGTGGGAAAATGCAGTTCTGGTGTTATTAGGGGTCCAAGCAGCGTCAGATGCAACATCGTTATTGTATTTCTTTTTACTTGAATTGTTCTCATTATTACTTCATTTAAGTGAACACAGTCACATATTTTGTGATAGATTTAAGTTTGATTGTTCTGCTAACTTTAAAAAAGTAACAAATACATGTTGAAAGCAATCCATATCTTTAAGTTCTCATCCTTGCATTAGAATATTCTCCTGAGACCCAAGGAAAAAAGTGTCCTTCAATTTGAGGTTCTTTGTCTTTGGAGGAAATCAGACATCTTACAATTTAGATTTTTTTCAAATTTATTTTTATTTTTAATTTCACAGCATGTCCTCTTTAGTGTATAACAGGAATAAATATGTTTCCTAACAACAGTGAAAAGATAGATGCAAAAATAAAATGTCCACTACAATGGACATAAATGAATGGGTGGGGTCTCAGGAGAATATAGACCAGTTCATCTTTTGGTGGTATCTTATGAAGTAATACTACGTCATATGTTTTATATTTATTACACACTGAATACTGAAACTTAACTTATAAAGTTAAAAAAGCATATTACAAATTAAATGGTAATGGCAATATCTGTCAGAAAAATAGCAGTTAGATATTTTCTCCAAGTGGCTCAACCCTAATTTATGTTATATAGACATCTTTCCCCTATTTGTCAAACCTACAGTATATAAGCCAGTTTATATTTTGGAAACAAACATCATATCGGGACTGCCAGCACTGATTTTACATGTGTGTTGAATATTTGGAGCTTAGTGTTTGGGATACTTTGGAGTTCCAGATGGGTCTGAGAGTCAGAAAGACTGTCCTTTCCCTATCCATTCCTAAATGCTGCATCTGCTCCTCTCTTCCATTCTTCCCAATGGTACTGCCAAGGTATGTGAAGATTTTAACTTCCTCCAGGTCTGTTCCTTCCAAACCTGATGCAATCATCACTGCTGTTGTTTGTGTGCATGGCTTTGGTCTTGTTTTTATTGATAATGAACCCTGTCCTGGCTGATGAGGCTGCTAGCTGAGATGTCTTAATTTGTGTGTTTCTGATGCTAGAACTTTGTCACCAGCAATGTCTGTCATCCAACTACAACCAAAGTACCAAGTTCTGTCATTTTGTGTTTTTTTGCATGGTATATGTCTGTAGGTTTCCCTGTAAAAAACAGCTGTGCCCTGTGGTCTTTCAGGTTTGGAAGACTACTTAAGGCGTTACAAAGAGGGTATGCAGAGGGTTCTGTCATCTTTTGGGCCAGTTCCTGAGTTTTCTGACAAAGAAGCAGAAGTATTTATTCAGGTTTGTATGCATTTTTTGCATAATATTATTGCAAGAATGCAGTCTTCAAATAGATCATAAATTTAAGCTTCAAGTTAGTTTTGCTCTTCAAAAGCGTGTTACAGGTCTCAAATAAATAATAATAATAATAATCATCATCATCATCATCATCATCATCATCATCGTCGATACTTTATTGATCCCCATGGGGAAATTATCTTTATGCTTCCCTCAACTTGCTCTTTGTAGAGTAAGTTGTCCGTGAAGGGCAGCCACCCGTAGCGGCTCCCAGGGAGATGGGGGTTAAGGACCCGCAGACGTGCTGAGGCTGGGTTTAAACCGGCAACCTTGTGATTACAGGCACACAGGTTTAGCCCACTGAAATATATAAAAATTAATCCTGTCAAACAATTAAATTTTTTAACCAAATTAATCACAGGGTTGCTGTGGATTAATTTCAATTAATCACGATTAAATATCCTTCATTTTTAATCTATATTAATCACATTTCATTTTGCATGAGCAAACAGACTCAAGAAAGAAGGGAATATATATGCACTTAACGTGTTTACTGAACATCTTGAACACGAGTCGGATGCATTCCATCTGCCAGAGAATTGCAATACCATGGACCCATATCAAAAAGCAAGATTCTTTGCTTAGCTGGACAACTTGTCGGATTTAAGGTACCTCTGTTTAAATGGTCTTTATCTTCATTCACTTACAATTAGCCCAAACTACCGTACATCCGACAAAAAATCTGACTAATCATGAAATCCAGTTCTACCTGGTTAATTGCCATTGTTAGCAATATCAGTTAACACATTACACTCGGTGCTTTACAGTACGTATAAAACTCCACAGATAAGTTGGACGGTATACTGTGTGCAACCGATTTAATGAGCCACAAATGAGTAGTAGTGCTTAAACAGTATAAAACTACAACTTTCCCTTCTGTTGAAGGACACAGCCATCTTGGATTCTGAACTCAGGATTCTCTGTGCTGCTCCGAGATATTTCTGGGATCTCCGAGAAATAGGAGCGCACATGTCGTCACTTAATTCCGTCGTCACTTAATTCTTCAAAACTCAGAATACCAGTTCCTAGGGGAAATGGAATGCACCAAAACTGCCTGAAATGGGTTGACAGAGACATTTCAGGGATTTTGAGTCACAGATGGGTTAAAAATTAATTGCGTTAAAAATTTTAATCAGATTAATCATGAAGATGGATTAATCCGCGTTAACCCGTTAATTTTGACAGCCCTAATAAAAAATATATATATAATGAAGGAAAATATTCCTTTTGAGATGTGATTTAGTATTTGGACTGATGGAGGAAACTGGAGTATGTTGTGGAAACTCGTGCAACATGGGGAGAACATCCAAAATCCACACACAAGGCAGAGATGACATTCAAACTCCTGCCCATGGAGATGTATGGCAACTGTGTTACCCACTCAGTCATTGTGTCACCCTCATTTTTGCATTAGATTATAAATGTAAGGGCTATATTTTTAATGTAACCCATCCTACTACACGCCCACGTCTGCACAGCACTCGTTTGTTTGCTTGCCGTTGAATTAGTCTCAAAACCGCGGACCACACGCACATAGGCGCTAGCGAGCCGAAAACCCATCCAGAGAATAACTTAGTGTAAGACTTCCTTGCTCCAACATCATGACAGAGTGTGAAACTGGCTGTTCTCTCATCGACTGGAGCAATCAGCAACTGTTCCCACCTCCAAAGTCTCAAAAATCAACCTGTCGAGCGAGTGAGTGTTGTGCAGACACAAGCGTGTAGGGAGGGTCCAGCGAGTACGAGCACATAGAGAGGATGGGTTTTCTGCTTCTGATCGCATGCATGGGCGTGGTCCGGTCAATTCACGTCCCATACTTACTTATTTCGTTTTCGGCAGCCTGTAAAAAAGTAGCTTGTATTACTTGTTAAACCAATTTGTATAGTCAGTTGCACAACAGCTTTTTCCTATTTTACATGTGTTTTTTGCGGCATTCAAGCTGAATGCTAATGCTGCCACTCAGTGGGTGTGAGTGTGGTGACTTCCGCCTGCTGTGACATCATGTGCATAACCTTTGCAGTAGGAGGAGCGTAAGAACATTAGATAAGAGATACTAAGTTCTATTGTTTCTTATTCTCCTATGCAGGACATGCATAAACATATTCCCAGCAGCCAACTGTCAGTCCGGAGAGAGCAACGAAATAACCTTGTTATGGGCTTGGCCAAGCTGAAGCAAATGTCTGAATAACTCTTTACTTGAAACTTGGTTAAAAAACAAATCATGTTTAGATGATTTGAAATCTGAATGAATAATTCAAATATAGTACTAACAGTGGAACACACACTAACAGGAGCACTAGCAGTGGAACACTGAATCGATGTCATAGCAAGCATGACAGAATAAAGTCATATCCATGTAGGGGAAGGTATATAAATGGATTTTTTAAAAGTCCTGATTATTTCATAGAATGTTACATTAAAATTTCTGTTTTTCTTTACAAAATGTAGATTCTAAATGTGTGCTCAGATTATTTGAAAAAAATAAAAGTCTTTCTATAAATCACAGTAAATTATTGTTTGACTGTCCAAATCCTCAGCCTACTAATTCATTAAAGCTCACTGGTTGTGGTTTGGCAAAAAACTCTGAAGAAAGAATAAGTTGTACTTTGGTTTCCTGTGACATGCATTTTAAATTACATGAAAGAATATTTTTTACAAAGGTTGGTGTAAAATTATTTTTACTTAGGAACTTTCTTTTCTTTGCCAAAATCGTCCTTGAACTATTCTTTGTTTTTGAATATAGTATTTACCTATAGATAATATAAACAAAATCACCTCTATAACAACATGAGCATTATATGACGTTTATTACATGGGTGTGCGGGTGCCCTTACATGCCCATTTGTTCCAACATCGAGCGACTGTGACATCTGCATGCCCCACATGCCGGGCAGTTGCACGATATGACCACCCAGCCTCATACAAACCCACATTGCGACCCCTATCAAATTCTGTCAAGTACCAGTAATGCTGTCTAATGCATCTACGAAGCATCCTCTGTGTCTGGTGACTGGACGTGCCAGCTCCTTGCAAATCGAATGATTTACATACCCATCTCTGGTCTTGCATGTGTACCAAATTACATTCAGAAAGGACCATTACTTATGAGTGCTTATTTTTTTTTGTCACTGAGTGGAGATCTGTAAACTAATTAAGGTTCAAATGAAATAAATCAGTAATTCAGTTATAGTAACTTTCCACTCCATCCTGAGAAGGATAATACCCGATATCCCCTAAAAACAAAATATTTATAATTACATATATTACATATATATTATATAATATATATTTATAATTATAATATTACAAAAAAAACTAATAATGCTTACAGGTTCAGAGGCATTATAGCCTCTCTACAAGAGTTGTGGGTACAGCCCTGACTCTCTGTGAGCACATGCTATCCTTCACATTTCCTGCTGGTGCATAGGCTTCCTCCCAATATATGTAGTTAAAACTAGTGCCTCAGAATTGCTCATAGTGTGTCAATGTGTAGCTTGTGATAGCACAGTATCCCAGCTAGGGGGTCCCCTTTCCATATGCTTCCTGGGGTAGGAATCCGCCGTAGGATTGCCAGCCTACATAGAATAAATGGTTATGGAAAGTAGATGGTTCAGGAATAACCAGATGTGGAATCTTGTATTTTATATCAATAACCTAAAAACTCATTCTGTTATGGTTTGGGAATTTCTTAATATCAGATTTATTTGTGCGTGATGACTTCTCATTAATAACAGTCATAGGTTAGTTCTGCTTGGGCTCAGACCGAATATGTGTGATTGCAACCTTTTATCTTAGTCTATTGTCTTCTTCTACTAGCTTCACAGCTTTCCGCCACTGGTGTGTGGATGTTTGTGTGGATGGGTGAATGTGAGGCATAAATTGTAATGCGCTTTGTGTACTCATAGGAGTAGAAAAGCGCTATAGGTAGGGTAAGCTGGTGTGCTGTACCCCTGGAGTAAATAGTACATAATTACTATACAAGTATTTATTTATCAATTATTAATTCATTACAATTAGTAATTAATTAGGTTATGGACCAGTTTGAATTTATTTGTATAATAAAAATTGTATAATAAAGTGACCCAATCAGTAAATCATTCACAATAAGAAAAAGTGTCACTATAATTAGTCCATTGAGTTTTGGTTATGATGGAGTTTAGCTCAGAACAGTGAGAATTATCCTTCTTTTCATACACGTGAGAGGTATCATCCATACTGAAATTCACACAAAGGCAATTAAGGTAAAAAATACAAAATAGGCTAGACAAGAACAACCCTGATGAGAACTTTACTGTTTTTGAGAACATGTGGTTTCATTCATTAAAGTGAATAACAAAAAAGGAATATGGTCCAAATCTCTAAATGAATAAGATCGGAATTCTTCTTACGTGCAGAACTTTGACAAATGGGTATAATGTTCTATTTACATGAGTAGGAATAAGGAATTAACTTTCCAAAATAGTATGCAGTATTAAACAGTGTGCATTATTGGATTGGTTTCTGCCTGAGGGTGTTTGGTAGTTGGTAAGATCGGTTCCATTATAGATCGTGACCTTGTTACAGACATATGGTATCTCAGGACCTTCCAGAATCGGCGGTTAGGAGGAGCTGTTGGATCCCCTCTGCATGGTTTCCACCTTAAAGCACCCTGCTTCTGCTTTACATAGTTCACTGACTCTGGGAGAAGAGAGTAGTCAATGTTTTCATCCATCTCCAACAGAATGACTTGGAACGTGTCCTTGATCAGAGCATCATAAAGGCCAATTTGCTGTTCAAATACATCCTGGAACTGGTTTAGTCGTTCATTTTGGTCCAGATCATTTGGGCTTATCGTTGAAACAACAATGATCATTCTCCTGCTTTTCCTAATAGTGTCAGCAATGATGTCATGGATTGCTGGAAAAATAACCTAATGGTTAACTTGCATAGTGGTTATAATAAAGTTGGTGCATTAGAGTGCCATAACTTTAAATAAAATACATCATGTCATTCATTCATACCTTTTCATTCATAACTGCCTCATTCAATTTACCTTCATGTATATAGACTTATTGTTATACAACTGGTATAACTTCTGTGAGAGCAATTTAACAAAAGTGCACATTTAAAATGGCATGGTTCTTCTCAGGGGCAGATAATTCAGACAGAAAAATATATCTCAGTATGTGCCAGTGTGGCAGACTTGCATTTAAGTGCACATGCATACTCCAAGACAGCTCAGGTGAATCTTACCCTCTCCAGGCAAATTGTCTCGTCCTCTAATGAAGAGTTTGTATCCATGCAGTCCTTCTAGCACCTCAGGCAGGATGTGCATGACGAAGTTCTCAGCGTGAGAAGAACACAGGTTGTTGTGATGAAGATAACTCACATAAGCATCGTAGAGTTTTCCATCTGAAACTGCACATTCCCAGAAAATGATTCAACAATCAGGCATTCTGTTCTTGTTTTTGTACAGTGTAACAGGAAATCAAGTTCAAAAGATATCCAGGCCTTCAACAGTGTCAGACATTATCCAACACGTCCAGATAACTTAATACAAAGGCTTTTGACTTTCGACTTGATCGCTGAGAATTTTTAACTGAACGGTTTGTTACCAAATGAAGTCTAAAGTTCAATATTTTGCCAATGCATGTTGTGTTCACCTGGGGGTGGGGCTCGATGGCGAGCGCCTGGTGGCCAGGCCTATACCCATGGGGCCTGGCCGGGCACAGCCCGAA
>JAODLC010000001.1:32296222-32309490 GCA_026781145.1 Hippopotamyrus pictus
GCCTCGGGATTCCCCCAGAGGAGCTGGATGAAGTGGCTGGGGAGAGGGAAGTCTGGGTTTCCCTCCTGAGACTACTGCCCCTGCGACCCGACTTCGGATAAGCGGGAGACAATGGATGGATGGATGGATGTTGTGTTCATTGGAAAGCCTTTGGCATTAACTGCTCGTTAAAATTTTCCTGGAAAATGGCATTTTTTAATTGAGATATGATTAATCATTAACATATTTTGCTACTTCGAACTCAGAACAATAACACCTTCTGGAATGTAAGTTTCACTCTAAATCTCAGTCGTATCCCAAAACCGATTCCAGGCCTTCCTAAATTTCAGTGACAAGAAAAAATGTGAATAAATAAGCACATATCCCCCCAATAAGAACCGCACTGTATACTACTACTACTACTATTATTATAATTGTTATTATTATTATCATCAAGACTGAAATCTACCAAGAAACTGCCAGTTATTCTATGTACTTACTTATATTGGGGCAGAAAACTTGCCGCATACCTCTGAAGCCCAATACCAAGTCAACCTTGAAGAAATGGTATACCACTGAGATGACAGCCATGGGTATAACCACACAGAGTAAAACATAGATATAAAAGGTTCCGTCATTGGCTAAGGAGGAAAAATGGGAAAAATATTAATTCAGATTTCATAATTTGCTTATTTTTATCCATTTGTTCAGTTACTGTCTAACTCGAATACAATTCTGCTTCATACAGCACAATAAAATCTGAATATTTATTTCAGTAATAATAATATACTTGTCCCGGTACCTGGAGTCAGTTGTATCAGTCCCACATCACGCCCGACTGAGTTATAAACGATGCAGCGGAAAGGCACATGGAAAAACTCTTTCCGAACTTCACCAATAGACAATCTGGACACACTATACATCTTGGAACTCCCTTGTTTCACACTGGAAACCAGGCTTGTCAAAAGCAAAACAAATAAATAGAAAAAAAGGCCACTTGTACACAAAAAACACTGAGTTTGTCAAAGAATTAAATCTAAACATTCTTCTATGTTTCTAGAACTTCTATATTATATTTACCAGAAATTTATATTATTATTAGACTTTTTAGAAGTTCTAATCATAAACAAATCACCTTTGTTAGAGTACATTTGTTATGAGCTTATGATAAATGAGAAAAAAACTGGCTGAACTGCATGTTTTACTTACAATTCCAGACGTTCACTCAGATCCTGGTATTGGTTAATAAAGGTGTAGTTGAACATCCAGTAGATTACAGTCTCATTCATTGCCTTTTCACTTAATCCAATGAATGCTTTACATTCTAACTCTGCTTTCAAACCTGGATAACAAAAGTGTAGAAAATTATTAAGAATAACAGAAATAAGAACACGTATTTCTCACATAAAACAATGTATGACTCAGTGACTGATGGTTTTTACTTGAAATATGAATTACATATATAATTCTTTCTAAATAATGATCATATTGCAGTGATGCCTCTACATGTAATTAATAGAATGTGCATAGAATGTGCAGTCTGACCATAAAATATACAAAAAAAAACCCACTTTACTTAAGGCAGTGTTTTTAGTAAATTATAAACACATTCATACTGAATTGTGATACATTCATAAAGCATTATAAACATGGCTATAAATATTTATAAAAAGGCATAACACATTATAGCCATGTTTATTGTGCATTATGACTGCCTTATGAGGCTCTCATCTATAATGATTTTTATCACATTGTGGGTGGTAACATTTTACATGAGGGGACATGAATAATGTAATAGTATACTGAATGCATGAATTGGCCAGCAACTAAGTGTTTGTTAGTACTGATCCCATGTTCATTCATCATTAATAAATCATGACAGTTCATGTATTTCATGGGGAAACCTATATTAGTTCTTGTGAATTGAAGTGAATTGCTTTGCAGAAGTGGCCACTGCTACCAGAATCACAGTTTTTCTATGGCAGAAGGTCTGTTATAAAGACAATGTAATATGCAACTAGGGGTTTCTGTAGCACACGCAGTAAGTGAAGTAAGCCATCCTGTTGGCACCTAGGAAATGAAACTAACAGCCCGTTCTGCGAGATACAAAGTGTCCTATTTTACACCTGGTGCAAAGTGATGTCAGGCACAACACAAGTGTCTTTGCTGGCATGAGCTCGACATGGTTGTCATTTTTATATTCAGCATCCGTGTCATTTGACCCATCTGAGCATGTGAAAGATCATTAATATGTCAAAATATTTTAAGAAGTATACACTATATGGAAAAAAGTACTAGGAAACACCTCTTATTCACTGAATTCAGGCATTTCATTCAGCCCCATTGCCACAGGTGTATAAGATCGAGCACCTAGCCATGCAGTCAGGTTTACAGTCATCAGTGAAAGAATGGGTCATTCTGAAGAGTTCAGTGAAGTCAAGCGTGGTACTGTCATAGGATGCCACCTTTGCAACAAGTAAGTTCATGAAATTTCTTCCCTGCTAGATATTCCACAGTCAACTGTGAGTGGTATTATTGCAAAATGGAAGCATTTAAGAAAAGCAGAAACTCATCCATGAAGTGGCAGACCACGTAAAGTAACAGAGCAGAGTTGCTCTGGACGTGCTGAGGTGCAAAGTGCATAAAAGTCGCCAACACTCTGCTGACTCAATAACTACGGAGTTCCAAACTTCCTCTGACATTAACCGCAGCACAAAAATTGTGTGCCGAGAGCTTCTTGGCATGGGCTTCCATGGATGAGCAGCTGTACAGAAACCTCACATCACCAATGCAATGCCAAGCATTGGATGGAGTGGTGTAAACCACACTGTCACTGGACTCTAGAGCAGTGGAAATATGTTCTACACAGTGATGAATCACACTTCTCTGTCTGACAGTCTGATGGACAAGTCTGGGTTTAGTAGGTCCCAGAGGAACATATATTTTAAACAGTTTTTTCTTATTCCAGGTTTTGTACAGGTACATGATATAACATTTTTCATTGTAAAATGTATAACTGTATCCTATGTTTTTTTCTTTGTTCCATCGTCCTTTGTTGGGTATAAAATGCATGATTTTTGTGACTCTGGCATCCCTTGATACATGATATTTTTTCATTGCTAAATCATCTTTTGAAAATTAAGCTCAAAATAATAACGTACAATGTCAAATAATATGTTGTTTTCAAGATACAAAGATGGGACATGCTTGTACCTCCCTTCTATATAAATTAATATGAATAAGGCAATAGGGCAAAAGAACAGAAAAAAAACATTGTATTAACTTTGCAGGAAGCATTGACACCAGAGTTTCTCAGGGAGCTTTGCTTAGTTACTATTGAATCCATATCTTTGACCATGTTCACAGTATGACTTTACCTACCTGCTTTCACTGCCACAATTTCATTTCGAGGTTGCATCACTTTAGGTGGCAGCAGTATTGGATCTGCCAAAATAGATATCACAGCAAAAACATGAGTATGAATAAATAAATAAACAAATTAAAACATAATTAATTTGACAGATACCATAAAATACCACAGGGTACAACATGGTATAATACAATATAAAGTGACATAATAAGTTATAAAACAGATTTTAGGATGTACTTCCTGCTGTTAATTTTAATCATCCATCAATCCACTGACTGCCACTTATCCAGGTCCAGATCGCAGGGCAGCAGCCTGAGCAGAGATACCCAGATGTCCCACTCCCCAGCCACTTCCTCCAGCTCCTCCAGAGGGATACCCAGGAGCTCTCAGGCCAGCCAAGAGATATAATCTATCCAGCGTGTCCTAGGTCTGCCCAGGATCTTGCCCTGATTGAACAGGCCTAGAGCACCTCCACAGAGAGGCATCCAAGAGGCATCCTAGACAGATGCCCACACCACTTCATCTGGCTTTCGATCCAGAGGAGCAACAGTTTTTTCACTGAGTCCATGTCAGATGACCAAGCTCCTTACCCTATATACATATATCTTTAAGGCTGAGCACCAACAATTTATGAAGGAAGCTCATTTTCACTATTTCTATAAGAGATCTCATAGGTAAAGGTAGAAATGCATTGACCAGTAAATCAAAAGCTTTGCCTTTTGACTCAGCTCTCTCTTCACCATGACAGACCATACAGTAGATGCTAATGCTGCACCGATCCACCTGTCAATCTCCCACTCCATTCTTTCCTTACTCATGAACAAGACCCTGAGATACTTGAACTCCTCAGCTTGGGGCTGTAACTCATCTCCAACCTGAAGGGGGCAATCTACCCTTTTCCAGTTAATAGCCATGGCCTCAGACTTGGAGGTGCTGATCCTCATTCCGGCCTGCAGCTGCAATCCATTCCAGTGTACACTGGAAGTCACAGCTCAATGAAGCCAACAGGACCACATATTCTATAAAGAGCAAAGATGCGATCCTGAGGTCACCAAGCTGGACACCCTCCACCCCCTGGCTGCTCCTAGAAATTCTATCCATAAAGGTTATGAACTGAATTGGTGACAAAGGGCAGCCCTGGTGGAGTCCAACACTCACTGGGAACAAGTTACTGCCAGCAATATGTGCCTTTCCACCACAGTTCAGAACCTAGTTGCTGCTTCCGAGTTCCTGAACCATCTTGACTGGGAACTTTTGTAACTCCTGGGCACTTTCGTGTGTCATTTTCTGAATCTCAAAACCAAAAAACCAAAAGACCTTTTCCATAGTCTCATAAAACTCCTACACCACAGGTTTTGCTTCCACACTGCCAAAGCCACATTTTGCTGAGCCTATTGGTACATTTCAGCTGCTTCTGGAGTCTCACAAACTAACCAGGCTTAGAAGGCTTCCTTCTTCAGCCTTACGGCTCCCTTTACCACTGGTGTCCGCCACCGGGTTTAGAGGTTGCCACTGCAGCAGGTTCTAACAAACAGGGCCGCAGCTCTGCACAGCCACCTCAGGAATGGAGACACAGAACATTGCTTATTCAGGCTCAATGTCTCCAACCTCCCTTGTAATGCAAGGTAAGTTCTGCTGGAGGTGTGAGTTGAATATCTCCTGGACACGAGCCTCTGCTCCAAGCATACCCTCACTATGGTTGTGTTAACCACATCTGTCTGACATTTCCCCCCATCATCTTATCCAACTCATCGCCAAATGGTGATTAGATGATGACTCAGCTGCTCTCTTTACCCAAGTGCCTGAGACATGCAGTTGCAGATCCAGTGATACAATTACACAATCTGTCATCAAGCTACGGCCTAGGGTGTTCTGGTAGATGCACTTATGAACACCTTATGATCAAACATTGTGTTTGTTATGGAAAAATTGTGGTTAGTACAGAAGTCCCATAACAGAGCACCACTTGGGTACAGATTGGCAGGCAGCTCCTTCCAATCACACCCCTGCAGATTTCACTGCTGTTACCCATCTGAGCATTAATGAGCAATGCAGCCTTCAGAGGGGATGCCATCCAGAACCCCACCCTAGGTCTCCAAGAAGGTCAGATACTCTGAAGTGTTCGGTGTATAAGCACAGCCAACAGTCAGAGCCCATCCCACAACTCGAGATGGAAGGGAGGCGACCCTCTCTTTCACCAAGGTGAACTCTAATGTACAAGCACTGAACTGGGATGCTATGAGTAAACACATACCAGGCCAATACCTCTCACCCATGGCAACTCCAGAGTGGAAGAGAGTCCAGCCCCTCTCCAGAAATTTGGTTCCAGAACCAACACCATGCATTGAAGTGACATTTCATGTCCCTAAAGCTGGTTTTAGTAGCTGATGATTGGACTGGCAAGGCCCCTGCCTTCGATTGCTGACCGATTTACATATTTACATTGTACTGGACCTCCATGCCCCCACGTAGGTTGTGGGCCTACAGGAGGACTTTTATACATATTATTGACATTTTGTGCTAACAATTAAATGCATTCAGTATTATTGAACACAACCAAGGAGGGGTGGTATAATTGTTATTGGAAACAATATGGATATTAAAGTAACAAAAAAAAATTCACATCCGAAATTGCAAACATAGAATATTTAATTTTTACCATTCTTAACTTTCAGTAGAGTTGTCCGTGATGCCGTGTAGTTCTTATTCTCATAAATAAAATTTATCTGACATGTGTATTTTCCAGCACTCTTCTCGGTGATGTTACGTATTAGCAATTTTTGATCATGTCTACCTAGTTGGTTACAGTCCTGCAAAAATAATTCATTTATAATTTTTTTTGTATAAAGAAAAAAAAGCAGAAATTGTGTGACATGAAATTAAATTTCACAGTTCAAGCAGAGACAGCTGAATACTTATTTAATGTTATACAGTTTATGGACTTTGAATGTGTATAAATTTAATATTGAGGGTTAACAACACTCCTTCCCTTCTGGAAACAATATTAATACTTAATATTATTAGAGTTTCCCCTGACATGGTGTCTTACCTTTAGCCAATTCACTTCCACTTTCTGACCGATAGTGAAGATAATGTCCTGCCTGCAGAAGAGTTTGCGAGTGGTTCCCAACTGAAACTGTTTAATGTCACTTTGACGTGGACAAAAACCACTTTCCACAGAAAGGATCATCTTCGTTATCTTTCTTCTGTTGCTGTGGAATTATTTTAATGACACATAAATAGATGGAGATGGAAAAAAAAGATGTGAAAAATTACCTGAATCTCTGTAGTATTTTGACCCAAAACATGATCCCATTTCTATTAATTTAACCCAAAATTGAAAAAGTTGGGGGGAGGGGGGCTTTAGTGCTATCTAGCCATCAAGCTTATTCTGCTGGGCGTTGCCTAGTTTTGGCAGCTGTAGAAGTGTCACAGAAGATATGAGCACACCAGCACTATGTTCTGCACAGTGATACGATTAGGTGTGTGGAGTTTGGTAGAAGAAAATAGCATATAATAGTATATAAACTGCTCACTGAATTATCTTGAGTAACTGGGTCATGATTTCTGGTAAGAGACATTGCTGATGAAATTTTCAAATGTATTATTGGAGCTTTAATCACCACAGAAAGAATGCCATTCAGTTCTATTATATCCAAGAGAAGACCAACATTTCTATGACCAATATCTCCAAAACTAGGCAACTCCCAGCAGAACAACCTAGATGAATAGATAGCACTAAAGCCCACTGAAATATATATCTTTTTCAGTTTTGTCAATGAAACTTCTAATACAGTGTTACAAATTTTTGCTTTGTTAATAACATTCCCATCACCATTTTTAATGCAGTATTACATTTTTAATAAATATCAATTGTAATTTTGGCAAAAAAAATTCTACAGAACACTAGATTTATTAACGTTAGAATGGGCTGAAGGCTAAAGACTGAAGATCTGCAACCATTACCCTAAGGTTCATATTATACCTTGTTGTTGGAGTTATTGTTTTGGATCACTACTCCTAGGAACTACAGCTCTGGAAAAAATTTAGAGACCACAGCACAATTTTTTAGTTTCACTTCCTTTTCAATGTATGGGTATGCTCTCCTTGGATTGCCACCTTATCGTGGTAGAGGGGTTTGCATGCCTTAGTGACCCTGGGGGCAGTTGCCCCTGGTAGGGTCTCCCAAGGCAAAAAGGTCCCAGGTGAGGGGTCAGATGAAGAGCAATCCAAAAAACCTATGATGTAAAAATATCACAGCAAGGTCTCGTTACCCTTGCCAGGACCCCACCCTAGAGCCAGGTCTGGGGAGGGGCTTGTTGGAGAGTGCCTGGTGGCTGGGCATTGGCCCGTGGGGTCTGGCTGGGCCCAGCCTGAAAGAGGTACACGGAACCGTCCCCAGGTGGGCCCACCACCTGCAAGAGCAATGTCATGGGTTCGGTACGATGTGGATCGGGTGGCAACCAAGGGAGACCCTGGCGGACCGATCCCCTGCTGACTAAACTGGCTTTTGGGACATGGAATGTCACTTCTCTCGTGCCTGAGCTTGTGCGTGAGGCTGAGAGATATTGGCTAGATATAGTCGGGTTCACCTCAACACATAGCGTGGGCTCTGGAACCAATCTCCTGGAGAGGGGCTGGATACTCTTTTCTTCTAGAGTTGCAGTGGATGAGCGATGCCAGGCTGGGGTAGGGTTACTGGTGGCCCCACAGCCATTAACATCGGAGTTTACCCGGGTGGACATGAGGACTATCTCCCTACAGGTTGGGGAGAGGTCTCTGTCATTTGTATCTAGGCGCCGAATAACAGTTCAGAGTACCTAGCCTTCTTGGACTGCCTGAGTGGTGTGCTGGTTAGCACACCACAAGGGGATTCCATCCTCAAACTGGGGGACTTCAACGCTCACGTGGACAATGACAGTGTGGCCTGGAGGGGGATGATTTGGAGGAATGTACCCCTGATCTGAACCAGAGTGATGTTCTGTTGTTGGACTTCTGTGCAATGCATAGTTTGTCCATAACAAACACCATGTTCTAGCATAAGGCTGTCAACTGATCACCACCTGGTAGTGAGTTGGCTCAGGTGGCAGGGGAGGAAGCTGGTCAAACCTGGCAGGCCTAAGCGTATAGTGAGGGTCTGCTGGGAATGCCTGGCAGAGGCTCCTGTTTGCCAGATCTTCAACTCGCACCTCAGGCAAAACTCCAAGTGTGTACCGGGGGCGGTTGGGGACATTAAGTCTGAATGGACATTGTTTCAGACCTCCATTGTGGAAGCAGCCGTATGGAGCTGTGACTGCAGGGTGGTTAGTGCCAGTCGTGGTGGTAATCCATGTACCCGATGGTGGACACCAGAGGTGAGGGGGGCTGTCAAGTTCAAGAAGGAGGACTACTGAAAATTATTAGCCCGGGGGTCTCTGGAAGCAGCTGACAGGTACCGGCAGGCCAGACAGAACACGGCTTAGGAAGCTTCTGCCAAACCATCCGGAATATCAGGAGGGGGAAGCAGCTCCTGGTTCCTACTGTTAACAGTGGGGAGGGGGTGCTGTTGACTTCATCTGGGGACATCATCCAGACATGGAAGGAATACTTTGAGGACCTCCTCAACCCTGCCTCAGATACATCAATGCGTATAGCCTTTGAGACATCATAGGGCACGGGGGCAAACTTGCCCATCACTGGGGCTGAGGTTGCCATGGTGGTTAAAGAGCTCCTTGGCGGCCAGGCCCCGGGGGAGGACGAGACTCATCTGGGGTACCTGAAGGGTTTGGATGTTGTGAGGCTGTCACGGCTGATAAACCTTCTCAACAGTGTGTGTAGGTCTGGGACAGTACCGCTTCATTGGCAGACTGGGGTGGTGGTTTCCTTATTTAAGAAAGGGGACCAGAGAGTGTGTTCCACCTACAGGGGGATCACATTTCTCAGCCTTCCTGGGAAAGTCTATTCTGGGGTACTGGAGAGGAGGGTGACATTGATAGTCGAATCTCGGATTTAGGAAGAACAATGCGGTTTTCGTCCTGGTCATGGAACACTGGTCCAGCTTTTTACCCTAGCGAGGGTACTGGAGGGAGCCTGGGACTTTGCTCATCCATTCTACATGTGTTTTGTTGACTTGGAGAAGGCTAACAACTGGATTCCCCAAGGTGCTTTGGAGTTTGGGGCTCGGAGCCCGTTACTGTGGGCGATTCGGTCCCTATATGAATGGAGCAGAAGCTTGGTCTGCATTGCTGGTAATAAATTGGACGTGTTCCCAGTGCGTTTTGGCTCCGCCAGGGCTGCCCTTTGTCACCAGTCCTTTTTATAATATTTATGGCCAGGTGCAACCAGGGTTTTGAGGGTGTCCAGTTTGATGGCCTCAAGATGGCGTCATTACTTTTTGTGGATGATGTAGTCCTGTTGGTTTCATCTGCTGGGGATCTGCAACGAGCGGGTCGCAGCCGAGTGCGAAGCTGTGGGGATGAGGACCAGCACCTTCAAGTCTGAGACCATGATTCTCAACCAGAAATGGGTGGATTGCCCTCTTCAGGTCAGGGAGGCGGTACTGCCTCAAGTGGAGGGTCCAAGTATCTCGGGGTCTCATTCAGTGGTGGTAGAAGATATTGAGAGCTGGATAGACAGATCTGCAGTTTTACGGGAGCTTAATCGGTTTGGCGTGGCCAAAAAAGAACTGAGCCTGAAAACAAAGCTCTCAATCTATTGGTCCATCTTCGTTCCTACCCTCACCTATAGTCATGAGCTGTGAGTAGTGACCGAAATAATGAGATTTTGGATAGAGGCGGCCAAAATGAGGTTTCTCCACAGGGTGTCTGGGTTCTCCCTTAGAGATAGGGTGAGAAGTTTGGATTTCCGGGAGAGTCTCAGAGTAGATCCGCTGCTCCTCCACGTCGAAAGGAGCTAGTTGAGGTGGTTTGGACACCTGGTGTGAAAGCCTCCTGGGTGGTTACCTGGAGAGGTTTTCTGTGCATGTCCTAAATGGAGGAGGCCCCGGGGCAGACCCAGCTGGAGGGATTATATCACTTGGCTGGCCTGGGAATGCCTTGGCACCCCCCCAGAAGAGCTGGTAGAGGTGGCTAGGGAGATGGAGGTCAGAGTATCTCTCCTGAAGTTGTTACCCCCGTGACCAAGATCCCGGACAAGCGGATGGTGATGGATGGAAATGCTTTTGTATACAATTTTTTTTTTGTTAAATCCAATCTAGCTGTTCTCTGTTTTTCATTGATGAAGTTTCTGCCTTGCTTTATGGAACTTCAGTCCTGCTTCTAGGAGCCTGTTACAAACTTGTCCTAGCAGTGCACTTCACACCACTTAATGTTTCCCATTCTTTTTGAAGGTCACTTGATGTCATTCTCTGATTTATGGTAAGCTGGTGATCATCTCTGGCATTAGAAAGTCTCTCATACCCTCTACCTGGCTAGTTTTTGGACGTTCCCAGTGTCTCCTGTTTCACATTGTTCTTGTGTACTGAGATCTTAGTAATTTTGAGTCTGGAAGCAACCTGCCAATCAGTTTAGCCTTCTGCCAGCAAACCAGGTTTAAACCAGGATTTATCAATGCAGATTTTTTTTTAAATGGAGTGGTCTCTCAAATTTTTCCAGAACTGTATATGATCACAATAGTGAATGTTCAGTACCTATCTGCAGGGTCATAGTCAGGGTTTGAGAAATAGTGAGATCCAAGATCCGTGGTTGGGTCTCGTCAATCATACGTCACATCTGGGAGGCCTATTTCTACATATATAAAAAATGGATCGGATGTATTTTGTTAATCACTTTGATAAGGCTGCCCTGCTCTTTGCAGCATGTTTTCAGCGGGATAGACAGTGCTAAATTAAAGCTTAAATCAATTAATTGATAGTTTAGGTTACAGAAAGCTATGCTAAGCTATTATATGAATGTGCCTTACTGAATGAATTTAGGTCTAAGTCAAGAACATTACAGAGCAGTAAAATATTATGGGTATGAAGCATGTAATTTAAGGTAATTTTTTGTAACTATATATAAACATAAAAATGAAAAAGAAATGCTTGATATTAACACTATTACAAGCTAACCTATACATGTCACGCCCAGCTCCGTCCGATCCCCCTGTGTGCCACGCCCACCTCATTACCTCGTGTTCCTACCTGATTGTTCTCACCTGTGCCTTGTTCCGTTTGCTCTGTCTTTTGTATTTAGTCCGCGTCTTGGTTAGTTTCCCCAGATCTGTCATCGTCAAATCCCCAGTGTGAGTACTCGTCTTCTCTGTTCAGTCCTTAATAAACCCGTTCCTCCCTCAACTTGGCTGCTCTCGCCTCCCTACCTGCTCTTCACTCGCACTACGTGACAGAATGACAGATCTCTCGCAAGACGCAACGCAGCAAGGCAAGGACTTGTGGCTCGTCCTGCTGCATGAAGTCGCGTTTTGGCGAGAGCAGCCGGAAATCCAGGAGGACCCAGCCTTGAAAGGCTTGGTGGAGCGAAGCTGGGATCTCCTCCAGGGGGTAACCCCACGCACTGAGGTGCATGCGATGGCAACTGCAGCAGCTCGTCAACCGGGTAAGGGGGAAGCGGCTTCAGCCACTCACCTGGTCGGAGGTAACCCCGCCTCCACCTACTGAACCCGGTCGGCGCCAGAAGAAGAGCCGGGGAAGAAAGGGGGAAGCTGCGACTCTCTTCGTGGGAGCCTGCTCCCTGGTTCCCGCATGGGAAGACACCATGGCTGCCTACCCGATCAGCCCCGCTGATGAGAAGCCGCCACCCCTGGAGGCGTATAATTACCGGCCGGCGCGCCTTGGCCAAGGGGGAATACGCGGCGTGAGGGACGCTATTCCTCGCGTCCCTCCGGCTCTTAAAGGGGCAACGCCCGCTTGGAAGAAACGGGCTCGGGCAGCACTGCTGGGTGTTCCGGACCCATCTGTCCCGGAACCGCCTGCAGCTGCCGACGCCGCTCTGACCACGGCTGCCCCTGCTGGCTACGTGTCGGTGGTGCCTGCTGCGGCACCCCATGCTGGCCACGTGTCGGAGGTGCCTGCTTCTTCGCCTGAGGCGCCCCCTGCAAGCCACACGCCCCAGGTGCCTGCAGAGGCGCCCCCTGCTGGCCACATGCCCGAGGTGCCCGCGGCGCCACCCGAGGACACCACTCTGCCTGCAGCTTCGCCTGAGGTCCCGGCGCCGCCTGCAGCTGCTACGCCAGTGGTCCCCCCTGAGGCCTCGCCCATGGCGCCCGGCTCGCCCGTCTCGCCTGTCCAGCCGACCCAGCCCGTCTCGCCTGTCCAGCCGACCCAGCCCGTCTCGCCTGTCCAGCCGGCTCAGCCCTGCTCGCCTGTCCAGCCGGCTCAGCCCTGCTCGCCTGTCCAGCCCGGCCAGCCCGTCTCGCCTGACCTGCCCATCTCGCCGTCCCAGCCTGGCTCGCCTGACCTGCCCGTCCAGCCTGTCTCGCCTGACCTGCCCGTCCAGCCCTGCTCGCCTGTCCAGCCCGTCTCGCCTGACCTGCCCGTCCAACCTGTCTCGCCCGTCCAGCCCTGCTCGCCCGCGGCTCCAACCGCTGCTACGGCCGTGCCCGCTGCTACGGCCGCACCCACAGCTCCGCCTGCTGCTAAGGCCACACCCGCGGCTGTGCCCAAGACTCGGACTCCAGTCCCCGAGGAGGTCCCGGACGACCAACACCTGGCTCCTTCCTCTGGTGAGGAGGAGGAGCTGGAGTGGGACCTCTCGGGGACCTTCCTGTGGACTCCTGCACCCAGACCCTTCCGGGACCAATGCCATTTGGGACCCCACCTGTCAGTGTCCCGAAAGGGACAGGGCCACAAGCGTCGGGCCCGGTTCCCGCCCGCCCTGCCCCCTGGCTCGCCCTCGTCCACCTTGGCGGGGGCTCCAGGGCCGCCTGCGGTTCCTCCGGCTCGTAGTCTGCGGTCGCCTCCGGGTCCCCCCCCAGTTCCGCGGTG
>JAODLC010000001.1:32346278-32364045 GCA_026781145.1 Hippopotamyrus pictus
CATGTCGCTTTTTACCAGATCTGAGAAGTTCTGAAGAACAAACTCATTGATGCACACTTGAACCTCTTCCAGATGAACCCATGAAATTTTCTCGCTACTAAAAATTCTATGGTCAACTGTTAGTGATATTATAACAAAGTGGAAGCAATTGAGAACAGCAATTCATCCACGAAAGGGGTAGGCCACGTAAAATCACAGAGCAAAGACAATGTGCATAAGTCGCCAACTGTCTGCAGAGTCAATAGCTACAGACCTCCAAACTTTGTGTGGCCTTCAGATTAGCTCAAGAAGAGTGTGTAGATAACTTCATGGAATGGGTTTCCATGGCCGTAAAAAGTAAAATGTAAAGGCAGGTGTCCCAATACATTTGGCAATACAATGATCCTCCGTTCAGCTTTCACGCCCCTGCTATATCGCAGATTTTTCCCCAACGCATCACAGTTCTCGGCGATGTGTGTGTGTGTGTATGTATATATATACACACACACACAGACATTTATACACATATACATTACATATTATTAATATTATTACGTTACTTATATCCTTAAGCCCAACATCCACATATCATATGTTTACAAAGTGAGTTTTAATAAGTTTACATGTGTTTAAATATGTGGGAGGGGTATTTTAAGGCTTAAACCATGAAATGCTTCTTATTTATGCAGTCAATCTATATCACGGATTTTCAACGTCACTTCCGCAATAGGCGGGGGATCACTGCATAGCAGGGGTCACCAACATATTGCCCGAGGGCAACAGGGTGCCCCCAAGGACCACGAGTCGCCCGCAGACCTGTTCTAAAAATAATAGAACTCATCAGTGAGCAGCATCTAAAATTATATTTTATCCTGCTGCTATTCTTTAATCACATTTGCATTTATGTAGATTTGAAAATGACAATATCTAAAAAAAGCATTTAAAATATGTTTATTATACATGAATATAGATAAATTTAGGAGGGCGTTTCAAACTGTTAGCCCTTCGTATAGCTCAGTACCTGTGAGGTAGCTCTCAGTTTCAGAAAGGTTGGCGGCAAGAGATACTAAGCAAATTCAGGATTAACATGTCACTGAAAATGTATAAAACCTGTAACCTACTGCAAATTGCCAAGCCACTGAGTGAAATCTCACTATTTGTGTGCAATGACAAGTCAGTTTATTCAAAGAAACTTGCCTCTTGCAAGTTGTTCTGTATTGGCTACATGGCTGAAGTATATATTTTTTCTAACACAGAAGGAATGCAAGATTGACAAACAGACCAGTTCATGGCAGAGAAATGACAGAGTGCCTTCAAATTGATGTGTAAAACTATGATTATTTGGTGTGCAAATAGTTTTCTAGATACATTTTTATAAATGTGAAAAGAAAACTACAAACATTGGAATTGCTTAATGCAGCCAGTAGTTGCTAAGAACCATTTAATACTTGATATGAGAATGAAGCAAGAAAAAAAAAGTTTCATACATAAGTGCAACAAAACACAATCTTGAAAACAGGCTGTTGTATCACAACCATGGAACTAAAATCAAACTGCAAAACAATTCTAGCTGTACAATCAAAATAGACTGCATGTTAAAGTCAGGTCCTGGGAGAAAAGGAAAAATAGGCATAAATCTGTTACTTTTTCCGTGATATGAAAGCGCTTCTGCTATTGTGTCAAATGAATAATGACATGCTGCAGGCTTCTTGACTCAGTCTTCTTCAGCTAGTCCTTTTTCTATTAGTGGAAGGTGAACCAGAGCTCCCGCATCATTGTACAGCATTACAGCAATTTCAGGTCCTGTTGACTAGAGAAAGTTCTTATTTTTAGTCAAGTTTAGTGTATATTAGATATTTTACTGAAATGGAAGCTACTAATTGACTGTCAAATATACTCACCATGACACAAGCGGTAATTTTTCCATGCAGCAAGTCAATCATCTCAAGTACAGCCTTAATGCTCCATTCAGGGCTGTACGAGACTCTTTCCTTCTCCAGGTTGATATGAGGGGGCCTGAACCCAGTCACTTGTACTTTGATAGCTTTGCAGGGATACTGCAACAGCTCAGAAGGGATCTGACGTAGTCTTGGGGATCAGAAAATAATGTCTTATTTATATGCTTTAATGTACAGTACAATAAGTAAGAAATGCTCCAAAGAAATGCACTTCATAATAAAAAGGGTATCGTGTCATGCATTTCACAGGCTGCTGCTAAATGGCAACAGCCGAGATGCACATTATCCAAATAAAATGCAAATTAATTACCAAGAATTAAGTAAAGGCATTAAGCTGTATCTTATAATGAATACTCAATAGGGTGGGGTGAAAAAAATCAAAATTTCCAATATAAATTTCCAATAGTGCAAAAAATTGTCACTGGACCTCGTTATTAAACGTGCAAAATATCTTTGAAATAGGTTAATATTTTCAGGTTCCGCAACGCGATCGAAGTTTTCACCTGTCACATCAATGCACAGATCCACGCTACGTATCATCCAAATCATCATAACGCAATGTAAAATTGTTCCAATTTAACACAAGAACCTAACAATCGGTCAGTGACAATGAGTAAGTGGGAAACGACTCTTTCAGAAATGTGGCGCTCAGGAGCAAGCTTACACTGACATACTGGCAATATACTGTACACTATCCATTATCTATACTGCTTTATCAATCTGGGTCTTACCAAAAATATTGGGGCACCCTTCCAAATCATTGAATTCAGGTGTCCCAATATTCTTGGTAATATAGTGTATCTAAACATTTTGACTGTCATGCTTGATACTTTTCACTTCGGTGGCACTGAGGAATAATTTTACAGCTATGCACTGTCTTCCTTCAGCCATATATATATTTTTTTTTTAAAAGTAATCATGACAGTTATACAATGAACACTACTTACTTTTGTGTGGACAAAGTATCATCAGAGCCAAAATCCACATGCCTCACCAGGATTTGGACTGGGTTATAACTTTTAATGCTTAGTATCTTGGCCCTGTAGTACCGTCCATCACTGTACTTGGCCAAGCAAGGGCTTTCTACAAAGAAGAAAGCAATTACTTGATGTCTTCAGCAGTAACAATTTAGTAAAACAGTTCATGACAGCAGAGAAACATACCAATGGCAAAGTCACTGAGTGGCTGGAGGCTGTCCACCTTCTCATTCACATATGCAAGAGCTTCCTCTAGGTTTTCCTCACTGTCCTCCACAAAATCATCCATGTCCAGAAGGGGAGAGAGAAAAACCTATAAAACAAAGAATCCAAATAACCACAAATTAAATCATCCTGCTATAACCAAAGAATACCATGTAACCTCCCCCTGACATATTTCTCTGTGAGATATTAAGTAATGTTGCTTTGTGAATATAATTTGAGACATTTGATAATTTCCAAATGACCTGCAACTAAAAGTTAGATTGACTGGCAAACTACTTTATGAAATGCATGTAAATTCAGATCTGCAGAGACATTCCATTTATTTAATTCTGACAGTTATTTAACACTAGGGCTGGGTATTGCGAAATAGCCCACAACACAATTCTCATTACAATACCAGTGTCTCAATTCAACTTATCATGATACATCAATAAAATACTTTTTTAGATTGTATCCCGATGGTTAATATGCCAATATTTAAAAAAACAGACCATATTTAATTATTAATAATAATAATAATAATAATAATTCATACTTTACTAATCCCCATGGGGAAATTCTTTTTACCCCTCCCTCAACTTGCTCTTTGTAGAGCAAGCTGTCCGCGAAGGGAAGCCACCTGTTGGGGTGCCCAGGGAGCTGGGGGCTAAGGGCCTTGCTCAAGGACCCGCAGACGTGCTGAGGCTGGGCTTGAACCGGCAACCTTGTGATTACAGGCACACGGCTTAGCCCACTGTGCCACACGCTACCGCTTTAATTAACAGGCATTACAGCCTTTAACTACCAAGGATGAGCCAGTATGCATTTCTTTGCGCATACATAAAATACATATTTCTATTTTTAAAAAAGCAAATGTAAAAAATACCATAGAATCGAAACATTCTGCGAACATTAGTGGTAAACACTTCACTGTATTTTTACAATGCAGTGCACTTAGCATAGGCTACAGTACATAAATAGAGGCATTTAGGAAATGCCTGTTTTGTAGTGCATAAAAGTTTTTTTGCAAACTACGATAGCAATGGTCAAGACCCAGAGTTAGTCAACTAGTAATGTTAGCCTTAGAGATGCACAATACTTTGGTTAACACACAGAGATCACCTGATATTCATTAAAAATTGAGACAGACATTGGTCCGATGTGTCAGTCTTAGTCAATATTGCCAACCAATATTTAAACTTTATCAATATCCAAAGTTAGTAACACCAGTGCTAATTGTTATATCGATATACTTTTTTGCAAGTTTAAATTGGGGCTCTGTTAAAGATAAAATAGAAACCAACAGTATTCCTTCCTCATTGTAAACAATGTGAGAGCTTTAGTTGTGATGTTACACAGACTCCCAGAATCCACAGCTAAAATTAAACCAATTCAGATAGTGGGAAATTTGATGATGGGAAAAGGAGTGGAATCATTATTACTTTCATTTTCAGGTTCATTTTGCTTAAATTCCTGAGTAATTATCAGCAAATGTTGTTATAAAAGTGCAAATTAAAAAACACAAAGCTCCCGATAACCACAAAGAGAGACTAGACCAGAAGTAGACATTACCTCATTGGGAGTGCAGAGGTGTGTGATTTGGACTGGAAAACACTGTCCCTTCTCTGGCATTCTTGGATAGGTATACCTTTTAAGCTGCAACACTGCATCCTCCATGCCCTATCAATTCAGGATGTCAATACAAAGCTAACACACACAGATTGCTCAACAGGGTGGGGGGGGGGGGGAGACTATTAAACATGAATCGCTGGATACTAAAAAAAGTGAGGAGGCTGAAAAATGACTTTATTCTACTGGAGATAGATTTCTTTAATTCAAATCAGGCTAATAGTAGAGACCAAGGTAAAGGAACAATTTGCAAGGATTCTTTATACACTCCCTGAACACTTTATCAGAAACACCTGTACACTTCATACAATTACGTGATCACAGTGATTTTGACTTTGGCCGAATTGTTGTAGCAGATGGCATGATTTGAGTATTTCTGTAACTGATAGTCTCCTGAGATATTCATACACAAGTCTCTAGAGGTAACTCAGAATGATGCAAAAAACACAAAACATCCAGTGAGCAGGAGTTTTGTGGATGGAGAGAAGAGTGAGACCAGAAGGAAAAGGGCGAGAATGGTTTGAGCTGACAAAATGGCAATGGTAAATCATAACTACTCTGTGCAACTGTGGTGAGCAGAAAAGCAAATCAGGATGCATAACACATTGAACCCTGAGCCAGACTGGCTACAACAGCAGGAGATCTGTCAGATTACGAAAACTGATAGGGTTTCTGTGGTACAGTCTCATTAAAACTGGACAGGAAAAATTTAGCCAGGTCTGATGAATCTTGATTTCTCCTAAGGTACACAGATGGTAGTATAAGAATTTGGAGTTAAAAACATGGATCCATGCCTTATGTCAACAGTCCAGGCTAATTGTGAAGGGAAAGTTTTCTTGGCACACTTTCGGCTGTTAATAGCCTTTAATCTTTGATTAAATGCCATGGTCTATTCGAGTATTGCTACTGATCATGTGCATCCCATTACAGCCAAAACATTCCCATTTTCTAATGGCTACTTTCAGCATAATACCATGTCACAAACCAAAACAAGTCACAAACTGATTTCATGGACTTGACAATGTGTTGTGTTCTTCAGTGGCCTTATCAGTCACTGGATCTGAATCTAAGAGAACACCTTTGGAATGTGAGAGAATGGGAGATTCACACTAATGCGCAGCTGACAAATCTGCAGAAACTGCATGATGCAATAATGACAGTATGGACCAGAATCTCAAAGGAATGATCCCAACATCTTATGGAATCCATGCCACAAGTAACTGAGGCTATTCTGAGAGCAAAGAGAGGCTCTATGCAGAATTAATAAAGTGTACCCAATAAAGTGGTCAGTGTTTCTCTTCAATAACACATCACAGAGTTCACAAGATAGAAAGACTTATGCAGAAAAATATGACAAAAGTTGAAGACTTACATTTATGTCCCAGTCCCAGTTGTCGTGGTCAATAAAACACATCTCCATATTATCCTGGGAAAACAAACTGGATTTGATGCATTTCTGCCTCAAATACGAGTAACAAACACATTGAGAGGGGCATAATAAGGTATACCTTGGAGAGATGTCTTCTATGAAACACAGGTGTGTCACTTGTACGGTTAATTTCTCCCAGAGTAAAAGTACCCAGGGTTTTAAGGCTCTTCCCACATTCTTCTACTTCCACAAAACACACCTTTTCTTTTGAGTTGATGGGCCTCATGATAGCATGTTGGTGATGAACCATGAACTTGCTAAGGTCTATCCCATCCACCATGATTTGAACTGTCACGTGACCCCTAGGATCCACAGGTACCTCCTGAAAGAAAGAGAACATGAGTCATAGGATATAATGTACTGTACTAATAAAAAGTAATTATTGACTTCACATGTTTTATTTGTACTGGGTTATACATTTGTGTCGGTTTATTTTAACTAGGGTTTTATTTTAACAAAGGAAGATGTAGAGATACAATCCTTATTTTACCATTATCTGCATGTTCACGTAACGCATATGCAGTAACTCCTTTAGCAATTCCACAGCATCCCTCTGCCAAATTCCACCGACCTGTAGACAGAGGGTAGAATATTTCAAATTATGTTGTTAAGATAAGAAAAACAATGCTTGTGACTGTTAAATGCATTTGTTAAAAAAAAAAAAAAAAAAAAAAAAAATCCTCAAACCAATCAAACCATTTTCTAAAACTCCTTATCCAATGCAGGGTTGCAGTGAACTAGAAGCATATCCAAGGAGGCACAGGTCAAAAGGCCGTAACTCCATTACAGGGCATAAATAGACTGATAGATACTTTATGAAGGAAACTGCAAGAGCATATACTCAAATCACTTACATTATGGACACTTTAGAGACAATCTGCCTTAATTATATTTTTTTGCCAACGATGGAAAACCAAACATTTATCAACAGTAATAATGAAATGGTATAGCTAGATTATTACTTCCTGTTAGACATGTAAACTTACAGGAATGACTCCATGCAACTGACAAGGCACACTCAATTGGGGCACATCCTTAGACAGCAACATTGGGTAAACATAACACTCCGGAATGTTCTCCACCAAGCCCTGGTCCACGTATCTCACCTAATTTACACAGAGATAAAGAAACACTTAAGATGACATCAGAGACAGGAGCTAAATGCAGTTATTTTCCCTAAAGAAATAGAAAACATTGTCTAGTGGAGATTAATGGACCACTGTGAATGTTGCATTTGTACTTATTTTCTTGAAAAATTGTTAGACTGGATATGGGGTCCAAGAAGTAATAGGAAATAAATAAATACAAGAACCTGCATAGTAACTCAGGCCTTTGTAAGATTCATACTACAGATTCTTGTGCTGACCTTAATGTGTCCACCAATGACCTCAAGCACTTCTGCTCTGTACCACAGCACATCAGAGCCCATGACGGCACAGCCTTGCCCATGCTTCCAGTTGTAGGGCTTCTGCCTGGGCAAGGACTTAACGTATCGCAATGTCCGTTTCAGCTGCACAAAATGCTGTTCTATAGGCAGGAACAGCGATTAGTTCAGCAGTAAGACTATATAAGGTTCAAAATCTTACATAACCAGAACATAAACACATTTGTGACTATGGCTAGTTGCTATATTGAATTTCTACAGTATATATATTTTCCAACGAGATAAGGCGGCATAAAAATTGTTGTTCCAATACACTTTTACTGCAAGTTAAAACTGGGGCTCTGTTAAAGATAAACAGAAACCAACAGTAGTCCTTCCTCATTGTAAACAACGTGAGAGCTTTGGTTGTAACGTTGCACTGACTCCCATAATCCACAGCTAAAATCTAACTCATTCAGATATAGTGTTTCAAGAGATAGCTGATGGAGGGGAAAGGAGAGGAATCATTGTTACTTGGTTCATTTCACTTTAAAACATCGACAAATGGCTTTTTAGGTTAAAACTGTCAGAATCTGCAATATGAATTTTACGTATTTTGCTGAAGAGTATTAACAAAATGAGGGTTTTTCCAGTTAATTGCAATTTCAATGGTTGTCAGGCTTTAATTTTTAGAGTCATTTGCCAAATAGGTTTTAGATTTAGACTTTAGTTTTTTTGTTAAAATTGCACCTTCTGTTTTAAGAGTAATGACACAAACTGAGCTTAAAACGCTGTTGGTAGACATAGGACCGAAAGGCTGTTGTGTCAAGGCTGTTTTATTGGACCCCTGCAACACAGATAAGTATGATTTATTATCAATTTTGAAACTTGATTGCAATAATGAAATTGTATATACTGAATATAGCTGTATATTTTGCAAACATATAAAGAAACCCTGTATTTGCATTTCATTTTGACCTCACTGTTTATCTATTTTATATGAGTACTGGCATTGTGCCTAAAAAGAGAGATATGGCTTTTAGTTGATATTTCCCAGCCATATTTGTGACTAATATCTACAATATGTTTCTGTAAGAAAGGTCACCATAGAACCTCTTGATATACACATACCAGCTTCCTGAGTCATAGCATAGATAGCCCCGTCCTCGCTGACAGCTGTGATGGTCATCTGTACAAGGCCACATTGAGGCAGCTTTGGTGGAGTGTAATGTTCGGTCTTTAGCTCTTCCAGCAGACCAGACAACATGCAACATAATGGCCTCTGGATATCCTCCATCGAAACAATTCCTTGTTGATCAGTTCCTTCAGATGTTTTAACAGAGACCACACTACATTTGCAACACAAAAAAAATACATTGTTATATTGTAAACTTTGCTTTTTCAAAACCCTCATAACCATGACCGTGAAACAACCTGCTACATGGTAGCTGAATGCTCTCCTCACAGGGTTGCTACAAAGCTGCATGAAAAATATATATGTATGATGTATATGATGCATGAAGTCTCTATTATTTTACCTTGCATGATTTAAACTCCTGCTAAGACAATGCGTCTACATAATCGGTTATGTAAATAAACCAGTTAGTATGGTGCAGGGCTGGGAAACATTCAAATAAATTCATATTTTAACAATCAATGGCAAAAAAAAATCCACATTTGAATTATTGAATATGTATGCAGTCGACTATTAGTTAACATTTTTCTCTTACTTTTAGTTTTGCCAAATGGCCCTTGCTGCCTAAAGAAGAATAAGGAATCTCACTAGGGGCAGACTTATACAATTTTATTCAACTAACTAGTATGGCTGAAACAAGCCAGTAAGATAATCATGAAATAATGTGCAAATCACAAGAAGAATGCAGTGGTGTAACACCAAAATAGTCAGGATTCTGTTGGAAAAGTTTAAATTGCCAAGATTTCAAAATACCAGTATCTGGTGGTACAGTATAATGTCTGGATTAAATGAAAGACTCCCAGGCTTAGACACAGCCTACAGTAAACTGAAAGCAGTATTTCATTACACAACGTTGTTTTAGGCCATTTTATGCACATAAGCTGATGTTAGCTGTCAGTCATTTGATATTTTAACACCAAACAATTTAGAAGACTTTGTTGTTGCTACAGACATAGGTGTCTTGCGGGTAGGTAAATAAAAATGTGTTTATATATCATCACCTCCTTGGACTGAAACCTGTCAGGACTGACTAGTGAAATGACATCAGTCTTCTAGCCTGATTAAATAATAAATTAAAAACATGTTACAGTCCTTTTAAAATGAGAAGTGTCCGGCTGCAGACCTCACCTCTAAGTACACTTCCTGTCAGTAAATTGTGTCTGAGGGTAAGGAAATAACATGTAACTCATGCACTGAATTACATATTTTTGATGTAAAGGTTTTCCTTAAGACTAATAATTTCATTAATATCACTACCGACAGTGTTGTTTTAAAAGCACTTCCTCTTCACTAACATTATATTAATATTTTTCTACTCAACGTGTATGGAGATGTAAAAACTCTCCAATGAAGGACTTCAGTAACCACCATTTATGAACACTGTTTTAAAATAACACTATGATGTTGTTTAAAAACATTTTCCCCTGTTAAGGACTGTTAAAAAAATATATATGTTCGCTAAACATGACAAATATGAGTAATAGAATATGAATAACAAAATATATTTTATAGCATGTATAAAACATGTTTAAAACAGTTAAATTAAAACTAGATTTATGGATACTGCTTTAACAATATATTAACAGGCAAGCATATTGTTAGGCCTCATTTACTGTAAATGCAACTGTGTCAGATATTGCAGGTTTACAGAAGAAAAATTTGTATATTTGTAAATTTGAATAATTATTAAAACTACATTGTTCACTTGTACAGAGTAGGTGCAAATCTGTGAATTTTAATATCCTTCGTGTTGGCATCATTATTTCTGTTAATAACATGTTATTAATTGCACAAGCTTCATCGTTGAAACTCTGAACAGAGGTGCATGTTTGAAAAGTGTTGGTGGACAAAGGGGGCAATGGATATATTTGAAACAGGTCTCAAGGTTTCAGTGCTGGCAGAAATCCTGCCTTCCATATTGATTTATCTTCACACAATCACAGTCAAAATATTTCAAATGTGTGATCTTTGAGACATGAATACACTACAGATACAGTTAGGGTAGACAATGGAAACCGTGTACATAGATCCAGAGGTGGACATTTCAGGTCCAGAAAGTAAAAATCCAAACCAAGATTTTGTTTCAACCAACTAGTTGAGCATAAAGAGTCACAGTCACAGAGTAGTGAATTATTTGGTTGAAACAAAATCCTGGTTTGGATTTTTACTTTCTGGACCTGAAATGTCCACCTCTGCATAGGTCTACTATAAAGCAATTATTTTCTTATTCATGCTATATTATGCATAGTTAAATGTAAAGAAAATTAGACAGTGTCTAATATTAGTGTCTCTAAATACATTCGCAGATGTCTTCCTTAGAGTTTAACACTGTATTCATAAAAGCTAACATAAGCCTTAAACATAAGCCCACTTTTTTATGCACTTTTCTTCCATGCATGTAATTTATGTCATTTCCTTACCCTCAGATGAGATTTAGTGACAGTGGTGGTTTACTTACAGGTGAGGTCTGCAACCAGACCCTTTTGTATAAAACCGTCTCGTGGGCTGAGACATCTAAGTACAGTCACCACCTATACCACCCCATCCTGTATTATAAAACAAAATGCTGTGTCCCATTTCGTACTTGCCTCCCATGTTCTCAAACGATTCCCCTTATGTCTTTAAATTGGAATTAGCAACCATACTTCTAGGTGGGGAATGAGTCGAAGAAATCCCTTGTTTTCCATTACGGAAATTGGCTGATCGTCCAATTCAATCATCTCCATTATTTTAGTAGTTATGTCTTTAGCTTTGGTGCTTTTAATTTTGATACAGTTTAAATGTCAGCCGGAAATATTGACTAGGATTGGCACATTGCACCGATACCTTGATTTTTAACCAATATCAGCTGACACCAATGTGTTAACTAATATATCATGTATCTCTAGTAAGTGTTCAATGTTTACTTTTGGTCTTAAATAATTAGGTTTATTTTTAGTACTCAAAAAAGATTAGGTCACTTAAAAATATTTGTTAGATTAAAAATCAACACAAAAATAACCTTTACGTGCAATCCTAATTTAAACAGCTTCTTTCCCCCTCAAAAATGTTTGATAATTTAATGCTGAACTCACTCAGTTCTCCTCTCCTTAAGTGCCAGACCCGCACTGACCATGACATCAGCAAAGCTGACCTCCTGGCTGGCCTTGCTGTGGCAGTATAGAGCAACAGAGACCGGCTGCTGGGCCTTGTCCTACAAAAGGGGGTTCAAGGTTGGGGGAGGGGCTGAGTGACGACACTAGTCTGCATTTCATAGACAGAGCTCATCAAAAAATAAATCATCTCAATTTTCCAGCTTCAACTGCCTTTTAATACAAATGCAACAGTAAGAAAAAAGAAAAATCACCCGCTTAATGAAATCACAAGTACAGTGGTACCTCGGTTCTCGAACTTAATCCGTTCCGGACTCCAGATCGAATCCTAAAAAGTTCGAGTTCTGATCGAATTTTTCTCATAAGAAATAATGGGAAACCAATTAATTGGTTCCCAGCCCCCCAAAATTACACTTAAATGTTTTTTATTGTTTTGCTTTGTTTTTTAGCATTTAAACACAAAATGAACAGGATAAAACAAGACCACTATTTTTTTCTTAATGGCTTCCAAAACAATAAACATCTTATCCCAACATTACCCCTGTCCTGCCCCGATCGTCCGCTCCTTCCGTATGCCACGCCCCCTCGTTAACCTCATGTGGGATCCCCATGTGATCAGCTGTTTCTGGTTGTTCTCATTAGTCCTCTGTCTTAAGTTCGCGTTTCAGTTTGTTTTCCCAGTCCGGAGTGTTCGACTTGCTTACAGCGCTGGCTTAAAGCAACGCATTCTGATCCTGACGCAATGCACCTCTCACCCGGCTGCACAAACTGGAACCGCCTCCGTGACAGCACACCTTTGCCCTTATTGGCTGAAGTGTTTAGTTACACGCATGACGTTTGTATCCCAGGCAGTTCCGATGACGAATCTGTTATTTCTCCCGAATATCACTTAAAGCAGTGAGACCTGGTTTTCGGTTAATTTACCTGGCAAAATAAAGTTTAAATAAATGACATAAATGCTCTAATAGTACACGTAAGTTAGTGGTTTATTTATTGTTAGTTACTGTAATGTTGCACTGCTTTGTTTGGTTAATCGTCCAGTCTGTGAAGAAGGCATTCAAGTAAGAATTGCATTGTAGTCTGTACATGACAATAAAAACTTTAAATCTGGTCCATTGTTTATTTTTATTATTACTCTGTATTCGTTAATTTGTTCATGAATATAATAATGAACATTTGTACAACTATTACGTAACTTTTTGGTGAGCAACGGTTAATAAAATGATATAAAGTACAGTGTATTACCTGATACAGTATTTTCAATAAAATAGCATTATCACCAACAAGCGCTGCTTGTTGCAAAGATCTGTTTGTGGTGCTAAGGGTTTCATTGTTATAGGTTTATTTTGCAAAGTAGGTACTGAGAAAATGTGTTCTCAAACACGTAAAATAACATTTGGGAATGTACATTTTTTATTTGGACTTCGATGATGTTAATGGATAAATATGTAAAACAAACTTCTGATACTATCGTCAAGTGGACATATGTCCACCAAACTAATGCAAAACCCCTCATCTGAAACACTTCATATTAAAATAAAGGTTGCTTTTTACTAATAAACGTCAGTGAAATTCCTAGTGCCCAGAAGGTCCAATGTGAGTAGGAGAAACAGCATATGATTACTTACTACTGTGTTGAACACTCAAAATGCAATTTACTCCTGCTGAACCTCTGGATAGTTTGAACTGTTAGTTTTGAAATATGTGGTACAGACTGCATTTAACAAATCACCCCCCGTCCATTTTCACAAAAATGAGGAGGCGTAAAACAGACAGGTCATATTTAGCCAAAAATTTCAGTTCCTAAGGTCATTGATTAGTACATCTCCTAAACGTTCAACCCACTCAGAGTATTACCTTGACAGTCATGATAGCCAGAGCACCTGTTAGGTAATAAGAGATGAATTCACATGCAGTGACTGTCCAAGTGGCGCCACCTCCTGTAGGTCTGTGAAACAGACCAAAAAGGGGACTCAGAATCAATATTCACATACTGTACAGCCACTACCTTGTACATCACATTTAAAACTCGACCAATGTAACCTTAAATATAAGTATGGCCCACCCTCTTTACCTTATGTCACAAAGGGAACACTCGAGAACAAAGCAACCAATGAGATGATGTCGGAGAGGCCTGAGGTTGTTCAGCTGAAGTTTCACTTTGTCTCCAAAATCGCAGCGTAGTACCTTAGGAGAGATGCAATATAAATTCAGAAAGGATTATTTCATTACTCAACATCTATCTAACAAAAGCATCCATAAGCCTCAGTTTATTTGCTTCTCCCAAATTTCCATGAGACAATCGGAATACCAGATATCTTCTGGGTCTACATGAACATTTGCACGACATAAATGACTTTGCTGCCCATATATTGAATATTGTCGCAGGTACAGCTCATCTCAATGCTCAAAGCAAACACACCATTACATGGGACAAACTGTATTATGAGGACTTTAGTGGATTTTAAATCAAGATTTCAGACTCAACAGTCTAGATACTTCGATAAAGCTGCAGCTGCATTACAAGATCCTGTTAAAAACATAAGAGAAATGTCCTGCACCTCTACAACATTGTTGGAAGATACAGAACAGATCTGCCCTCTTTCCCAGACGCCATTGATGAGGGCAGCACAGTACATCTGTGCTGTCCACTCTTCTGGAACAGGCTTGGACAATGCATACTCTTCCTTCAACATTTTATACACCCTGGGGAATGAAATGCAATAGGAAAAAAAAACAGTGAAAAATGAATGAAAAAATCTGAATTTGACAGGGCCCTGGAAGGGACATGGAGAGGAAGAAGAAAAAAAAAATGCACTTTAGATTCCATTGTTGTCATGTTCCTTGCGCAAAGTCGCCCATACTAATAACAAAGTCACACATGGCCTAAGTTAACTACTCATTTGCAGCTTCCAATTTAGTTTCTTATTCGTACCATCTTATTAAACGGCTTTAGTTATTCCCAGCTTCCTTAAAGGGGAGTGTTCGCAGCGGCACATGCTACACAATTTATAATTAAGACATCTTGAAAATACAAAATAAGTATAGAATTTTTAAGCTGTAGCACACATATTTATGTAGGTTTGCCACCGTAATGAAACAAATTAGCCTGGCCCAGACTGCAATGTTTCCAGCTAGGCAGCCTACAAAACCTGGCCCAAGGTAATTTCAGTGTCCTTAGAGTGGGTTGCCTGCTATGTCCTATGCATTTCATATTTACCTTACCCAAGATGACTAAGACCTCCACATTCCATTTGGAAATGTGGTTTCTTATTCAAACAACTGTACAATTGCTCAAAGTGTCATGTGACCAGTTTACTGTTACGAAAGAAAAGTTACATTATGCCTGGGTAATTCCACCATTTTCATTACAGGGAGACTTGTGAAATTCTTATATGAAATAAATATACATGCTGCAGCTTAAACCTTTTATTCATAGGTAATTTGTATTTTCAAAAGTCTTGTGTAACAACTGCAGCATGTGTTGTGTAAACATTCCCCTTTTAGTAAAGCAGCGAATATGAAGCTACCTTAACCCACAAAATAAGTTGCTGCAAATAAAAAGCTAAATCAATCAGAAGCTGCAAATAAGTAATTTAAGCTTTGCCATTAGTTTGGGCGACACAGGCGACCATATACAAGGAACATAAGGACAAAGGAATCAGCAAATGCAGTGAGAAAGCGCAGCAGTCATCCATAGCTCCACCCACTGCTGCACTCCAATTAACATGCATTTGCATGTTTCTTATGAACTTGAAAAAGCAAAGCAGGAAATGCCAAATTGGAAAATGAAGACTATAAAGTTTTATTCATTAATAGATTTTTTACATGACTACATGACTTACATGAGCGATAAATTCATTTTAATTTTCGTTTCATTTTTTGTAGAAAAATACTTTCCATATTCATTGTCCCCCAATTTTTAATGTTTAAAGCACACTTTACAGGACATGTCTATCACTTATGTTTAAATTAGTCCATAAATACATTTTATTTTTTATACTTTAAAACAGACACAGTACAGTCATTAAAGGTAATGGAAAATTATTGTGGATTGTCGCAAAAGTCTATCCCAACTTTGTGAGATGTCACAAAAGTGCATACAAGAATCTCACCTCTTGAGACTTCTGTCCATCTGCAGAAACTGGACAAAAAAACTAGCTGGGGAATTGACATGGGTGACCCTCACCCTCAGCTCAGAGGCACAGAGCTGAAGCTCACTATGAAGATCAACTTCAAACTCGTGTTCTGTAGTTTTTTTTGAAGATATGTCAGCCTCCATTATCTCCAAAGGGCTTTCGAAAGGAGGGTCCCAAATAGTTGTCTTTGACAATAGTGCTTCTTTATCAAGTGTCTCTCTGATTGGTACAAACAAAGATAATAGAAGGTGTCATGATCAACTGGGAATATCTTGGTGACTGACTGCGATTGACTTGATTGGTTGACAATAGCTGCTCTAGACTGAGACCGTCCTCTCACTGGTACAATTTTACTTGATCATTACTCAATCCTATAAATATTACAGTAACCATTAAAATATTCATAATATTGTAGTCCTAAACATTTTTCATTGCTTACTTTCAATCAGATATAGCCCTATTTAGACATGTCCAAAGCCTTCAATTGTGTAATAAACTGGTGAGCTGATGGTTACAAAATGTGATACTGACAAAAAAAAAAAAAAAAAAAAAGTGTAGATTTTCAACAGGTCCACCCTTTTCTGAAATAGTTATTATTGAAATACAAAAAACTTCATGGAGTGATTTGATTAAATAACGAGTACATAGCTTTACATTAATGTTTTGCTGTACATTACATGCGCAACACACAGAACAAAAATCTGAACATTCTCATAGCAGGAAAGCACATCTATCAACACCCTATATAGTTTCCTTTGTTGTCTGAGTTTTCACTCTCATTGTGTGCCTCAAGTGCCAACCCCCATGAACCCAAGAACAAAACTACATCAACATTTTCAGAATCTCACGGTTCTTCCTCACACCTTTGTCAATTAAACTATTAATCCTCACAAGGGTTGCTACTTTCCATCCGCAGAAATAAGGGAGGCTGCCCCCCAAACTATCATCCCTAGATCCATGACAATTTCATGCTTTATTTAGTTTTTTTTTTATTTTATTTATTTTTTTTTGGGGAGGGGGGTATGCTGGTGGTTGTGGGAATTGGGACAGTCTGAAAATAAGGGACTAATCACATCCCATATTGGTTCAAAATGAGAGTTTTTCAATACTGAAGAATCCCATAAGATGAGCAGGTGGCAACTCTAATCCTCACATTTCCTGAAAGACTTAATTGCAGGACTGTATTGACATGTTATAGTTAAACAATAAAAAAAATGAAAATGAACACTCTTATTTAGATTATATACACTATAAGGACAAAAGTATTGGGACATCTGGCCATTACACCTACAGGTAATTTTATCCCATTCTAAATCCAAAGCCATCAATATGAAGTCCCCCCCCCTTGCAGCTATAACAGCTACCACTCTATGGGGAAAGCTTTCCATAAGATTTTGAAGCGCGTCTGTGGGAATTATTGCCCATTCATCCAAAGAGCATTCATACAAAGGCTAATACTAACAGGAGACCCCTTCACTTACCCTTCGAGGAAAGAAGCCAAGCCCTCTTTCACGAGAAGCTCCCCAATGTCACTTGACATTGTTATTTCACCAATATCATTAACTTCCAACAGCCTGACCAGCAAAATTCGCTGTGCTTGCTTCACCTCTAGAAAGCAATGTTTATGCAAACACATGAAGAAAAACACAAAATTTTGAAGTTATATTATGTACGGCATACATTCGAATTTTATTTACATATATATATATATATATATATATATATATATACACACATACATACATACATACATATATACACATATATATGTATATATACATACATACACACATATATAAACA
>JAODLC010000001.1:32395701-32410121 GCA_026781145.1 Hippopotamyrus pictus
AAAGAAGTACCAAACTTTCGGCACTTTATGGAAGTACCGAAAGTACCGAAAGTACGGTACCTGGTGCGGTGGAAAAACGCCCAAAGACCATCATCTAGCCATTGTTGGTTTACAGATTTAGAGCATATCTCCTGATATACAGTAGGAAACACTCTAAAACAGTAATTCAAAGCTTACTAGGCAATCGAGCTGTAGTATTTCCATACAGATATAAAGAAAATGTACTACTTTAAAAAAAAACAAATTAATCTTTAGCTGTGCATTAAACATTTATGAAATACCTGCAAGAGTCTCAGTCTCTGCTCATTGTTGAATCTCTCCACAGCAGCCCAAAACCAACGAATTACAATGTGGTTGTCATGGTATCCTGCAAAGAAAGATGCAGGTACTCATGAAGTGTGTTTAGGACTGAATTACATTTATTGTTATATATATTGGCTTCATTTCTTACCATTTTGAAAAAAACATTATAGTATCAATAGGTTTGCCCTTAATTCATTACATACAGTATGAGTGCTTGTTGAAATCCTAGCCTCTACATACCTCCTCTGTATTCTGTGTTGCTCCTCCAGTCTCCTAGGTCAATTTCTGCAGTTCCAGCAATTACCAGCTCCAGTTCCCGGGCATCAAAGACTGATACCAACCTAGCATCCACTACCTAAGACCCAGAAAGCATGTAAATTACTATTATGACACAAAATTAAGTGTGCCAATATCTCATTGGCAATTCTGTCATGTCCAACACTGTTTACTACCAATAATGTTGACAGTTATATTTTCTATCATGATTGTGACCAAGCATAAACAACCACATCATACCTCATTACTAACACAATGATTTACCTCATAGAAGCCTCTAACAAGACTTTCAGTCTGCTGCACAACACCCCTCTCAATTCGCCACTTCACCATACGTTCAATATATTCTTTCTTGTTCTTTTCTGATACAGGTATGTTGGCCCCACCAGGCTTCAGTTCCCGCTCTGTGATCTATAATCCAGCCACAAGCACAGATCAGTGTGATGTTTACAGTAATGTACTCAAGAAAACATATTACATAAAACAGTTTCTCTGCAAAAAAAACTTTTGGTTAGAAAGCCAGTAACACAATGTAGATTAATGAGTTAATTTTATGTCAGTTTGTGTCACTATACAGGGCTCCAGACTATCTTTTTCCACTAGCAGAACTGGTGCTCCTTAAAAATTTTAGGAGCACCAACACAAAATTTAAGGCCAAATATTTAAGCGATACACTATGGGGGGAAAACATTTGGATGGGGGAAGAGATTTGGCATGAAATCCACATGTAACCCATTTTAGCTGTATTACTGATAAATGCTTTATACAATTGACAGAAACAACAATGTGATGTTTTAGTTTAAAGGTAAAAGGCAAACAGTAATAGTGCTTAAGCGGAAAAAAATATTAAGTTAAATGCTGCTTTTTAAAACAACCACCAAACAATAAATCTACAAAGGTGAACATAAGGTATGTGGTCAGTGCATCTGTCCCTGCATAGATTATGCTTCAAGCTGATGTGCTTTACTAGTGTTTCTTTAGGCACTTTGCAAATGAAATTCAGGAACCTAGGGCTTCTACAAACAGCCGTGAAACATTCATATTCACATTTACAAAATGATTTTTGGATTTATAAAGGCACAACAATTAAAACAAACCCTGAAAATTTACATTTACAAATGCTCTGGAAAAGTCATACAAATGTTTTGGAGGAACATCTAGAGGTCAGACGGAAATGTACATCTTATTTTGTTAGTTAACTCTGAGTTAGCTAGTGAAATGTATGTTAATAAATACAAAAACTATTAAGTAACACTCAGCATATGTTTGTTTATGAATAGATATATATGCCAATATGTTTATTGTGTGGAATTTAAGTTAGATCTGCGTGTAGTTTGCCTACTAAAAAGTATAAGCACCAGCATGTAAAATGACCCCTTCATATTCGAGTTGACCCTGAACAATTAAATGGGAATGTTCTTGGTGCTTGCTGAAACTCACATACAATGCGTGAGCCAAAAACAAGACTCACCTGTTTTGGATCACATAAAATATTAGCAATATATTAGAATATTAGTAATATATAATATTTTAGTGTAAGTTTGGCTATGCAACCAGCCTCTTGGCGACCAGCCTCACTCCCATGCTAGCTGTCTGTCAGTTTTAAACTTTTCAGTGGCATTAATTGTGCATTTTTAGTAATGGGTCCAAAACATAGTGCACCCACTGCATACAATAGTAACTTTATACATAATTTAGATGTTTTGTATATTATATAAAAAGTTTAAATAGGAAATGACAAAGTAGTCTGAGTAGCGTACAGTACAGTGTTGTTTAGAAATTGGTATTAAATAGACTTTAGACTTTTATGCTACTGCTCAGGTTAGCAGACTGTTATGAGTTGAGTTTAGGGATACCCAAGTATTATTCACGAATTTTAACATTGACAGGGATCTTTCACCCATGGGTCATTCCACGGAATTGGTACTTTTTGCATCTCCAAGAAATCATCAGTTGTAATATTACTGTAACTCAAATATGTAATTTAAAAATAGAACATTCATTGAAAAAATACACATCAACTTATCAAAATAATGGAAAATGCAGAAGTGACTTAATTTACAGGAAGTTGCATCATATCTAAACTAGAATGCCTAGTAAGTACTTTTTTTGATTTTTTTTAAATGTTTAATGGGGGGGGGCAGCATACTGTTACCATTTTTTTTACATATAAATCCAAAGTTTTATAATTAATACATACAAATAATATCCTTTCAAAGTAAACAGCAAGAGCTTTTGTGACCTTGACCTTTCAGCTAGCAATGAGTAAAATACCAGGTTTTAACATGTGACAGGAATGGCATAGATCGATGTTTGCCGTAGTTGTCTTTAAGGGTTAGATATATAAAATTAAAATATTTTTAAAGGTCATCATGTGTACATTATTAAGCTCATATCCATATCATTCAGGGAGGGTAGGGTATGAGCACTGGCTAGATTATAGTAGTACATTAGTACTGCAAGATTTACATGCACCTTGTAGGTATTTCAGTTAGTGATCCTATTCAGTTTATTGCCATATTTACATAGAAATATGTAGTTTGTTGATTATTCTATATTAACACTGTAATCCTTTTACAGATCTTGGTAATATGCCAATAACTACAGCGATCTCGCTGATATAGATGCAGATCCTGAAAGAGTGGGCAAAGTACCTCGAGTAGGAAAAGAAGCAATGGAAGGGAGACAGCATTTTGCTAAAAACGTAAAAAAATAATTTCAAATAGCCTTTCATCTCTTTTCCATTGTAATTTATACTATATTTTGGACTGGGCCATTGTCAAGGTTTATCCTCTAAGAATACTTTTTTTTCTTAAGTGACAAGTGATCGGCATCCAAAATTAAGGTGCTCTTAATCCTTTCAATGAAAAAGTACATAGGAAAAAAATACATATCTGAAAATAAACTATAACGAGGGACTTAAGTACTGTTCATATATCTGCAATATATCACATATTTCTAATTAGAAATGTGGTAGATAGTAATGCCTGTGTCTGTAACAGGGTTGACAAAACTATCAAAACTTTAATCATAAAATATACAGCCCGAGATGGTGCGATACAATTTTATGTAATTTTAAGATGTATTTAAGTTGATTTAAGTTATTTTAAATTTTGAAAAACGCACTGATTTCGTGGAATAACTCCCTAATCCTCAAATATGAGGAACGACAATCGGATCAACTTCCAAATACCGATAGAAGTTCCTGGTTCTGGAAAAAAGATCTTGCGATGGGAAAGTGCCGTATCTCGCTCACACGCACATACACACAAGCACACACACACCAATTCTTGTTCTCCCAGGGTGATTCACGTGATAATGGTTTAAAAAAAAATGGGGCATATTTTCAAATTGCACTGGTGTACCTAGTTATAACAATTAGTCGCACTGTCTCCAAAAATGGTCACAAAATGCGACTAAATGGTTGCACTCTGGAGCCCTGATACATATACAGGGTATGCCACATGCTCTACATTTCCCCATGGTAAATGGTTCATCATGCAAGGCAGAGGCACATCCTGCCTACTTATATTAGATAACAGTGCACCTTATGTTTTTTCTCTATACTCTATACTGCTTATTCCAATCATAAAAACATCAACAAATATGACCTGTCCAAAGACTTCTTCATTGACAGTGAATGTAAGATCCAGCATGTCATTAATGTCATTATCCTTCATCCACTGCAGACTCTGGTGAAACTCCTCATCCAGGTATTCCAAGTCACTAAGGTCACAAGGACTGGGGAGGGCATAGAGTGGGGACAGATGAGTTACAATCATTAAAAACCACACATAGGCCAATGCTTGATTCTTTACAAATACAGTGGAAAACGCTTACAGTGATCATGTCTGTCTGAGCGAAACTGATCACTATAAACAGATGATCATTATAACAGATTTTTTTTCTTCTTCTTTATGGCTATATTTCTCTAATCCAGGGGTCTCCAACTCCGGTCCTGGAGAGCTACTATCCAGTATGTTTTCTGTCCCACTTGGCTTCTGATGAGCCACACCTGCTCCTGGTATTTACCTGAGAACAGGTATGGCTCATCAGAAGCCGGGTATGATAGAAAACCTACTGGATAGTAGCCCTCCAGGACCAGAGTTGGAGACCCCTGCTCTAATCTAATTGAGATTTGTATATTTATTACAAAACGGACAATGTCACATTGTATCGAGGATTTCAAAATACAGCACAGCTGCTTCAAACGCTTATCAGATTGCAGTACTGTACAAAGTAAATTACTGAACTGTGTACTGCATATAAATATTCAGTTCAATTCAGTTCATACAGTGCATTTTCACAACATAACATTGTCTCAAAGTGCTTACTGTAGTTTTGCTCATGCATCTTGGTGCCTTGTTTTTAGGAGTTTATCATAAGCATAGATGAGTCTATATTTGTCATTGAGAGAAAATTACTTTCTTTTTCTCGTCATGCTTTCCATGCACGCTCCATAAGCCTCACCTAATCAGAAGCAGACAGGTTACCGCAAGTAAAAGTAAGGAGATTAAAGTGGAAAAGAAAAGAAAAAAACTACCACAGTTTTTTTTCCCCATATGTTGTCATGTATAAAAAGACCCAAATATCCATATCCATGATCTGTAAAAGAAGTTGATCACTGCAACTGTGATCATTATAAGTGGTTTCCACTGTATCAGATTATGCACCAGCAGACTTACATGCGCAGCAGTGCTTTGTAAAAGGGCCGGGTAAAGAAGGCATCAAGCAGGTATTGATGAATTAGTGCCAAGCCAAGGATACGTCCACTGAATCGAAACCTAGGGATGACATAACATTTTCAGCAACATTGACAAGCTCACATATAAAATACCATGCATAAATGCATACATACATGCATGCATACATACAAACTGACTTCTATCAGAACTCACCACTCATGATGATTGTCCACAAAGGCAGACATTGGGCTGATTTGGACTGTGTAAGTATCATTGGCTGAGTACTCAAACAGGCCATAGTAAGGGTTGAAAAGCTCACGAGACACTAAGAAAAAGAATTCCCTGGAAGGGCCGCTATAATCCAACCTGGTTCAGAAGTTCACATATAAAGAAAAAGTTTTAATGAGGCCTTAAAGAGCTTTAACAATTTTGTGCATACTATTTTCAACAATTTCTTTTCTAATTCTATTCCACAGCACCCATTTCCTCATTTTAGCAAAGACAAAAACATCAACTTTTCAAACTTTCAGTAGTCATTAGTTGCTCACTAAACAGGCTGTTCTTTAGTAATTCAGAAAAAAGAGTGTGACAGCATGGAGACCCACCCTTCTTCTCCCACAAAGCTGACATAAAGTTTGCTCCTCTGTAGGTCCTTTCGGGAGTAGCACATGATCTGATTGAAGGCATCCTCCAGAAGGTGGTCCCTCCGAATAATCAGTCTGGGTACAGAAATTGGCAACGCATAACGAGATAGATATTATCAATCTATTATGGGAAGCACTTTCAAAGTTAGACTGAACATGACAATGTTGTAACTGGACTGATATAAAGATTCAGATGGCACATTATTATTAAAGTGCGGATGCTAACGCATTACTACTGTGCTAACAAACAAAAAATATAACAGAAACCAAGTAAGAGCTAATGGACACAGTTAGATAAATGGATAAACTGAACTTACCTTTAGCTGCATTCACACTACCTTATGAGTAACAATACAAAATTAAACATTACATAGTGCACATTTTACTTCTTAGCAACAAAATGAATAGACCAAAGTTTCTCTGAGGAATTTTCAAATGCCGAAAGGGGCAGGCACATCCATATAAACAGGAACCTGACTATGACTGATTGACAACAATTTTAACCAATAACCTGCTGACTAATACTAACCCAACAAGAGGACAGAATGGTTAGTGTATAAAAACAATTAAGATTAATTTCACTTGCAGACATTGCAATAAACACAATGGAACTGGAATGTCATCCACTAATAGGCTCCTATAGTCCTTTTTAATACAAGCCATAATAGAAATTATAATAAGATATGCAAGATCCAGTACCAGTCAAAAGACTGAGTATGCCAAGCTGCCTACAAAGGAGAGTGATGGTGTCACATCACGTGACCTGGCCACCTGACCTAAACACAGCAGAACTAGGGTGAATCTCATTATGCGCACTTGAATATACTCGTGTTTTCATATAGCCGTTTTACGTCATCTTCCACCGCTGATGACCCGTTCCAATACTCAAGAACAGAAGCACAGAGAATGGTAAGAATCCCTAAATGTCATTCTTGCCATGCCCCAAATATCAAGGATGCATCGAATGGATCCTTGTCAAACAAGACCAATCCCATAAGGTATTGCGATCCAAGTTTGTTCTTGTGAGGCAAGACAGTTAGCAAGACTGGTCTTGCCAAGACCACATCTTCATGATCTTCATGTTCTTGGTATTGAGAAATGCCCATGGTTTTGGAGAAGTTCACCCAGAGAGTGAAGGAAAAGCAGCCAATGAGTACTCAGCATATGTGGAAACTCCTTCAGAATTAGGGCTGGTTAATTAATCAAAAAAAAAAAAACACAATCTTGATTCATACGAGTATGTGACCTCATTTCTAAATTACAATGGTTCTTCTGCATTATATTACACCAGCTGGATCAAAACAAGTGCTCCTGCTTTTTCCCAGAGAGTCTCAAGTGCCCCATAATTCTGCATTCTCTTTAAAGGCTGCTTTTCCAACGCACCACGTACTATACAGTACTTATGGTACTTTGAGAAAGTACCAAAAGTATGGTACTTCAACGTGTTGTTTTTCTACTGGTATAAAAACTGGTACCCGCAATGAATGACATCACAACACGAGGTGGGGTATTTTGTACTGAATTATAAAAATGGCTGTAATATATAATAGGGCAGGAACACCAATGCTGCATGTTATGCACATGCAGTTCTTACATCGATAGTCAGCTAGATTAAGATCAGATGTTTTCTTACTTTCAATTGTGTACAGGCATATCACAGGAAGTTTAGGTTTTGCAATATATATTTTTACTCTGTCATAGGAAAAAAACAAGTTCTGCTATTTTAATTATTATTTCTTTTCAAGATTATCTAGGATATATTTAAAAATCAGTTTAAAGTAACCTCCGCTGCTTTTGCCTGAGTGCTGCAAGCGTTCCCTGAGACAATCATAATTTTCATCTTTGTTGTTTAAATCACTCCTACATGGGTTTGTGAGAAATTTATGTTGAACTCCTTTTTTGATTTTAATACCCCAATATTTATTACAAAATCACATTGCAATACTTCGAAATTTTCCAATGCCGTGCTGCCCAAGTATATTATATAAAATATACTTAGTGACAAAAAAAAGTTAAGCACCCAGAAGTACTGGTCCGATTTGAATGTAATTTGGTACATGTGCAAGACCAGCGATAGGTATGTAAATCATTCGATTTGCAAGGAGCTGGCACGTCCAGTCACCAGACACAGAGGACGCCTCATAGATGAATTAGACAGCAGTACCAACACTTGACAGAGTTTGATAGGGGTCGCATTGCATGAGGCTGGGTGGTCATATCGTGCAATTTTCTGGCATGTGGGGCATGCAGATGTCACAGTCACTCGATGTTGGAACTAATAGGCACGTGAGGGCACCTGCACAAGTTGTGAAGGTTCCAGTCGCCCAACACAAAGAAAGGATCATCATATTGTGCGCCAAGTGTTACAGAACCCCATGACACCTGCGCCTGCCATTCAGATACAGGTATTAGACTTTCTACAAGACTCCATGTCATCCCGCACTGTGTCTCAACGACTGGCATCAGCTGGACTACGGGTTCAATGTCCCATGTGTAGGCTGCTGTTAACACCAGCGCAGAGACGGCTACATTTGGAGTGATGCCGTAACTGGGAGGCATGGACTGATAACAAGTGGCACTGTACCATGTTCAGCAGTGAATCTCAGTTCTGCATTACCACAGATGACTATCGTGTATGCATACAGTGGCACCAAAGGAAGAGGACCAGTCCTGCCAATGTTGTAGAGAAGCACACTGGCGGTACTCCTGGCATCAGGGTGTGGGGAGCCAGAGGGTATTACTTCAGGTCATCTCTGGTAGTGATTTGGGGGACCCTGATGACAGTGCTATGTCAGTGACATCCTGTGTCTGCATGTCTTACCACTCCTGAGACAATGCCCGTCCACACATGGCACATGTGTCTATGGACTGCCTTGCATCATGTTGAGGTCCTCCTGTGGCCAGCCAGGTCCGCTGATCTTTCCACAGTCAAACACGTGTGGGATCACCTCGGACGTCAACTAAGACCCAGTGCCAATCTGCAGGATCTTGAGGGCCAGTTACAATAGCTGTGGGCCACCATTCCCTTCTGCACAGTATCGCAGCATGTATCCAGGCCCAAGGGTGGGAGGGGGTGCCACACCCTACTGACATGGGGCCAGCAGTGTGCCCATACTGCCAACTCTGTTGTCTGCTTGATCTGATTTTATAATCATTGCAATACAGTCACATGACCTTTCACCATGTGGAGATTTATTTCACCACTGCATCTGGGTGTTTAATTTTTTTTTGTTACTGAGTATACTTTATTTCTTTTGATGTTATCAAGATCTCTGGTTCTTCCAAACAGATTGCAGTTAAAGCTTGGGTTACTTCATTTGCCTATGCATCCTTATTTATGTATTTGCCTCATTTATCTTTGTTTTCTAAGTTTGCAACGATGGATGTTTAACGTTTCAGAGGCAGGCTATTTGCACAATCGATCAACAAAGAACGCATTTCAAGAGTCACTCCAAAGTACCAAAAAAGTACCTCTTTGGCACTTTTGATATTGGAACTTCTGGTATAGCTGTCTCGGTTATCCTAACTGAATGGCTATTTGAGCATTTCCTTTCTGTTATCAAAAGCTGATATGCCCATCCAAGATCAATCATATGTTTGGCATAATCATGTTTTGTCGTATTTCCTTTTGCAGTAAACATTTGAAGTTGAGAAAAAAAAATTCTTACAGAGAATAGTGATCTCAATTCTAAGCAAAAAAAATTGTGATTCTAAATTGAAGAGAATAGTTCAAATAAACTTTTATGTGGATAGACATGTCTGACCTTTTGACTGGTACAGTATATCTGTCTTTACGGGACAAATATGAGTGACTGAAGTGGCTCTTTAACACTGAATCAACATGAGTTATGTTAAATGACATTTAAGGTGCAAGAGCTTCTACATATTCAAACACTGTTCAGTTTGTTGCAGAGAAAAATCAGTTTAATGTATTGTCTTGTTTTTCTATCATATGGTTAATTAGCAAATTCCAGCCAAATGGCAAAAATTTGTCCATTCATTAATGCTTTAGTGCTAAACGTACTTATTTTTCCATCCATCTCTCTAAAGTAAATTTAAGAAAATGTAAGTAAATTTTCCTTTTTTTTATTTATTGAAATCACTGGCTGATGTCAGCGTGATGTTTATAATAATAAACCAATACGTTCATGAGCTTCATGATGGTATTTCTCTTAATTACATGCATTCAGCATTTAGTCTATAGGCACAATATTTTCAAGTTTGATACTGACATCCTCAAATTAATACGTAATTTGAGTCTATAGGCACAATATTTTCAAGTTTGATACTGACATCCTCAAATTAATACGTATCAGACTTACTTCAGCTTGCCTGGTCCCTGACCATAGCCTTTGGTTTCTAACTTGCGATAGAAGTTTCTGAGTTTGGCTTCAAAATCACGCTTGTAGGGTGCAGGGGCCCGGGCATTAGCTCGCTGGGTTCCTATGAGAGATGGAGATGTGAATCGGCAAATAGTGAGCAAGTTAGAAATAAATGTAGAAAAGGAATTATAGCACATTAATTCGATTACGCATTCATACCCATCTTCTATAGCAAAAGAACCATCTGTCATCTGTTAATGTGTGGAAATAAATTATATGGTTTATGTCAAGAGTGTCCAATCCTGATCCCGGACAGCCACATTGTGTGCAGGTTTTCCAGCTGTATTTAAACAACCAATAACCTACAAATTGAGGGAAAAGGCTAAATCAGTAACATTAAGAAAATTATTTTTAGTAGTAGTAGTTAAATGCTCTGCTGGAAGGAAAGTATGAAAGTAGATCAGTCCTCGAGGACCAGTAATAAATTCCCCTGGATTATGTGAAATACAGCAGACTTGTGAAACCTCTCTTGGTAAGCACCCAAGAAAGTACAAAACAAAAATAAAATAAGGAGCTAGAATGATTATTAGTGGCCTATCCATTCCATTAGGGATTTTTGTCTCCAATGACCCTAGCCTACCATTCCAGTATGCCTAGTACCTGTTAAAATGTCCTTGAATGGTACAGGTAGTACGGCCCAGCAGAACAACTTGCACGTTCAGTGCCACAAAGACTGTGGATATATAGCTAGCTGCATATGTACTGCATGGTGCATATGTAGTGTAGGGGAACAAACAGCCTTGCGGTATTTTTGGTATGCAAGTTTACCAGGGGAACTCTGTGGGGAAGAAACCGGTGAGCCACGGCCAGACTGACAATAGTTGGGGTGCAATAAGGCATGCGGTGGAATGTACGACATCACATCCTCTTCAAACAAGCTGCAGGGTGCAAAGAACAGACAGAAATCTTCAAACACACTGTCACAAGGAGCAACTGGCTATATTTCCTATGAGGCCATAAGGGTAACTTTATAAACAGAAAAAAATGCCATAAAACAAAGTAAAGGTTCACCTGAGTAAGATGACTAGGTCAGCATCACTAGACAGACGAGCCAAACCAGAAACTCCTTCACTGCGAATAAACTGTACCTTCTCCCTGTAGACAGAAACACTACTTTACTATGTAGTTCAAGTGGGCTTGTGATAACCTAACCAGAACATTGAGTTTAGCTTAAGACTTTCAAATATTGTTGAAGTGTGAAAAATTAGTGAAATACAGTGGTACCTCAGTTCTTGAACTCATTACAACTCGAATTTCTTAAAAGTCGAACCAACCAGTTAGAAAAAAAATGACCTAGAACTTGATCTGAATCTCAGAAATCGAACCGTGAAAGCCAACCTAAGATAACTTGTACACGCAAGGAAATGAGTTACGCGGCATGTCTCAGCCTTGCATTTGCTGTGATAGCATCCTTTGTTGGTGATAGTGCTTTTTTATTGAAAATATCAGGTAATACACTGTACTTTATATTATTTTGGCAGTCATTGCTCACCAAAAAGTTATTCAATAGTTGTACAAATGTTACAACCTAAAAGCTTGCGATTTACGAACAAATTAAGGGAATACAATGGACCGCATGGCATAGTCTAGTGTTGGCACAGTGTTGGGGCATGGCTTGGGGTTGTCATGATCTGCTAAGCAGGGACTGGGGAAGCAGGGACAGGACTCAAGCGATCGGGAAACACGGGGTTTAATTGAGAACAGGCAGAACAACACAATGACAATACAGAAGACTAATGACAACAACCAGAAACAGCTGATCACACGGGGATTCCACATGAGGTTAACGAGGGGGCGTGGCAAATAGAAGAAGTGGATGATCGGGGCGGGACAGGGGTAGTGTTGGGGTACATTCTTTATCGTGTTGGAAGCCATAAAGAAAAAAATGCCTTTCTTGTTTTATCCTGTTCATTTTGTATTTAAATGCTTAAAAAAACACATTTGGGTGTAATTTTTTGGGGCTGGGAACCAATTAATTGGTTTTCCATTATTTCTTATCAGGAAAATTCGATCAGAACTCGAACTTTTTAGGATTTGAACCTGAGTTCTGAACAGATTAAATTCGAGTTCTGAGGTACCACCATTTATAGTGAAATACTTCTGTTTTTTTTTGCCTAGAAAAAACAATATAAAGGGGAAATAAAAAAAATGGAAATGGCAGCAGGTACTCTGGCACAACTGTCAACCTACCTGAGTGAATGATTTCTGATCAACTCTGGCTGTCTTTCTTGCAAGATCTCAAAGATGTTAGGTTGCCGTAGAAATGCCACAATTTTGTCATTGTAGGCTACAAGAAAAGCCAGTCTTCATCAGTCAAGTAACACTGAAAAGTTGAGGTATGCCCTGTGAATGATCTCTTTTCATTGGTATCCCCACGAGACCCATATTGGTCTATGTTGTATCACCAAATAATGTTCTTTACTGCTTCAGTTTTAACCTCGAAGCTTTTGTGTTTATACTCACCTACAGGTACCACATCCTGATACTGGGTGCGACTGATTGTGTTAAAGGTATTGGAGGGACGAGGCAGGACAGGGGGATTGGCGTGTCGAGGGTCATCACCCACCTAAAATACAGTAGAATAACAGAGTCAATCGAAATTTAATAATCTTTAACGGTTCTAGGTCTGCCATGAATATATCCAGCCGTTAATCTATTTTCTATATTTGCTTGTCCTATGCAAGGTTCAGAGCCTAACACAGCTAAAGGGCAAAGTAGGGAATAACCCAAGATAGTATCCTGAGATGGGTTGGCACCCTAACAACACTCACACAAATTCATACCTTTGGACAATTTGGCAACTCCAGGTCACCTTAACCTGTTTTTGGACTCAAGGGGAAAACCAGACAACCAAACACAGGGAGAACATACAAAATCTACACACACATAGAGCCAGGGCAGAGACTCACACACTGGTCCCAGCAGTGTTAGGCGACCGTGCTACCCATGGACAGTCTGTCTTGCAGTCTAGTTTAACTGGGGATGCTTTCTTCTTTAAATTATGCAAATATTTAGGGCCTTGTAATCTAATCTTCCTGACTAATTTCCACACTTTTTTTTAACAGTAATGGAAGTGGGTCTGAAGGGAGTAAAAAGTTAAATATTTTGGTCCAACAGCAGTATATTATATAGAGTGGGTGAGTGCATGAGTTCTGTGGTTTCAAATGTCAAGAGAGAAAACGACATTGTTATGGTGTTAGATGAGAGAGATCCATGTCAATTAGACAATCTATTGGTTATCGATCAAATTTTCCAATGCAGAAATATGGAGGCAAGCAAAAAATGCATCTGTTAATTTTGTTAAACTGAAGTACAAAAATAATTCTATCTGCTCAATTTTTCCTCTGCTGGTTATATCTCTTTTACCCGCACTTCCGCATCACTTCCAAATTAAAAGTGGTGCTTGTGGTCAACTATTTAGCAAGTTATCACTCTATGCGGCTCCCCAGTAGTTTGTGTTCGAACGAAAGGTACCTAGTGTAAAGTGGGTACTAAAAAAAAAGTTCTGGAACTGCCTCAGAGAAACTACAATTGGGCCAAGTTCTTGTGGTGTGAATGCAACAAAAGTTCCTGGTCCTGGAAAAAAGTTCCTGCAGTGTGAAATTGGATACGGGCAGACAATGGGTGCTCACCTCGCCAGCGCTGTGACTGCGCTGGCGATTTAGGTGCTGACGATGGGCTAACAGGCTGCTGGGCCTTGCACTCTGCAGGGGAAGTCGAGGGTCTATAAAAGTGGTGGTCCTACTGTTGTGGTCCACAAAGAACGGCTGTAAACACACAGAGAATAAAAACACAAAGAGAGCAAAAAATACTGAAGTACTACATGACATTCAAACCCAATAAATAAAAAACACAAGTTACATTAGAACATATTTCTTCTAACAGAGCAAAAGGTCACTGATAAATTTGCCATTAAAATCATTCAGGCTTCATTTTTTTACACCCAGATTTAATGAACTGTGATAAACAATATTAGACTAACTAAGGCAGTGGTTCCCAAACTGGGGGGCGCAGAGGTATTGTGGGGGGGCGCACCAATGGAATAGCCTAAGGGGCAAAATAATCTCTTCACAGACTGGACGATTAACTAACAATATATAAACCACTACCTTACGTGTACTATTAGAGCA
>JAODLC010000001.1:32435454-32452934 GCA_026781145.1 Hippopotamyrus pictus
CCTCAACAGGGTTTATTTATACTATAAGGTAAACATACTGATCAGGTTACATTGTGGGTGTGAACAACATTTGGAGTTAGATAGAATGTGAATGGGAAAGTGGGAGTGGAAACAGGAGCAACAGAACGTACAACAGAGGTGGGCTCATCTGCTGCACGTGATGGAAAATTACTGTTAAGGATTTACACAGTTGCTACATAAAACAAGTTATGCATTCCTAAGAATACACGTGAGTGATAATATGTACAATCTCAACCCAACAAATAGGATTTATGACATGACTTTTTAAGAACATCAAGAGGACATTTTACTCTAGTCAAACATAATAGGTTGATTTCAATCTCCCACATGAACAGTAGTACTGTATGAGAGGTCTCTATTACTATTTGACGGGAAGAGTTTGTTTTTTATATTTATATGGTTAGTTCTATGTTAACAGAATGGCAACAGGATCTAGCTACAATTGGAAAAGAACCAACTTAGTAAAGTAGTACTGGAGGTACCCATCGGTCAGTGTGGCAGGTTGTACTGGTGCTAGCCCTGTAAATAGCTTCCTATAATCGCCACGCACTGTAATGTCATTGTGCTGTATATAGTTTCATGTGTAGTGTTAAATGTTACTCATTGTAAATTGTGTGTGCGTATGTGTGTGTGTGTATGTGTGTGTATGTGTGTGTGTGTGTGTGTGTGTGTGTGCTCAACATTCATGTTCAGAGTAAAGGGGGTGATGAGCATTGTGAGCAGCGTGTACGTGTTGTCTGTACGAATGATGTGGGTGCAAAAAAAAACCCCACCATCTTCTGGTTGAACCTCAAACTGTTCTTGGTCTGTCAATTGTGCCAGTGACATGGCTCACCTACCAACCTTTACAGTGGTGTCAGAAGAGAGATCAGAGGGGCACAATGACCACCTCCGACAGCTTTGCTAAGAGATTGTGAGGCAGTGAGAAATCCCAGGAACTGAGCATCATGCCTTTCCAGGGCAACCTGATGGATCCAGCGTATCCCACATATGGGATAAGCGGAGTGAGGACGCTATGGTGGTAAAGAGTCCCTGGAGCCCTACCTCCACCAAGTGTGCCTGGCAGCCTGGCATCCCATGGAGCAACGAGACAGTGGTGCCCTTGGCTTTGACGTTGGAAAGGGAAGTGCTCCAAGCTCTCCTCAGCCTGACCCCTGATGAACAGCAAGACTGCACTACTGTGGTGGCAGCGTTGGAACTACTGTTCAGCTGACAGCCATTGGAGGAGGCAGAGAGGGCAGAACTGATGAACTGGCAGGGTTTTGTGGCAGACCTCTGCATTCTCACGCAGAAGGACTACCTATGCATCCTCAGTGCCATGCAAGAAGAGATGGCTTTCCATGCTTTTGTCAAGGCACTGAAACCAGGGCAGCTGCAACTGTGTAACAGTGGGTGCCAGCTACACTCACTGAAGCCTCAGCAAAGATGGAGAGGGCAGAGGCAATCCTGTCCCCAGCTGTAACATCACACCGGTCGCCAGGCACGCCATGCCTGGTGCCGAGCCCTTACCCCAAAGAGTGACCAGGAAACACCGGGCAGGTGGCATTGTAAGGGGGGGTGCCACTCGCAGTGTCAGTGCACCCCTATGGCCACACCCAGAGTTGGTCGGCTTGTCGAGGCTACCAGTCTATATGTTGACTGCCTGGTAGACAAGATGCCCTGCCAAGCCCTGGTGGACACAGGGTCCACCGTCACCCTGATGTACCTGGGCATGCTGCCAGGTACCAATGGGGTTGCACCAGCTGGCTGGGAGATGAGGGACATGCAGCTGACGTCAGTGACTGGCATGGATATGGCTATGAGGGGGAGGAAGCAGCTGTGAGTCCAGTTGGCCTGACACACATTGTGCAGGAGGTCTGGCTTCCTGACATATCCGACCCCTGCATCATCGGTCTGGACTTGCTAGTTCATCTGAGGGCCGCTATCACTGTGCTGGGAGCAGCTCTCTACAGTATCTCAAGTGAGACAATGATGGTCAGCAGTGAAAGATTAAGGTCCATGCGGCGTGGAAAGAGAGCAGCCCACGGCCCCCCGCGGGAAGACCACCAACGACACAGCCTCAAGCCCAGCTTGAATTGCAGAACACAGTAACATTGCAGCAGGGGTCATCCCCCAAGATGGTGCAAGCTGTCCAGGAATTGAGGCAGTATAAGAGGCAGGTCCTGACAGCAGAGCAACAGGATGAGCTCAAAGCTCTGTTGCACTCATTTCAAGACATCTTCATCACTAGGGATGAAGAATGCAGCCCACTTCCCTGGTGCAGCACCACATTGACACGGGAGACACCCCACCTAGCCATCTGTGCCTACATAGACTGTCCCTGGCGACGCAACAAGTGGCAGAGCAGAGGATCTGAGACATAGCAGCAGTGGGAGGCATAGAGCCATCCAACAGCTTGTATGAGGCTCCAGTGGTCCTTGTCAACAAAAAAGGATGGGTCGTGGCGTTTCTGCATCGATTACCAACAGCTGAACGTGGTAACAATAAAGGACTCCTATCGACTGCTACACATTGACGACATGCTGGATTACATCATCGGGTTGACATGGCTCAGCTCCCTGGACCTCTACTGGCAGGTCGAGCTGGCTCTGGAAGCTTGCCCTAAGACCGTATTCACCATCAGCCATGGGCTATAGCATTTCCATCCAATGCCGTTCAGTCTGTGCAACACCCCTGCCACTTTTGAGAGGATGATAGAGTGTGTCCTGGCCAACATCCCCCAGATGCAGTGCACACCACTGACTTCGCCAGAGCACTCCAGAACTTAAAACCTGCACTCTCGGCGATCCGATGGGCCGGATTACAGTTGAACCCCTGGAAGTGCTCTCTCCTCCAGTGCCAGACACACTTCCTGGGCCATGCTGTCAGCGGGGAGGGCGTGGCCACCGACCCAGAAAAGATGCCAGCGGTGAGAGGCTGGCCGATTCCATGCAACATGACGGAGCTACGCAGCTTCTTGAGGCTGGTGACACATTACTGGTGCTTTGTGAAGAACATCACCAGCATTTCAAAGTGAATAGCTCAGGTCCCCCACCGTGTTTGCCATGGTGCAACTGGTTTACTTTGGAGCATACTTTGAGCCATTTTTTGAACAGAGAGCACCATCTAGTGAGGTCAGAAAATACAGCAAATCGTTCATGAGGCATGGGTTTGGCCATGATTAGTTTGGAGTAGTGAGCCACAACCACTAAACGGCCAGGCATGGACACAGCACAAATACCATGTGTTACAGTATGTGGGGGGGCACTGAAGGCAACATGGCCACTGACAGTCTATGAAAAGCAAATGTTGTTGTGTTTTTATATGATAATTTCTCAAATGTTTTTTATATTTTTCTAGTCTAAGATTTTGACCTGTGCAATGCGTGGATGTACGAAAAGTTTGATTCTTTTAGATTGGAAAACTGGTTTGAACAATTCACTGAAAAGAACTGGTTCAAAAGAATGATTAGTTCACAAGTGGGACATCACTGTCATTCACTGGGATAGCTGTTTTTGCATGCAAGTAGTTGTAGTTTGCATACTGCGTATGGCCTTGTAGTTCTCCATGACTGAAATTGCACAAATACAAATGCAATTCTGTGTTGTATGAGACCTGGATAATTATATATCAATTGCATTCATAGCTCTGCCCTGCACATAGTAGCAGTGGAAACAGGCTTGTTTTCTAGTCTGCATTTTGTGGTGGTTCTTTAAGTAATTCGATTTACATCAAGTGATTTTACTCCTGTAACATCTCCTGGCATTAACCACTATAACTATAATGTTTCTTTTCAATAAAGATTTACTTGAACAAATTATGATATCTGTAAATAATACTAAAAGCAACAAAATACCTTCCAGTGAGATCACAGGGTTTCGTACATTGTACAAATGAATATGGTGATCTGCAGTATCAAAAACAGTACTTGTATCCAGAAGTAGTACTACATAAATATTATTGTAATAACAATCAAGTCATTAGTTACATGGACATCTGCTGTTATAATGATATAGTGACTGATATATATCATAAACAGTACAATAGGTGGCACTTTAGCGTTATGCCGCCGGAGTCATGGGTATAATTCTTGTTCTAGGGTCTTTGTGTGTGTAGTTTGCATGTTTTCATTATGTCCCAACTCCAACATAAGGTGAGCACAATTGTGGGAAAAGCATGGTCTAAGAACAAAAACAATTATCTTTACAGTAAGACACAAAAACACACAACTCCACCGAGAGAGAATATAACTGCAATACAACTTAGATTGTAACAAAACAAACCATTCTGGGTAAGAACAAAAAGGCAGAATTAGAGTACAAAATTCCGTTACGACAATCATAAGAAAGTAATTTGCTACATCAACAAGTGCTGTTTCAGTGATAGTGATATTATTAGATTGTGAGCAGCATGGTGAGTAGCTTGTGACTTTCATCAACCGCACCTCACCAAAACAATAAAGAGCTGTCAAACACGGCAACCTATTTAAAAGCTAAAACCGGCATTGCTTACTTTACCTCAAATAATACCGCTACCCCAAAATAGGAATAGGGACACTTTCTGCAAATGTAAAGTAGTACTCATTTACGTGTCTGTTTTTATATGTTTAAGTAGTTATAAATAGTACCCACCTCTATATAACGTTGAACTGTACATTTTGCGCATGCGTGTAGAAAGCACATCAACGTTTATAACATCGGTTACTATGGTAACAGACTGGGCACAGAATAAGACCAGCGATCACTTAATAGTTTTCTTGTGCAACACATTAAATCAGTCATAATTACAACGTATTTACAATGTCAGATACGGGATCAGAGAATTTAGAAGAGCCGATTTACCTTGGAGTAAGTATTTAACTTTATTAGTTAGCTAAAACGGTCAGAAATCTTAAGGATAACTCACTGACGATGAAAGGACACATTAAAATGTGCTGGGTCGAAAATTTCATCTTTGACTGGACTTTCGCATCGAAAGTTTTACCCCCCTTCTGATTTAAACTAACGGTTCTCATTAATTAGCAACCCTTTATAAGGAAAAGTGCCTCATTATACTCATATTTAATATTTATCTGTATTATTGGAATAGGAGTATCATGGCGATAGAAACGAAGTTGGGGAGAGACACGGAGTCGGGAAGGCAGTGCTCCCCAACGGAGATACCTATCATGGAATATATGAAAACGGCAAAAGGAACGGAACTGTAAGCTGTGACGATGTCTAGCATATGAATCTATATACTGTGTTGTTACTGCGGTTTTGTGGGTTTGATTTAGTAATGTTACTAATTTATCTCTTTTTAACTTTGTGATTCCGTACTCATTTAACTTGTTTTTTCTATGATAATTGATATGATATGATATTTGATGTCACGTTTTATTTGTGAAACAATTATGATTGGCATAATGTGCACATAATATTACTTGATTACAAATTACTAATACTACTTGAATGAACACAGATAAACTTCTGCGCTTTTCTGCACCAGGGAACTTACCTTTTTAAAAATGGAGCTTGTTACATTGGAGAATATCACATGAACAAGAAACATGGGCAGGGAATTCTCTACTACCCCGATGGATCCAAATATGAAGGTGTGATCATTTGTCAAACTGCAATAAACTTGGACACTGTTTTACTCCTTTTAGTTCATTTCATTTTGTTATGAGTACAGCCAGTTTGTTTTGTAGTGATCTGGTTAGTTTTCCTTTGTCTCTCTCAGGAGGATGGGTGAATGACCAGCGGCAGGGTCACGGTGTCTACACATATAACAATGGAGACACATATGATGGAGAATGGTTGCAAAATCAGAGGTATAGTTCAGTGTCCAATTACATAGTAGTAAACCACTTGCACATGTTTGGATATTTCATCATTTTAAATGATTGATGTACTCATATCACCACTCTTCTTGATTAGGTATGGGCACGGTGTTTACACCTATCATAACACTGGCTCCAGGTATGTGGGTACCTGGATGTTTGGAAAGATTGAATCATCAACAGGCGAGTTTGTCCATCTCAACCACAAATATCAAGGAAACTTTCACAACAATAATGTAAGATTTCTGCATAACCTTTCTAAGATGATTCTGATCATTTAATATTTTAACATTTCCACATCGGAGACAAATTTTAATTGGGGTACTGCAATGGCTCAGTCGGTAGAACTTTTGCTTCACACTTCCATTTTTGTTCAAGACACCCCTGAGGTGCTCTGGTGGCATCAAAACTGGTCCTAATGTGTGAGTGTGTGCCCCACAAAAGACAAGCATCCCATCCAGTGTGTCCCCTGCCTTATGTCCTGGTCTTCCTGGGTTAGGCTTCTGGCTTACTGCATAACCCTGCATCAGTGATTATGCTAGATGGATGAAATGCATGTCAGTACATTCTATTTTGTACAGATATTATTGCAACAAAACAAGTGGTGTTTACCATTCATATTATATATTTTGATTAAAGTCATAAGATATGTAGGACAGCACAGCAGTTGCCTCACTCATCTGATAACCAGGGTTTTAGTCTCCTCTCCGACTCTGCATGTGTGGACTTTGCATATTCTCCAGTTTTACCCCACAGACCAAAAACATGATAAGGTGGATTGGAGTTGCCAAATTGTCCATAGGCCTGTGTGAATGCTGTGTGTGCCCTGCAATGGGTTGTCTCCCTGTCATGTGCTATTACCTCCCTGTTGCTCCTGGGATAGGCTCCAGGCCCAGTGACCCTGTATAAGACAAGCAGTACTGAAGATGAATAAATAAAATATTTGTGTTTGCACAATGAGAAATTCAAGGGCGGGAAGTTTGCTGACATTCTTTGCTTTTGACAATGCTGTCCTATTACAATGATTTCTTTATTAATACTGATGTTTACTTTTTAGCCTTCTGGCCCAGGGAGATATGTGTTTGACATTGCTTGTGAGCAGCATGGAGAATTTGGTCAAATAGATCAGGTAATTCATTATTTTGGTGTTTACTTGCAATGAGGATGCCTTTAATTATATTTTAGTTCACCCTTTCTTAATACCATTGATTATCCCTCTTATATGTATATGTATTATTTGTCTGTGCTACACATTTAAAAATAAAGCTGAATGATTAAAATGATATGATACCATCTGGCTTTGAGTGAATAAGGGATGATTTGGATGGAACTACATGAGCATTTAGTATGGCAAGATTTTGTGGATCTGATTTATTTTGTCATGTAAGAAAGCCACAGTAACATATATTGCAATAACTTGATAAACCTAGTCATTTTTGATAAAACTGGAATATCGAGATCAGGATTGAAATTATCAAGGGTATTTTTCTTTCTTTTCCTTCAGTTTCTTTTCCTAGATGTTGAGGTGGAACTTGGGCAGAGGGAGCCCTTGTCCAGCTTAGTGCCAACTCACAATATTTACCAACTTTCAGTTCTATATGTGTCTTAGTTATTTTTAAACTTCAGTTATCCTGTATCTTATGAAGTCTGTCATTAACTGATGCTGACATTTGGTGACAGGAAAGGATGCATGATGAAGAAGAAGACCCAGTTACTGCTGTACATCTAAAGTGGCGTCCAGTTTCTATCTCTGCTCTTACAAACTAGCGCACCAGCCTAGTCAAAAGATCTCCTTCCCAGGTGAATATAACTGCAATGTTACTGCAGCTTCTATAATGCTATAATACTTATCCCACCAACCCTTGGTTTACTGGGTGTTTTGAGGAAAAAGGGAGAAAATAACTGCATGCATTTTGGGAATGGCTTAATCAATGGAATCTTTTTAATCAGTGGTGCTATGTGTCAGAAAGTTATGCTGTATGTTGACAGATGGCATGTGAGAGGCTGCATTAAATTGCTACTCCAGGGATAAACACTGATGACCTACCCAGAAGACCAAAGAGCAAAGGAAGATTGACTTCAGAGCAGTCTTTGTCTGCAGTCTTTGTTTTTCGTATGTGCCATGTTTTGTTCTAATAATGATTATTATGGCTGGAGAAAGTCCTTGATTTCACTTCTGTTGATTTTGTTAGCTGCTATGTTAAATTAAATAATTTAGAGTAGGGATTTACAACAGCTTGATGTCTGTGAATTGGTTTACATCATACAAAAATTGCACAGACTGGTAAAACAAGCTATGGGTGTGGGTAAGGGGTATCAGTGGGTCAATCGAAGATTTTGCTTGTAAGTTTAATTGTTTCCATTTTTTCAAATGCAAATGGAATGCGCAAATGTGATGGGTTTTAAAAAATAAAAAAATATATAGTTTTTTGGGGGTGAAATTAAGCCCCCAGCATTTCGTGGCCTGGTGGAATATTGGCCATAGGCCACTACCGGTCCCTGGACCAAAGGTTGGGAACCCATAATTCAAAGGATACCCCTTCTGTACATCAGGACTTATCAATCTTAATGGTTCAAATGGCTTTACTAGATATTCATATGGAAGTTCAGGTTAAGTACTGTTAACGGGGGCAGGACACCTACTGCAATTTGAATCAGCAGCCTTCATGCTACAAGTCACTGAAATACCATAGTTGGTTTTAAAAAAATTATAAACTGAGACTCAGGGTATAAATTTATATAAGACTTACAATTAAAATATCACATGGTATTATTTGATATTTACATTATTTTTATATTTACACATTTAGCAGATACATTTGTCCATAATGGCATACAATTTATGGCAATATCACATTGAAAATATGTATGCTGTCAAGTATTCATTTAGACACAAGTGCTGCTAGGCTAAGCTTTCAGTTAATGCCCAGGTACAGGTGTGAACAGTTTTGGAATATGAGCTACACAACAACCTTTAATGAAGCAAGAACCTAATAAGACGATTCAAGGATCAGAAGTACAACAATATGAACATTCAGGGTATGATTCATGGAACAGATGGATCTTGAGGGATAGCTTTGAGGTGGAGAAGGAGTCTGATGACTGAATGTGGTTTAGCAGCTCATTCCACCTTCAGGGAATCATATAAGTGAACCATCTGGAGTGATACTTCTTGTGTGTTGGAGGGAACTCCAAGCGGTGTTGTCTTGCTGACCGAAGGTGGTAAGATTGGACACTGGTCTTGAGGAGATTTTTGATGGAGATGGGTGCCAGTCTGCTGATGGACCTGTAAGCCAGCACCAAGGACTGAACTTAATGCAAATGCAAAAAGGGACCTAATGGAAGAGAGACAAGGAGGGGTGTGACATGAGGACATTTAGGCTGAATGAATATGAGATGTGCTGCTGCATTTCATATAACTTGCAGTGGTCTGATAGTACAAGCTCTCTACTAGTAGAGAGCTGCTGTAGCGTAGTCGCAAGGTAACAAATGCCTGGTCTAGAAGCTGATTTGCATACTGAGACAGAATAGACCTGATTTTTTTGATGTTAAACAGGATAAACCTGTAAGATTGGGAAAGCACTATTATGTGCTGAGCAAAGGACAGCTATCATTATGTATCATACTATATGTTTGCTACTACTGCTTAGCTTTTGTTACTGGTCAGATAAGGTTTCCTGGATTTATTCATTTTGGTATATTCTATAAGCTACAAAGATGATGCATAATGCTTATGTTTAAGTATCATTTGGATGTCATGCATTCTCTTACAGTTATGCAGCTATGAAATAGTCCTTAGCAAATGTGCGAGATTCAGGTTCATTCTTAATATTTACATTTCTGTTATGAACACATTAGCTTAGTTTAGCTTACAGGGCCACAAATTCCTTTAATCATTTATCCCCTCCCTTTTCCGGGGTGAACCAATCAAATATCCTGATACGAGGGAGTACCCTGCCTTCCCCCTGGCATGCCTGTATTTCTTCTCGACTGCCACCTGCCTGTGCTACCCTGCCTGGTTGCCGTCTGCCAAAGCCACTTCACCTGCCCTTCTGACTGCCTATCTGCCTGCCTTCTCCATAATGTTCCCGCCTTCCTGTGCTGTCACCATCTGCCTGAATTAACTCTTCACCAAATTATGTAAACTTCTTCAGCCCAGTGCCAGCCAAAGGATGGGCTTCCCCCTTGAGTCTGGTTCTTCCCTGGGTTTTCCCTTTTCCCTAACAGCTTTTTTTGTGTGTCCTTACGGCTCACCTCGAATGGCAGGCTCAGCGTTAGGACACATTAGGACATTTGCTGGCTCCAGTGCTCAGGATTGAGTTAACTGCTTCCCCACTTCCCTCAGCTGTCTTGCTTAAAGTCAGGCCCAAGGATAATGTTTAGGTATTTATGACATGTTTGAATGGACAGCTGTAGTATGTCAGTGGACAAAGGTAAGCATATACATATTTAAGGCAGCTCCTCATAACTTGGTGCCAAGACTCTTGACCTGAGATAAGAAATTAGAACAGATTATAGCCAGATTTTATTGGCCTGGCATTTATGCATTTGGCATTAATATCAAGTTTTTAAATTTCAAAGAAAGTCAGTGTGTGAATCTGGGTGCCATTTCTATCTATCCCTTGTTGCTCATCCTGTCACGACAGAATTCTCGGGCTGGGTTCGAAAGCCTTTTATTGGGGCAATCCAAAGACAAGTCCAAATAACAGGCAGGGTCAAAGCCAGGATCCGTCCAGTCCAAACAACCAAAGCCAAGGGGATATCCGTAATCGTAGTTGGGTCAGCTGCTGTGAGATCGTAGAACCGGGAAGTCTGTTCGAAGACGCTGACGGGAGACACTGGGAGAGGACACAAGGGAAGATCAGGGCTGGGTCTGATGGGAGTGTGATGGATCGGGAAGCACAGGAAGCGGGAGCAGGGAGAGTCGGGCGGATCGGAGCTGAAACAAAGACAAAATGCATTCTACAATACCTCGCCCCGAATGACGGTCGTGTGGGGTTTAATGAAGGTAGGCGTGGCGTAGCAAAGGGGGGCGTGGTCACTCGTGGTCGCTGGTGTGACACATCCAATTAACAGAAGTCCAGTTTGAAAGAATTGGCACGGACATGGTATTTGGGCCTTATCAGCTGCAGTGCATGATGGCATCGATTTATTTTTGTGGTTTTGGACTATGCAACATGATGCCCGGAAACAGTGCTCTATACAAGGTTTTACCTAAAACTATCAAGGAAACTCCTTGTTTCTGTAAGGGGCTCTTGTTTCCTCCCACAGTCCAATAGTGTGAAGGATAGTTTGATTGACTCTAAATTGGCCCTGTGAGGGTGTGTTGGTTCCTGCCTGTGCCTATTGTTCCTGGGATAGGCTCTGGTCCCCCCTGCGACCCCAGGTGGGATTAATCGGTTTCAGAAAATGGATGAAAATCCATCAACAGGGATTTTCCCATTTAAATTCTTATGCGCCCTGAGGAATGCTAGGTGAAGGTTTCCAGACAATTTACAAGCAAGGTGTATTTGCTCTAGGTCCAGAAGTGTTAACAAATCCACGCCCCGCTCCGTCCGATCCTTCTGTGTGCCACGCCCACCTCGTTACCTCGTGTTTTTACCTGATTGTTTCCATCTGTGTCTAGTTATTTCCAACCCATCTTGTGTATATAGGTCCGTGTCTTCCTGGTTTGAGTGTCTGTCATTGATGTTTGTAACGTGTGTTGCTGTTCACCCCCACATCCTGGCCGGTTCCTACGATTAAACCTCCGTTCAGTCCTACTTCCCGGCTCTCTCGCCTGCTTGCCTGCTCACTCACCCGCAACTCATGACATAATTTGCCCAAATCTACATTGCTAGCCAAGTGGCAAAGGTCATTCCTGGTCACATATAAAATAGAAAACAATTGAAGTTCACCATATCAGTCTTACCTTAAACTTAAAGGGAGCTGGAACTTTGTATCATTATCTGTGCCAGAAGTCATCTGGAATTTCGATTGGATTGGACGAGGAGCTTGGATTGGAACTACCTAAAATACTAATCTAAACACGAAAATATTGTTGAATGTGAAACTCGTCATGTTTACTAACCTGTGGTTAGTATTAAATACTTTTTTAATGTGAAAGATTTTTAATTCAGAGACAAGCTGGCCTAGGTATGCAGAACAGTGTCCACCCAATTACAGTATAATCAAAGTAAAACCAACCGTTATGGCTAAATATGGTAAGTAATAATAATAATAATAATAATAATAATAATAATAATATATAATTTAAAATTATTATAATACTAAATAAAAATACAATAAAATATTACAGTTACACTAAAACCAGTAGTAATACAAGATTTAATTAATATATTATACAGAATAAGCAAGCTTAGAAATGTATGTTTTAAGGCGGAATTTTAAGTGAAAGGTGCTGGCAGATGGTGTGTATGGCTTTTGAATTGAGCCCATCCTCAGATTTGCTTCAAAATTATGATTATTTTTAATTTTACAAAAGAGCGAAAGCACATTTCATCATCATCTTTACGCTGTTTCTCCTGGTGAAGATCGTGCTGGCAGCACGTTGAGACTCTTTCCTCTCTTGTCCTCTTTTGCAAGGAACAGCTACCTTGGAAGAAATAGTTTGTGGCACCCTTAGAGGATGCTCAAGTGACCTCAGCTGACTTATCTGGATCCAAAGGGGCAATGGCTCAGATTTCCTCAGGATCTCCAAAATCCACACTCTGTCAGAGAGAGTGAGCCCAGGAACAAATATCATCAGATAAGATCAGCTATACAGCATTAGCACACCTGTTAAATATTGACACACTGAAACTGAATGCATGTAACGCTCGTGTTTGTGGAATTCACATTTAAGGAGAATGGATAGAAGGATAATCCACATATAACATATTAGTTAAGCTGTATTGTACTATCAGGATTTAATTTATCCGTTAAAAATTGGGATAAATAAGGTTATCTGTCAAGATACATAATTAAAGAATAACGAATAATAAATACAAACTCAATTGACAATAGCAAACAAATTATTGCGGATACAGATTTGGCACATCCTCCTAAACTGTAGAGGGCGCCAGAGAATACCGAAAGAACATTGTTTCCGGCTGCTTTCTCTGACAGACTCGAATGTGCAGGCTGTAAACAATTGAAATCGAAGGCTTGCTGACCAGGGATTTCCGAATGAAAACATTATTGGATTAACATGGCGTTTGTTACTGCAAGTTGGAACCCACTAGGGGAAGCGTTTTACAGGTTATTACTTTTCGGATGAGTTTTTAAGGCCGATTTGTAAATTAGGGAACTACCTACACGCGATGATAGCCACTGGTATTTCGGGACAATTTAAAAGGAAAAAGTGTATAATGCGACATAAGGCACAGTGTTTCCTCAGCAAACTGTACAATTTTACAACGGGGAAGTCATGTCGGTCCTATGCAAGTTATTATCGTTATTACCTTCGACCCGTAGCAATGCTTAGCGAACTCGGCCCTGACAGTCGCTCACATGATGGGTGTGTTTTTTTTTCTCACAGAAAGATCGAGCTTTATGAAATGGGATGGAACCTAAGGGAGGGACTCAGAAATTGTCAGATTGCAGCAGCCCCTTATGGTGGCCCGATTGGTAAGATATTTCAAATTAGTGATAGGACTCAGATTTGCTAACATGTTAGTAGTGCTTTTCGTTGTTGCAATTTAATTGGTAAGTAGATATCAAACAGTTTAGCTTGCAACTGTTAGCAGTTACACATTAATAAAAACCGGTACCAGGGTCTATGAAGAATGAGTACCAGCAATATTTTTAAGTCCAATTTCTTAAATGACAGCGCACCTGCTGATTATTTGAGGTTTAATGGATCTAGGTAAACTGTGCTTTTACTTTTCTTTTAGCTCTGTTGAAGGAGCCCCAACGATCTTCACCTAGTGCTCGGCCCCAACTAGAGATCTATACCTCTTCTGGATCTCCCATGGCTAGCTTTATGGTTTGCCCATATTTATAGTCATGCACTGTTTGAGTGGTGCAATTTTTTTCTGTGACTGAAAGAGCTGCTATGAAGATAGGAGGGTTGTGTGTGGGTTGTTCAGTGGCATATACAGTCTTTGTAAAACTTTCTCTGATTGAATTCAGTGTAGATTTTAAAAATGGATATTCGCATACTGTTTTCTGACTTGTGGTTTATAATTCCACAGTGGAAGAGCGGAGTGGTAAAGCAGCTAGGCTGGACAATCAGCGATGACTTATTGTGTGTGCAGGAGGATGGCACTGTACTTGTATATGACTTGTTTGGTTCCTTCAAGAGACACTTCAGTATGGGCAATGTAAGGAAGAAAGTACCAGCTGACCACACATATAAGTATCTGTCTCATGAGATATTCAGAACCTCACTGCTTATATATATTATGTAGCACATTCTGTTGCATACATTTGTGCTCGTATTCAGACTATTCTGTGCATTTGTCAATTTACAGGAACTTGTTCAGAGTCATGTGCTGGAAGCCAAGATTTTTCACTCACCCTATGGTACAGGGATTGCTGTACTTTCAGGGGCCTACCGATTCATTCTTGCTACAAACATTGAAGATATCAAACTTCGTCGCTTACCAGAAGTCCCAGGTACCAAAAGCACCAGGTTCTTTGTCTTAGTCATGCTGTCTTTCATTACGTCTTTGTTTTACTTTATTTCATTATTTGGACTCATGGTGTGTGGACTGTGGGACTCCTTATGTTCTTCCAGGTCTACAGGGGGTGCCCTCTTGTTGGACTGTGCTTTCACAGGACCGACAAACCAAGGTGTTGCTGGCCACTGGCGCAGATCTATACATCTTGGACAACACTGCCTGCACACCGGTGGTGAGTGGCAAAGGCACTTTCATATCCTGAATATTTTCTCCTTTGTGAAACATATACTGACAGAAAATATATGCCGGTGTATTGTATCTCTGTGAACCAATTTATATCTTTTTAACTGTGGATGCCATATGTGTTTAAGAGCCCCTCAGGTTTCTCCCCCCAAGCCACCAGCATTATCCAGGTTGCTGGTTCCTTCAGCTACAAGTATCTGGCTCTCTTCACAGATTCAGGTCATGTCTGGATGGGCTCTGCCAACCTAAAGGTTGGTGAAATGGGCTGGCCTATTCTGGGGTAAACACTGGATATGCTTCATTAACCCTCATAGAAGTATATAGTAATAGAGCTTATATAAGACAAACTCCTTCCTGGGTTATTCCCTGCCTTCCGCCCATAGCTTCTGGGATAGGTGCTGGACCCTTCATATCACAAGCTAGTTTAGAAAAATGGATGGATGGATTTTGTTTCAGTTGCATGTCGGATTAAACAACACTGAACTTTAAGGCGTATAGAAAATGTGTTTTGTGGATAATCATGTTCTGTAAATACATACTTAGGTACTAATCAGTACATCTAATACTGCCTATTATTTAATCATATTATAATGTTAGTTATGACACTAAGGGGGTTTATTAAGGGAAAATGGAAGGTGATGGTAGTTGACCTGAAATGTATCTTTGTTAGGAAAAACTCTGTGAGGTCGACACCAAGATGCGGACCCCACCGACACAGATGGCCTGGTAAACCTTTTGATTCTGTGATAAAATGTATCTGTTTATAGAAAAATTCCCAAAAATCATACAATGGTTGCCCTTTATTAAGGTGTTGGAGGCCTAAGAGTCAGCAGCCATCAGTTGTGATCATGTGGGAAAAGTACCTGCTGGTAGTTGGACCATGTAAAGACACAATTCAGTATCCTTTAATCCGTTTTTTCTATTGAAACCATGGTGGATGTGAGGTGTTTGCAGAATGAATAATTTTTGGGCCTTGTTGTCCTTAACCTTTTGTTTGGGTATAACCTGGATAATGAATCTGTTCTGGTTCCGGAGCTTGATAGTGTGAGAATCATTAGTGGGACCCACCATGAGCTGCTTCAGGAGGTTCCAGGTCAGTATGTCCTGATATCTATATCACTTGTATTTTCCTGTAATATTTTTGAAATTGTAATTAGGGGTGGGTGATATGGCCAAAAAGTCATATCAGGAGTTTTTTGGTTAGAATCACGATCCATGATATAGATCACAATTTTAAAATTTGTTTACAAACCAATCAAATTGGGATATATGTAGTAATGTTAATTGACCATTTACCACTTAACCAGCAATTCTGTTGTATTACACTGCTTGTAGCATTATAAAAATAAACTTAATTATTAAAGTGTGAAAAATATTGTGCGTACAAAGAAACTGATTAATTATAGCAGAAGTGCTTGTTTTTAATAATAAAGTTTTGAAAGTTTTGAGTGCAAATGAAGATTTATCTCTTTGGTCAATAACTGTACTGTTCTAAAGTCAGTTTACAACAAATACAAACTGATTGTGTTGCCACCTGTTATACAAACAGTATCTTTGCAAAGTTTTAAGTAGTGAACTTGTAACTGGGCATTTACTGGAAGCCCAGTCTAGCTGCTGTTATGCCGAGTTGACTCCTCGACAGCACGTATGTTTGTAATGTGCAGTTTGCTTTGCTTTACTTTGCTTTGGACTAAAGTGTCTGCTACATATTAAATGTAGTGCTGGATTGTGATTCTTGCCGTCACTGATATGCTATCATGAATACAATCGCAACTGGTCACGATAAATCGTCGTCATATAGTCTACAAGTAATTAGAATTTTACTAATGAGTAAATAGTTCAGGGGTTTTCAACCTTATTAGGTGACTACGAGATGAAAACAGACCTGACTAAGAGACTCCCCACAAGGAATGTAATTAATTTACTATATGCTTCTGTGGACCCCCTGCAGTTACTCTATGGCCCCACCAGGGGGCCATGGAGCCCAGGTTGAAAGCCCCTGGAATAGATCATCATATGCAGTCACAACACATATGGTGATGCTTTCGTCTTGTCATCATCCTGGCTCTTTCTTGTGCACTTTTCAGTGGTAAGTGAGGAGATATTTAAGATCGCCTCGATGGCTCCCGGAGCTCTGCTTCTTGAAGCACACAGGGAGTATGAGGTATTGACATTCTGTGGGTTTGCCTTTTGCTGTTTGCCTGAGAATGAGAACTTGAATATTTTCTTGAGTATATATTTCTTTGTGCAGAAAGAAAGCCAGAAAGCAGATGAATATCTGCGGGAGATCAAAGAGCAAGACGGGCTGGGTGAGGCAGTGAAACAGTGTGTGGAAGCTGCCGGATATGAACATGAGCCAGAGACACAGAAGATGCTGCTCAGGGTGAGACCTTGGGATTGGGCTGATGGACAGTTTGATCTTTGAAATACTGGTTTATGATAGGTCATGAAATTTAGAAATTACATTTATGCGTTTAGCAAATGCCTTTGTCCAGTGTGACTTGAAAATGAGGAATGTTTTTGGGGTCAGTGAGCAGGGTCATCCAGGATCCCTGAAGCAATTAGGGTTAAGGGCATTGCACAAGGTCCCAGTGGTCAGGTCACATGATCACTCTGCCAGCCACAGAGGTTTGAACCCATGACCTTCCAGAACCAGTCTCCGATAATTTGCTGAGCTTTTTACCAGTAGGCAGTGGACTGACTTATAGCCTACGATCTCCATTCCAGCAATTGGTATTGGTATTGAGAAACACCCAACATTTATGTATGTTTTGTAATCAGCTTTGATGGTCTCTACATATGGTGAAGCAAAT
>JAODLC010000001.1:32474262-32484822 GCA_026781145.1 Hippopotamyrus pictus
TTTAACCAGTTTACTGTATGTATTGGTGTCAATATCATTAATGTAAATTAGGAACAATAGTGGTCCTAAAATTGAACACTGTGGTACACTACTATGAACGCAGGCTCACTGTGACATTGTGCCTCTAATAACTACTCGCTGCTTCCTGTCTGTTAACCAGTTAATATAACCAGTTAATATTAATATTTGCGATCCAAGCTGCCACAGTTCCTAAAATTACTGCAGCTTTGAACTTTACCAGGAGCCGTTTGTGGGGGACAACACCAAAGGCCTTCTGGAAATCTAAGCAGATCACATCATAGGCCTTTTTGTGATCAATTTCTCTTGTAGCTTCCTCAAAAAACTCAAGTAGATTAGTTAAACAGGATCTACCTCTCCTAATTCCATGTTGGCAATCCCTCCGAATGTTATTTGAATCCAGGTAATCTACCATTTTCACTTGGATTATAGGTTCCATTAATTTTCCAGTTATGCAAGTTAAACTGATTGGCCTATAGTTTGCTGGATTACTTCTATCCCCTTTTTTGAATATGGGCGTTATATTAGCATGCTTCCAATCTGAAGGTACCACACCATCAGATAAGGATTTCTGAAATAGTAAAGTTAAAGGCTGGCTAATAATATACCTCATCTCTTTTCAAACTATCGGTAAGATGCCATCAGGGCCCTGCGATTTATTTATTTTGAGTTTAGCTAGGCTTAGTACCATCAGCCTCAGTTATACATATATTGGTCATAGACAACGCTGTATTTGTACTAAATGGTGGTAAGTTATACATGTTCTCTACTGTGAACAGCTGTGTAAAATAATCATTAAACTTATTTACTTGGAGAATTTCAAATAGTAATTGTATGTATTGTTTCCTCTTGCAGGAACAAGCAAACAAATAAATAAAATGAAGCCAGAAAAATTGATATATTGGTATATGGTGTATTATATAGTGGAATATTGTTGACAGTGCCCATATGTAGCCTTTCTCCCAGACCTTCATCTACACAATGACTGTATGTGATCAGGATGAAACTTAGTTGGAAAGAGTAGTAATACAGTAATTATTAAATTTACTATGTATTCTATGAACAAGGTTATTAATACCAAATTTTTGTATTTCCTTCTACCACTACCCTCTAATAAATAAGCAGTGTGGAAGATAGACGGATAATGTTTCTATTCATTTCCCATAACCTCTTATCCAGTAAAAGCCTGGAGTCAGCCAGGCTATGCAATATAAATCTCCCAATTCACCATTCACTTGCATGTTTTTGGACTATGAGAGGAAGGTAGAGTAACTGGAGGATGACAGACAGGGGAACACCCTAGATGAGATGCCAGTATAAAAGAAAAAAATCATTATACAAGATCAAAATACCTTGAAGTGTCTACTTTTTGGAAATTCAACCTTGTGTTCTCAGCTGATAAACTGAACTATGTTACTTTTCTCAAAGAGGGATTTATCTTAGTCATATTCCTAGAATATTTTTTGAGTATTGATTATGGCTCATCCTCTGAAAAAGGAGTCCAAAGGACACTAGCAAATATTACTCCCTCAATCAATGATCCATAATGCATAAACCTTTTTAAAAATGAATGCAGCCTTTAAACTGAAAAGGAAACACTAGAGCTTCTTAGAAATTTTGCTGAGCTATTCAACAAGAAATGAGCCATAAACAAAAATATAAATGCATAATGGAATATAAACATGTTTGTCTACACCTCTGGCTGAGTAAGTGTAGCATGAATTGTGAACGGAATAGAAAACTATCAATTAATATATCAATCTAACAGACAAATGCTGAATCTTGGAAACTATCAATCATTAATTCATTCCGTTCTCTATCCTGTTCCTGAACACAGCTTCATCTTAGAATAGTTAAAAATGACGCTGGATTTTTCTTATTTTGGAAGTAAAATGGGGACAAAACGGGTTAAATGAATATATATCAATAAAATTAGCTGATGATGTTATGCCTCATATTTTAGTATAGCAAGTAAACACAATCCAGCAATAGAAATAGAGATACTGCACAAAAATGCTGGAATTTGAATTATGTCTAAGTTTGAGATAAACAAAGTCCTTTGGGATTGGAATTAAAGAATTGAATTGCATTATTTCAGTTTTTTTAACCTATGCAAATGTATTTCCAATAGCCTTGCAATAAAAAGGAATTTTAAAAGCTCCAACATGACTGATAAAATGTATACATGCATTTCTCTTATTCCCTGTCTTCTTTGGTCTATCAGGAAATAATACACAGTGCAAAGTGGGAATGTGATGAAATATTAAAGACTGGTCCATCTTCAGCTTACTATTTCAGCTTCCATAAAATCAAGCTGCCAGCCTTTTAGATTGCAGGTGTGATAAGAAAGATCAGAAATAAGATAAGAAACAGCGTGTACAGATGGTCAAGGGAAGGGGGCAATTGATTTCAAGTACTACTGGAATATATTGTGTTGCAGGATTTTACAAAGTTAAAATGATCACTTTCAGCTGGAAAAAATATGTGAACTTAGCATTCCTGCATTACAAGTGCAGTTTTCTGAAAATCTAAATGTCAAAACATACAAAAAAAGAAGACTTGGACATAATAAGACTGACCTTGCTGCATCTCAAAGAAAACAGGGAACGTAAGACAGAGAGGGCCGAATACCCAAAAGAGGGAATGCGAGCAAGCTTGAAAGTCTGAGTGCAATATGCAGGAAATTCAATCCGGCTGATGTAGAATTTTGATAGCAAAGCAGACCCTCATATCAGACCCTTATCCAGACAGCATTTTTTATACATGCAAAACACCAATGAACAATACTTCATAAGTTTTAAGAGATCGCTTTCTAGGAGATCATTTGCAGGATTCTTGCTTTTTTATTTAAAGGGTTTGAATTAAATCAGAGGTAGCCAATCTTATCCGCAAAGGGCTGGTGTGTATGCGGGTTTTCGCTGCAACTCCCTAATTAGGTCACTAATTAGAGGACTGATTGGCTGAAGAGTCCTTACACCTGGGTTTGAACAGCTGACCTAAAGGTTATCCCAAAAACCTGCATACACACCTGCCCTTTGCAGATAAGATTGGCTACCCCTGAATTAAGTACTAGTGGGTCGTCAATATAGAAATATTGTAAAACTGTAATTAGATTTGTTTTTGTATATATTATGATGATACTGAGAAAAGATATGTTGTTACACAAGCAGGTATATTATATTATATTATATTATATTATATTATATTATATTATATGATAGTAAGAAAGGACCAGGAGAGTTTCATCATCCGAGAAAAGCAGGAGGTTTATTATGAAAAAGGAAAGAAATTCAGGTTGCCATCAAAACAAAAATAGCCCGTTTAAACTCCAGCAGGAGGCAAAATAAAACTTCAAAATGAAACCACATTTGCACTGAGAATTCTGACTAAGCAACCGCTACAATCTTATTGTATTGTATTATCATCCATCCATTTTTCTATACCTGCTTGTCTTATATGTATGCAGCTCAGTTAATTAATTGAATTAGTTAAATAAATTGATGAGGCATCCATTAGCTAAATACGGTCAACAAATACAAGGATATGTTTGATGGTCACTGCATATACTGAGGTGACACCTGGTACATAGGCTAGGCCTATATAATGCTGGGGTTGGTGAAGGAAAACCAGGTTATTATGCCGAAAAAGGCATTCCTGCGTATAATGCATAGCAGACTCGAGAGTGCGCACCACTGAAAACAACGAAATGAAAGCTTTTTTGAAACGTGCGAAAACGATCGTTTCTGTTTATGTAAAGTCATAAAACGCATGTAACATATCAGACGACATTGTATTTTGTTAAAATACAACATAGACTACAAACAAATGAAATAGGTCTGAAAACGGTCCGTTACCTGATACCTGATCACAAGCATGTTAATATCGATTCAGAAGTTCAAAACAACAGACATGAACTTGGCAATATAACGCTTGTTACATTATAAGTGTGTATCAGGTGTACAGTAACACTTCTTTTCACGAAGAAAAAATGTTGCTCGGTCTTTAAAATGTCTTGGTCGCGTTATAATCTATGGCCAACAAAGTGTTGCACGGCGTAGCTTAGAAGACACTTGTCTTCAAATTGTATTAAAAACATACTTGATGTTGGAGTCAGTGCAAATGACGAAGGGGGTGCGGGTATATTTTTTTCTGGTACTTGTTGATGAGAGTTACAGAAATGCAAAATTAAGGGTGATGCCTTTTTCGGCACCCGGCTGGCAGAACCGATGAAACCTGCACAGGTTAGTTAAAACTCTCACATACATAACTTACAAAAAGCCCTTCATGATGGGAGCCACGGAAATGCAAAATTAAAGGGGCATGATGCCTTTTGCTATTTTCAGTGGTCCGTGCTCCCGAGACACGCATGCATTTTACGGTAGGGATTCCTTTTCGGCGTAACTCCTCTCCCAACAAGACCGAACTTCCCGATGGCCAATCCGCACCAATTGGATACTGATAATGAATACATTTATCTATCAAAAATATATAAATTCCAGGCACTGCTGATATTTATTCGTAGTCAAATTATATTCCATCCATCCATTTTCCATGCCCGCTTGTCCTCTGCAGGGTCGCGGGCGCCCAGGGCATATCGCGGAGTCACCGGACGCAAATAGCCGAATAACCCAGGTCGGGGCTCCAACCCATCACAGGATGTTATTTTATATAGCCTAAGCTTCATATAATTATGGAATTTAGATAATTAAGATACTACTGAAGTATATTTGTTTGGGACCAACCTAACTTTTTCACCTAATAATAATAATAATAATAATAATAATAATAATAATAATAATAATAACTAGCAGTTTATTAGCGGCTCCACTTCTTTGACTCGGACATTGTAAATAAAAAATAAATAAAAAATAATTAACTGTTTTACATTTTAGGATGAATCAGTGATGATTTCTTATAAGGTCAGACCATTTTCACGTTAGCGTTGCTATAGGCCAATTGCTGCTGAGATGTTAAGGAGCTTGATGTAAATGGTTGTGTGTCTTTGCGGTTCTGGTCACGTGGAACAACATAACACATATCGCCAGTGTTCGCCGGAAAGTCAGGGTCAAACTCTCTGGTAGTTCATAATTTCAGAATGCATAGCCCTCCTCTGAGCCATTAAAATGGTTTTTGTCTTTATGTTTTACCAGGTTTGACAATTTCTCTATAAACAAGTGGAGAATGTGCTTTCTCATATATGCTACTCTCTTTGGATTTTTCCTTAAAACAGGTAGGTTGCGATGGTTGATTTTATTAACTTGGCCTTTATCACTTTATCATCATAAATTAACGATCGCTTGTGTTATGTTTTGCATGAATTTGTATAAATGTATAATGTGGAGCAACAACTCTACTAAAATAAGTTTCAAATAGGCCTACCTTTTGTCTTAAATGAATCTATCAGTCAGACAGACAGGTAAAACAGACAGGATTTTACAATGGTGAGCTCACAAAATTTGCACAAAAAAACTACAATATTACATTAAATCAATACTACAGGTAAATTCAGTTTACGTTTAAATTTAAAGCATGTCTATTAGACTGTACAATTAATCATAAAATGTTAACATTGTTATATTGTTCTCCAATGTGCTTTAAATGGAGTGATTGTTATTTCTTAAATTATGTGATATGTCTTTGAATTTGTTTTTATCATATATACCTGTAGCATTTGCAAATGTAGGAATTTGATATGATATTAAATTGAAATCTATGCTGATACTTTTACTAAAAATTCAAGTGACAAAGATTTTAAAAGGTGCATCAATGACATTTTAAAAATTGTTTTTCTTTTACTCTCTTTATATTGCTCCAATTTGTCTTTGAGATGTAAATATTTGTTGTATAGCAGGTTTTAAATTTTTAATTGTTTTCAAAGTAATTCAACATTCTTGAGTTGATATAAATATGGAAATTGGTCTTAAACTTTCAATGTGTTGACCTTACGTTAACTGTTAACTAGTTGTTTAATTATGCAATTGAAATTTTAAATAGAAATAGTCTAAATGCAAACCATCTATGTGAACAACAATTTTTTTTTTGGCTTTTACAATTTCTCACAGTGTTAAACAATGATAAACAATGTAGCACGTAATGGATGCATAATTTTATGAGTATTTAACATACAGTTTATTAGTAGATATGGTTTCCCTGGAAGCTATAATACTCTTGTCCTTAAGTTTCTTAACATAAGTTCTAGCGTACATGTATGATTACTACATTTCTAATTAAAGAGATTATATAAGCAAGTTAATTGTTAGTCTTGATTACTGCCACTTTCAGGGCTTGCTCTACAAATCCAGTGCTACCAGTGTGATGAGATGAAGCAGCATGACTGCTCAGCTCCAGAATTCATTGTTAACTGCACGGTTAATGTGCAGGATATGTGCCAGAAAGAAGTCCTTGTAAAGGAGAATGGTAAGAAAGCTGTTGTTTTCTACATATTACCTGTTTTGTGCTTTGTTATGATTTTTACTGATTAGATGGTTATAGAGGTCAGAAGAATAGATTTTTTATCAGATCTTTTTAATTAATTATCAACTTGATTTTATAGATAGCCGATTTGAATGGTTGTAATTGATTTTTTACAACTAAATAATTAGATTTTAAGTCAAAATATAATTCAGTAAATAGGTTCCAGGAGACTAACCTTATATTTTTTAGTATTGTTTTATTTACCATTGTAAAAAATTCACAAGTAATAGTATCACTGCATCATGTGGATCTCTGAGGAAATATATGGGACCATATATAGCAATTTCTATTTTAAGATGAAAAAGAAAGTTCATAGGAAAAGTTGTGAAGACCATTGTTTTGGTTTATTTCTTTATTTCAAATCTCACTTGCTGGTTGTACATCAAACTGAAATAGTACATATCCCCGTGACCATGATTCACTTGTATGGTAGTTTGAATAAAAGAAATTTGCTAAATGTAAAATCATCCAGCCAACCATTCTAACTGTTTTTATATATTATAACCTTATTTGCTTACCAGTGTGTAGGCCAGCCTACATTTAAAAGTTGGTATTCACTCAAACATTGTAATTGCTGCAGTTATTTTATTGTACTTGGTGTTTGCTCTTTCATGGACTTCAGTAGCCTGCCCTGTTATCCCTGAGACATCAGTCACACCGTATACTGGATATGTGGTTGGAAAGCAGGATTTTTTTATTTTAATTTATAGCATTTGTACATTCATACAAATGTATATAATAAATAAAAAATTTAACTGCTGCACATATATTACATAAAGAGAATACAAATATATTCAGTGTTTTTTGAAAATTCTACTGTCCAGGCATTAAAAGTTTTCCCTTCATAAAAGTCACAAATATTTTGTAAATTTTATAATTACAAAAGTGAAAAGGGTTTTTTAACCTTAACACTCATGCTTTATCTGTGGTTTGCCATGATTAAAAACATACTTTAATCAAGTATTTAACATATATAAAATGTGTTTGTGTGTGTAGTATTTTCCTGAGAATACTGTTGTGGAAATGTAGAATCCATAGATAACCCCAAGCCTTCCAATATGGAATAGCTTTCTGCTCAGATTGAGTTAGTGGGACAGTTTAACCTTGTTTATCCAAATTTATGTTTTAATGTGAGCAAGGACACCTTGAAACCCAAATCCAAGACCATTAATAATTAAGTCTGGAATGTAATGCATCCACATGCATACTTTAGACAGCATACTTTATCTGAAATATGAAACTTAGTTTCTAGCATTCGTTGCTCGATTTTTGATGTCTGACTGTGACATCAGATACTGTCTATGAGAGATAAGGAAAATGTTGGCAGTAAGACAAAGCTGATCATGAAGTTTGACTCTCTGAAGGTTATTTGCCTGTAACCATTTTCACCTATCATGTTTAACCCTTGACATTTAGAATTACCTTTGACTGATGTAATGTTTTCAAAATAAATTCATTAGTGATGAATTTTGAAAATAATTCCTTTTTGGTCAATCACTGCTATTCCCAAAGTCCCACCAGGAAAAGAACCCAAAGTTTTCTTTTTGTTGCAGGTTCCAGTGATTGCTAGATTGACTTAATGAAGTTACTTAATATAAAATACATAATATTTATTGCATACAACCAAATTTTCCATAAGCTTGAGAATAATATTAATAAACAGTAATTTGCCATATCTTCAAAAAGTATTTAAGGTTTGAGAGGGCAGTACCTCATACTGCCACATATGTCTTGAAATCAAGCTGATGAGCTAGAATTTTATCAGCGTTATATTAGCATTGATAAGATATGCTTCAGTCGGGACACAGATCCATGTGTCCACGTGGGGATCTTAGGGTGGAATGGAAAATTTATTATGTTTGACAAACATTTGGTATATTAAAAACACTACCTGTTGTGAGGCTATACTAAGATCAAGATCTATTCTGAAACTAGTCAACAATCTATAGCTGAAGTGGCAGTGACTATCATCAACCCTAGCCAGACGTTGATTGATAGGCAGAAAAACAGAAACCCATTGATTTGATATGAAATTATGTAGCACTGTGGGTCACGACTCAGTGCCCGTGATCGAAAAGTCTCTGCTTCAAATCCCATGACTGGCAGAGTGACATCACTATTGAGTGATGCCCTTAACCCCAATTACCCCAGGGAATAGCAGTCCAAGCTCTCTCATCTGCATTTGTACAGCATTTTTTTAGACAAAAGTAAATTATAAAATTATATGACTCCATATTTGGCCATAGTTGCCAAATATAAAATTTTTGGAAGAGTCATCTAAATGATTAGAGAGGAAAAGTGAGACTAAATATGTTCCATATTTGTTTTTTTTTTTTTTTTTTGTATAATATTCAATCCTTTTTCAAATATTACAAATAAAAGAAGGAAATTGTGAAAAATACAAAAAATTTGTAACAGCTTGAGATTGCATGGTGTAAAATAGTAATGAGGTGTATAAGCTAACAAATGATATTTGGAATCTTATTGTTGAATGCTACAAATCAGTTTCGAAGGCCTAGATATACTATGGAAGATTCTGATAATTTGGACATATTTAAAGGCTCCTCTTGACCTTGATCTACACTAGTGGCCACAATTGTGGAAACACCAAATTTTTGGCATTATGCTTTATAAATTACTACAGTTATATTGCCGGTAATGTTTATAAACAATCAAGGAATGTTTACAAATATTCAGTAGACAATTAAATAAGTAATTGGAGTAACTGGAATAATCTGTAAAATTTGGAAGTGTTTCCACAAGTTTGGCCACTAGTCATCATTTTACAAAAAAATAAGAGATAACAGACTACTCCTATGTTTGTACTAAACATTGCAAAGAATTTTTATATGATTATCAAGTTTTGCTTTTGAGCTTTAATCACCACTATTTTACGAGTGTGTCATAATTTCTTTGGTTTGGTTACTAACTGTAGTGAGAAAATGTGGTCAAAGAAAGTAGAAAGGTTAATCAGGTTCATAAGGTTACCATCCTGTGCTGGAGATTTTAAGACATCATTGGTACAATGAAATAAATAATGTGCTCCATAGAAAAAAGAAAAATTACACTCTCAGAAGAAAATTTTACTGCTCATTGCTTATTCTACTACAGCTTGATGAGACAAAATTGAGATTCTCATTTCAGCTTCTATTTTAAAATCACTAGAAGAAATAAAGTAGACATAGGTGAGCCAAAGGGCAGGAGTCATATTTGAGAAAAACAAGATATCTTGCCAAATTTGGCTCATTAACAAGCAGTGACTGAGCTAAACAACCCATACACATAGAGCTGGGGCAGAGATTCAAACCCTGCTCTCTTGAGGTGTGCTAATCACCGTGCCTTCTTGCTGTATCCCAATAGACACACTAATAATACGCAGGGTCCAAGTACTTCAGCAACTATGGCCAAATATGGAGTCATATAAATTTGAGGTTAATCAGTCCCACAGTGACAATATAGTTGCAGTAGCATGTATAGTTGCTGAAGCAATACTTGTAGTAGCTGTACAAACCAGCACAAACCTAGCACAAATGAATGAAAGTCTTTTTTTTATGATTATATGGGTGACAACTTCACTCAGGTATTTGAAACTGGCTGCGATGAGAATAGACTGAATTCATAAAGAGGGCTCTGAAAATTTCCATGCAAAAGTTAAGACAACCTGAGAACTATTTTAGAGTTTGATGAGATCTCTTTTGAAAATGAAAGGGAGGCTGATATGAGATTTTGTGTCTTTTTGCTCTGAAGCAAAAAAATGGGAGACGAGAAATAAGCCATAGTCTCATTTTGGTTTCACATGAATCTCCTTGTTGATTTCTTATTTTCCTCTGGGTATCTGTATATGCATGATGGAAATTGGTGTTTAATGTCAGCCATATTGAAAGTAGCGTGCTTGGGTGTTTTTTTAACTCTGAACTTCCCCTAAATCAGTGGTTCCCAAACTGGGGGGCGCGCCCCCCTAGGGGGGCCCAGAGGTATTGCAGGGGGGGCACACCAATGGAATAGCCTCAGGGGCAAAATAATCTCTTCACAAACTGGACGATTAAACAAATAAAGCAGCGCAACATT
>JAODLC010000001.1:32486854-32498076 GCA_026781145.1 Hippopotamyrus pictus
TAACCATATCATGAAAAATGAGGTTTAAAATTTTCTACATGAAGTGCAGGGAGACTATCAATTAATGGCTATGATTTGGTGTTGTTTATTGCTATAGTATAGGCTGAAACCTGCGGTTATCATTAAAAACAAAATGCGGTATGCAAATTGAAGTGGATCCTTCAGCGATTCGGTTGCATCAATTATGTGCTTTTTTATGACTCTCTCCATGACCTTCATCACCAAAGAAGTGAGAGCCACAGACCTGAGGTCATTCGGGACCTTTGTGGTGCTCTTCTTTGGAATTGGAATCACTGCAGAGTGTTTCCACATCTGGGAGACCGTACTGCTGGCGAAGGAGCTCTGGAATAGGCGCTGGAATACAGCTGCTCAGCACAGCGCCTAAGGGTCCGCCCACAGATGTTAGCTGGCCCAAGAGCTGTATTAACTTTTGTCCTTTTGATGGCTCTTACCACCTCCTGTGTGTTAATAAGGAGGCTAGAGGCCCCGGTTTTGATTGTGGAGATAATTTACTCTAGCTGGTAGATCTGGTGAAGAATGAGTTCAGGTCATTAGGGAGTGATGTCTGGCTACTGTCCTTGATCTGAATAGGCTCATAGGTGATAATCCATTTAAATACGGATGCAATGGAATGGGTGGCGTGATTGTTTGTGTGTATATGCATGTTAGAGGGTATGTCAGCTCAGTCCCGTCACTTCTGTGTCTCCACAGGTGTCCATTATCGCAAGTCATGTGCCTCCTCAGGCGCCTGCCTCATTGCCTCTTCAGGATACCAGCAGTTCTGCACTGGAAGGCTGCATTCTGTTTGCATAAGCTGCTGTAACACTCCACTTTGCAATGGCCCACGGAAGAAGGCGCACCTTGTTCCCTCTACAGCACCTCCAGCCTTCACCTATATCTTCATGCTAAACTTCCACTGGATTTATTTCTTATTGTTGCTCTTGGAAACATAGAGTGCTTTAAGACGTTTGACTGAACTGGAATTTTTCTTGGCATTTCTTTCTTTTTTTTTTTTTTTTAAAAAAAAAGAGTACCACGTGTATTGCAAGGTACGTTGCAAAAAAATAGATGCATACATTTAGCAGTACAATAATATGTAAAAATGTCTAATTTTGTGTACTATTAACAAATAAACACAGTTTTATAAAGAATATTTTACATGTTAAAATTTGGCTAAAATTATGAGAAAATTGGGCTGAAGAGCACTATGACTCCATCATTTATATATACTTATATGGCTTTAGCAGCTGTATTATACATTTACGAATATTATATATAATATAATGATATAGTGCTGTTACACTTGAAATGATATGGCTTTTTCATGTAGCTCCACATAATTTATTTAACACTGAAGTCATCCATTATCTATCAATACTATATATCTCATGTGAAACTGGAATATTGTTTGCTGTAAAGAAGAAATGCATTTTTAAAAACCAAATAAATAAATTTCCTGTATATTTTTTTATTAAAAAGCCCACAAGAAAGCCTTGATTAAGCAAACAACATAGCATGGAATGTATTCTCTTCCATTTTTTTTGTGTGGAACACATTATTTATCGTTAGTACTTTAATTAAAAGCTTAGAAACCAACAAAAATAGCTTTATTGTATTTTGAATTTGAATTTTGCTTGTGAATTTGGCACAGACAACATTTAGGGCAAGATCAAAGAAACCCGGGATATATGTTTTACAGTTCAGTTTTGTGGGTATGCAAATAAGGTTTTTCTTTTGGTATGTGTTTGGTGCAATTGCAGTTCATTTGAGCTGATTAGAGAGAAAGACCATATGGTTTGTTTCTACAAGCCCCCTTGTGAACATACGTCTTTTACAAGAATTGATTTTTAAAGATCAGTTACTCAAGTTCTTGAGTGATTTGATTATTTTTCACCAGAGATATTGAATACTACAAACACTTTACCAGTAACAACCCACTTGCAGAAGTAGCTTTGAAAGCATATTTAGTGTATTACTTACAATGTTATTATCATGTTAATTTATTTGACACCAATTACATTGCTGGTACTCACTCACACAAACACATCAAGTGGGTTAGCGGGTTCTCATGTTAATAATGAAAGATACATACGAAATATGGGTTGTGTAGGGTATATAATGCCCCATATTTATTCCATAGAGAATGTCAATGTTTGCATTTTATATTTTATTTGTTTGATTATAGCATTTAAATAAAGAACATTACATTTTTGTTTTAAAGAATTTTAGTTTGTATAGGAAACGAAACAATATATAGCTAAACAGAGTTTTCAGTTTAGTCTACGACATAATAGACTAGTATCAAACTGCTGAACTACATAGTTTGTGTAAAAACCAGATATGAGCTCAATTTAGATTAGTATCAGACTTCACTGTCTGCACACTGACTACTATAGTTGATGGTGCTTGAGTCTGTCTCTGGTAGGATAATCGGATTCTGTGACTGGTCAACATCAGGACTTTGGAACGTGGTTAACTTGTGGGGCTTTTTACTGATGCGAGTGGAACATCCTTGATTGAGAAGGGCATGAGAAGAGCGGGTTGAGCTGATGTCAGGTTGCCTTACGTGCCTTTTGTTCACATGCGTGATGGTCAATTTGCAGAGCAGCACCTGGACGAACACCCGACGGAACTGACGGGAAGACAAATTGTAGAGGAAGGGGTTCAACACTGAGCTGATGTAGAAGAAGGTATCAGATATTGGGTGGAGGATGACGTAGCTCTTGAAGTACGGCATGGTCCAGTTTGCTTTGCGCTTGACTGCAGTCATGAGACGGCGGATCTGGTTAGGCATCCAGCACCCAGCAAGAGCAGCTACAATCAATGCTGATTCATAGAAAAGAGGGTCAGATAGGGCAGAAAAGAGGATGGGGGGTAGGTAGGTAACAGAAAAAAGTTAGTATTCCTTTTAGTGTAATTGCTCGATTTTTATGTGATTCTGTTTGCTGTGCAAAGTAATTGTGTGCTGTTTTCTTATTTTTGAACAGCTTGCCAAGTATTTGTTATTTAATATATTTAAAATTATAATAATGTAACCTCATCATGTAAAACTGTCTACCCATTATAAGCCAAAATCAAGTATTTTGACGTGTCTCTTTTCTGATGTGGTTTCCCAGAACATTTCTCCCATATGCATATGGTGATTTAATTCTAATTCCTTATCAATCAATCAATCAAGCAGTGATCGGTACAAGGGGGCCCAGACAAATTCATGAAATATATAATACATAGATGGCCGGGTCTAGCTATTGACAGAATAGGCAGTTGCCAAGGGCCCCTGAATTATGCCCGTTGCAGAGGAAGTGAAATGATGATCAGTTTTCTGGGTGGAGGGGCTTCCCAAGTAAAGCTTTGCCTAGGGCCCCTGAAAAGGTAGATTCGGTCTTGCTACCTCATCAGGACCTGTAGCTTCACACTCACATGAGACTCTAGCCCCTACCTCATCAGGACCTCTAGCTTCACACTCACATGAGACTCTAGCCCCTACCTCATCAGGACCTCTAGCTTCACACTCACATGAGACTCTAGCCCCTACCTCACCAGGACCTCTAGCTTCACACTCACATGAGACTCTAGCCCCTACCTCACCAGGGCCTCTAGCTTCACACTCACATGAGACTCTAGCCCCTACCTCATCAGGACCTCTAGCTTCACACTCACATGAGACACTAGCCCCTACCTCACCAGGGCCTCTAGCTTCACACTCACATGAGACTCTAGCCCCTACCTCAGCAGGACCTCTAGCTTCACACTCACATGAGACTCTAGCCCCTACCTCACCAGGGCCTGTAGCCTCTATCTCACAAGGGACTCACTGGGACAACCTACTTCACTGGGGCCTTCGATGCTGTATCCCACAGGGGACTTTAGCCCCTAACTCTTCAGAGGGGAACAACTCCTCCATATTCTCGAAAATAAATGAATAAAATAACATTATAAATGTATATACACTTACTGAATATTAACACTTAGATGACACTGCATAACTATTGAGGACGAAATGTGAGATAATCATAAATAAATCAATAGTAAAATAAATTTAATTTTCAATTCCAAAGACTTATAGAAAAATAAATGCATTTCATCTTTTATTCCAAAGATATATTTTTAATTGTCTTTTATTCCAAAGATTTTTGTATGTAATTGAGGTGGGCAGACTTAACCCTTTTCGGCTAGGGGGACTTTGCTGATCTGCACTCCATTACCTTGGCCTTGCTTGGATGAGAAGAAATGGTAGCTGCCGTTCATGTTGGTAATGTCAAGTCCACACTACATGACTTTCATCAGATCGCTATATTGTTTATATGTATGGGTTCCATTTGTGCCAAAAATATATCAATAGGCATATGGGGTTCCCATTTGTGTATTGACGTAAAATATTTCAATAGCTCACTGTCCATGTCGATTGAACATGTAACAAAACATCTGTCTGTATCTATTCCACTTTCAACTGTACTTCAGCTGTGACATCTATTTTGACAATAAGATTGTCTGTTGATTGCACACCTGACCAAACAACTTTTTAACTTTAAACTGTGCTTCTGTCATTTTAGTACTCCCTATAGTTTGACTTGTATTGCATGTCGACCAAATATGTCAACACGTCATCATGACGTGTTGTTCTACATATTGTCCTGATGTGTTGTCTGACTGTGCTATCCTGCATGTCATTTTGATAGGTCGTACTCCTTGTCATTTGACTGCATTGTTGTGCATGTCGTCCTGATGTAATGTTTGTCTGAGTTGTTTTGCTTCTCATCCTGCTTTGTTATTCTCTTTGTCCCTGACATCCCAAGTAGACTAATTCAAGTTTATTTATATAGCACATTTTATACACAAGATGTGCAGGTAATACAAGTAAACTATGAGACTTTCTAAGACTAGAAAAACTAAAGGAATCCTAACTTGATTTTTACAGGAGTAGCCTTTGCGGGTTGTTGAATACCTATCAAGAAACAAAAGAATGATTGGTGTATTTCAGAATGTTCCAAGGAGACAACATGCAGAACAACACAAACAACAGGGAGAATGATACAGTAGGACTAGAAGAAATACAACAGACAAACGGCACATCAAGACCACATTCACAACAACACAGTCAAGTGATACATCAGGACAAGATATATAATGATGCAGTCAAACTACAAGGAGGACAGCACATCATGTGTTAAGACAACAGAAGTAGTTTCAACTTGAACTGAGAAAAATGTTTTGTTACATGTTCAATCAACAAGGACAGTGCACAAATCGACATATATTTGGCACAAATGGAACCCAATACATATGAACAGTATAATGGTCTGATAATTTGGAAAGTCGTGTAACATGAATTTGGCATTATAACATGAACACCACCTAGCATTTCTTCTCATCCAAGCAAGGCGAAGGTAATGGAGTGCAGATCAGCAAAGTCCCCCTGGCCAATAGTGCTGTAGAAAAATGGTTATGGCTGCCCAACTCAATTACACACAGATAAATAATAATAATAAAAAAATCTTTGAAATAAAAAATAAATATACATTTCAAACCAAAAATTATTAAAATATATCTTTTGAATAAAAAATAAAATGTATTTTTCTATAAATCTTTGGAATGAAAAATTAAATACATTTCTGTTGATTTATTTATTTATGATTATGTTACCTTTCATCCTACATTCTTAATTTCATATAATTTTGTTGTAAATAATGCTTACCTCTACAAATAACAAACTATATGGCATATTAAATAATGTTCTGGAAAATCTGCTTTTTTTGTTATTTGATACTAATATACAAGGACAGGCAATGAAAATTTTGTGGAGAGATTTAATTTAGTTTTCATTGAGTAACTAAGATGTCACAGTAATGGTATGATATATCTTTTAACTGATAAGAAATAGTTGGTTGGAAGTAGCCAAATAATCAAGCATTAAATTGCATCTTTGGCTCCTCTCTCATCTAATCTTTACATTTACAATCATCTTTCTCCTCATTTAGCATCTTTCTATCACTCATCAAATAATGCCTTTGAATATGAAAATTCTATTTAAACAGGAACAGCCTCAAAAACCGTGATTGCATAGGTGTAACTGTATCCACAAAAGAGAACAGTGGTCACTAGTCAGGCTGGGCGATATATAGAGTTTTTAAGATATTTTGATATATTGTCATATGAGATATAGGATGAGACAATATTGTTTATATTAATATAATTTGTTGTTTTAAAATTATACTTGCAAGGGCCCCTGTTCTGACAATTTGTCCTACCTTGTTGAATTGCCCTACCATAACACGTTTCGACAGATACAGACGTGGACAAATTTGTTGGTACCCTTCCACAAAAAACAAAAAAACACAACTATCTCTGAAATAACTTGAAACTGACAAAAGGTTAATGGCATCCCTTGTTTTTATTCCATATTTAACACAAATCAGACTTTGTGTTAGATTATCGATTCGGTTGAATATTTGAAATAATTAAACAAATGAAAATGGCACAGACAAAAAAGATGGTACCCTTAGTTTATTTTGTGGCACCACTTTTTGCAGCAATCACTGCCAACAAGCGATCTCTGTACCTCAAAATGAGATGTCTGCATTTGCCAACAGGTAATTTGTCCCACTCTTCCTGTACCTAACATGTTTATTTATAATCTTCCTTCTGAGCTCGTCAGACAGCTCTCTCCTTTGGTATCTCTGGTCCATATTCAGTGTGGTACACACAATGATACCAAACAACACAGCAGTACGTTCTTTCAGTGGCTGATGAAAAGCTTGAAGGCACCTGTGATACTAATTAAGGTTAAACACTTAGTTCAAAATACGACTATAATACAAGGATAAATAGTCTCTTTAGGTGTACCAACAAATCTGTCCATACTATTTTAGCATATCTTTGTAAAATAAACAACAAATAATTTCTTTTCACAATTTTATTGGTTTACTTTATCTAAAGGCATGCAGGTATACATTAGAAAATTGCTTTTAATTGAATCACTGTTCATAAGAAATGAAGCATTGTTTTAATGAGCTGTACCAACAAATTTGTCCACATCTGTATATCTGTTGATCGGTGCTACCCTACCGAAAAATGCTACTATCATTTTTATGGGCTGAAAGTGAAAGCGAATTGTCCAAAAAATAACAAATAAGTAACTAATTAAAAAAAACATGAACTAGTGTAAACAGACATTGTGACAGTCTGAAATACCTTATCAGGCTGTATTCCCAGTGTTAGAACTACAGATAGCACATCTTGATAGACAGAAATGCATTATTAGACCATCCTACCTTCATAAAATACTTGGGTATCCAATTTCGATAGACTAAAATACTTTATAAGGATGTGCTGTCATAAATATGTGAGCAATACTGACATATTATATAGCCTACAGTACAAATGTCAGGTAATTAGACATACATCTGATGGTGAAGAGTGATAAATGAATTTAATAAAATATAAAAAATTAATGAATGTTGAAAACCACACAAATAAGATTAATTCAGCTGTATGCACTGTATGTTGGAGCTGTAACTCCAACGGAAGGTAGAATAGATTGATAGGTAGTTTTTCAAGCATGAGAAGAGGGGTGTGATTTCCTTGTGTGCACGCGCAGTACCTAAAGGCAGGACGTTTCGATAGGTAATACTGTATATGTTCCCATGCATCTCTACTTTGAGTTTTTAAATGTTAAATACAGCCAACCATTCCACCCCAACAGCCTCCACAAACATTAAATTGAATTATGGGGAACTATTTTTAAAAATCGCTGTAAAGGATACATCCCTCTCTCCTTATGAGGCTGCTAAGAGCCAGAATGTCATCCTTGATGAGTAACACTGAGGCACAAGTCCTCTCTTGTCTAGATTACCGTGAGGATGTATTGCAATTCTGCAGTTTTGCCCCAAATTCATTCAAATGGCATGAATAACAACTCCTTGTCTGGTTAGCTTATCAGTTAATGATACCTTGAGCCGGAGGTCATTCATCAGGACTCTTATTATACTTTACCTTTGGGTCCCTCTGCGGAATCAACACCAGTTAGTACTGCTGAACCACTTTTCATATTCTAATTTACTTGACTCTAAACTTAACCATAAGTAACCAAACAACCTCAGTGGCATTTTACATTTTTTGGTTGCAGTCACAGATTTTTAGTTTCAGTTTCCCTTTGGGGGGGACCAAAAAGGTGGTCCCCACAATGTCAAAATAATAGGTATTTATCCCATAATGTAATATATACATGACCCACCCAAACACAATTATTTATTGTGGTGGCCAGTCATGTTGGAGGTCAAAGGTTGGAAATACTGTTTTTTACATATCTACCCACGCAGTACTTAATTTATTGATACAGTGTAAAGTGCATTTTTAGTATGGACCCTCACATGATGTAGCTACAAATGTATGATTTCATAACTTTTGAACAGCAGAAATTCATTAAACAAAAAGAAAAACGGCATTACCTAGAAACAGGATGGTTTGCTTTCTGGCTTGCTTGACCTTTGAACTCTCATGCTTAGGTACAAATGTTCTACTGTTAGTGTCTCGTATGGTTGACTTCTTGAATGTGTTCTTGTTTGTGCTTGACAGCACATGGATCATTCTTTTGCACATGACCCCCACACTCAACAAGACGATGATGTAAACAATAAAAGCCACGAAGATGCTGGACCTGTAAATCCCCCACATGGAGGTGAGGTTTGTGCAGAAGGTCAAGTTCTGTATGAGTTCCTTTTCCAGTTGATATGTGCCATCTGTGAGAGAGGAGGAATTGTTCTGGCGACTCATCAGATCTCTGGGACCCTCTGTTCCAGTAGCAAACAACAGTGGAATTGCAACTAAAACAGATGTCACCCATGCAAAAATAATAAGCTTAACTGTGTGAGATGCTGAAAATGACTTGTATTTCAAAGGATGGCAGATGGCAATATACCGCTCAAAACTAAGGGTGGCCACATTCAGGATAGTGGCATAACTACATGTCTCAAAGACAAAGTTGTAGATCTTGCAGGACACATTCCCAGAGGTGGATGAAAAGGGAAACCATATGGCACTATACAGTTCCACAGGCATGCCAATCAAAAGCACCAGGAGGTCAGAGCAGGCTAAGCTTACCATGTGGTCAGTAACATTCTTTTGAAGGTATCCATTTTTCCGCAGCACCTGGGTGACCTTGATAGTTAAACTGTTCCCCACGATTCCTATTAGCAGGATGAAAATGTAGAGTACAGTCAAAAACACCTTGACTGGGGTCACCTGTTCCAAATCTTTCCAGTCTTCTAGCTTCAACTCTTCAGCGATTTCATACTCACGATCCATAACAAACAAATAAACAGGTAGTATTTCCAAGAACTTAATTTCCTACTTTCTATTCAGTGGATAAATATAGACAAGTTCTAGATTTTTGGTGTTTGATCATTTTTGAAGTGTAAAGCTTGTTTTCTCAATGTAAATTTGCTGTACAGAATTATAATAATATCTTCATGAACACGGTACGCTTAAAACACACAGCATGTTTCTGACTTGAATACAGATTATATCTACCAGGAAGCAAAACCTGTGATTTATTTGTTCTGTAGTTAAACATTAATCTACAAGCCATAAATGGAAAAGCTGTTTCTTCTATTGGTTATCTTTAGTAAAGTTTGAACTTGTTGTTTTAAGAGGAGGGTCTGCTGTGAGTTGGTTGAAACCGACCAAGTACAAACAAAGGTGCAGTTTAGCAAAATACTAGAGCAGTGAAGGTAGCAACTAGATGTTGTCTGAATAATAATGTTAATTTTGCATTACCCGAACACCCACCTCACTCCTCCACATCCCCCAACCTCTGTCTCTAGGTACACTATAAGGCTTGGGCGGAACATAGTTTTTCAAACCATCCATATGTTATACTATATCCTGGTATACGGTATTTTCATAAGCAATGCTATTCTGGTAGCTTGGCAGGTGGTTCGCAACAATAAATTTCATTGAACAAAAACACTGTGCTATATTGAAACAATTACCTTAATATCACCATTAATATAAACTATATAAACACAAAAAAAAACTTCATTAAAAACCCAATTTTGTGTGACTTGTCTGTGTAACCAGGTTCACTGGTGTGGCGTAAATTGCAATCAACAACCACAGTGCAAATTGAGGAGGATAATTTGTCCCAAAATTAGATCAGGGATAGATAATAAATAATAATAATAATAATAATAATAATAATAATAATAATAATAATAATTATTATTATCATTATTATCAATACTTTATTGATGCATACATATAATATTTTGTGAAGCAGTAATAAAATTAATCAAATATTTTTGACTTGGCCCATTCACAAGGTCAAATGTTGTCTGCTTTAACCCTTCCCTTTGATGCCACTAAGCTTTTGCTATTGCTTCAATTTTGAGGCAATTCAAAATTTATCCAGTCCCAATTCATCACAAAATTTGTCTGCAAAGTTTGAAAAAGATCCATGAAATATTACCATCAATCACGCTAATGACAAAGTGTCTGCAGCAACACCGGAACAGTCCCAAAACCACATGTATACTGCACTCGGGGAATAAAATTAAGCCTTTGTTGCATGAGTTAAATAAAGCAGCTACAACAAAAAAGCATTTCACTCCACTTTGTCCACTAACAGTCTTTTTTCCTCAGTTTATGACATTACTCATTGATCTAAAATCGCACACTTTACAGTGCATACTGAATTTTGTCAGAATCCTACTACCTGACTGTTAATGTTGTATGTACTCTATGTATGACAGAACGGTGTCTCTCACTGTGGTCACCATCTTGCATATTACCTGACCTGCATGTTTTCCAATTGCATAGCTTGAGCCCCGTGAAAGTTAAAAATTGTTAAAAACTATCAATGAACAAAATACATATTCAAGTCAGCTAATGTAAGTGGGCATTGTTTTAAACTTAAATTTGCAGATACAGCACATCCTCCACCATCCAGACAAAAATTTCTGAGCAAGCGCCTTTCTTCACTGTTACAGTTGCTCGTAGCATAACGATCATCGGTTTCACACTTAAGAATTATGCAGAATGTAGGATGTCATCCGGCTACCATTTACTTACTGTCCCATTCCTACTGAAGATTCAGACATACTGCTCACATCACATACTATATTTTGTCTACTACAAACTATTACAAAGTATTATACTACGGGACCGTTGAATGCTTGAATCTGATTGGCTGACGAACGTTCTGAGGTGTGCAATTATTTTCAGGG
>JAODLC010000001.1:32500215-32515337 GCA_026781145.1 Hippopotamyrus pictus
TTTATAAGTCGGCAAAACGGCGAGTTATATTTACTAGTCGACAAAACGGCGAGATAAACATAAGTCGCCAAAGTGTCAACTTAGGTGTATCTCGTCAATTCTCGAAGTTGTCACTTTTAAGCTGGTCCCGTGAGTGTTGACTTAGACCGGTTTTACTGTATACATAAATATTCACAGCCTTTGCCATGAAGCTCAAAATTGAGCTCAGGTGCATCCTGTTTCCACTGATCATTCTTGAAATGTTTCTGCAGATTAACTGGAGTCCACCTGTGGTAAATTCAGTTGATTGGACATGATTTGGAAAGGCACACATCTGTCTATATAAGGTCCCGCAGTTGACAGTGCATGTCAGAGCACAAACCAAGCATGAAGTTAAAGGAATTGTCTGTAGACCTCCGAGACAGGAGTGTCTAAGGCACAAATCTGGGGAAGGTTACAGAAAAATTTCTGCTGCTTTGAAGGTCCCAATGAGCACAGTGGCCTCCATTATCCGTAAGTGGAAGAAGTTCAAAACCACCAGGACTCTTCCTAGAGCTGGCCGGTCATCTAAACTGAGCGATCGGGGGAGAAGGGCCTTAGTCAGGGAGGTGACCAAGAACCCTATGTTCACTCTGTCAGAGCTCCAGAGGTCCTCTGTGGAGAGAGAACCATCCAGAAGGACAACCATCTCTGCAGCAATCCACCAATCAGGCCAGTATGGTAGAGTGGCCAGACGGAAGCCACTCCTTAGTAAAAGGCACATGGTAGCCTGCCTGGAGTTTGCCAAAAGGCACCTGAAGGACTCTCAGACCATGAGAAACAAAATTCTCTGGTCTGATGAGACAAAGATTGAACTCTTTGGTGTGAATGCCAGGCATCACATTTGGAGGAAACCAGGCACCGCTCATCACCAGGCCAATACCATCCCTACAGTGAAGCATGGTGGCGGCAGCATCATGCTGTGGGGATGTTTTTCAGCAGCAGGAACTGGGAGATTAGTCAGGATAGAGGGAAAGATGACTGCAGCAATGTACAGAGACATCCTGGATGAAAACCTGCTCCAGAGCGCCCTTGACCTCAGACTAGGGCGAAGGTTCATCTTTCAGCAGGACAACGACCCTAAGCACACAGCCAAGATATCAAAGGAGTGGCTGCTGGACAACTCTGTGAATGTCCTTGAGTGGCCCAGCCAGAGCCCAGACTTGAATCCGATTGAACATCTCTGGAGAGATCTTAAAATGGCTGTGCACCGACGCTCAAACGTTTTTCACGTTGTCATTATGGGGTGTTGTGTGTAGAATTTTGAGGAGAAAAATGAATTTAATCCATTTTGGAATAAGGCTGTAACATAAAATGTGGAAAGAGTGATGCACTGTAAATACTTTTTTCGGATGCACTGTAGCCATTCATTGCCAAATTGCATAGGTCATGGTTGAATACTTTTTATTTTATTAAAGAATGAAGGCAGAAGCAAACGCTTAGCTTGCTCCGCCCCCTAATCAAATTTAAAAATTTCAATAGGAAACATTGTAATTAAAAACATTCTGACTGAAAACTACTACTAATCACATCAATACACAAGTTTCCAACCATTAAAAACATTATCCAGCATAAAGTCACTTAAAAGTATTAATAACATTTGTTAGCATTTCAATATGGCCATTAGGGGAAGTGTGCACTTCCTGTTTGTTTACAGGAATAACAGGACACTCTCACCACATAAAGTATGATCTCAGCATTTGAATCCCCTTAAGGGTCTAAATACTGATATCCATTATAGGTCTTTACTCTAAAAACAAGCTAAAATGTTCAAAAATAGAAGAATGGCTACCCTGAATGGCAAGGCTTTCCAGCCAACCACCTCCTAACATGGAGACTATTGATCCTCCCTTATGACAGACCTCTTAGCCACTCAATAACCTGCCAACAACAAAGCAGGTAGAGGAAGAAACTAACAGCCCGGAAAATAATGAGTTCAATGACATATCACATATGGGGAAGCTCTAATTGCTAGAACTGTTTTCAAATAGAGGGTTTTTATAAAGGACATTTTTTCAAGTTGTACTCAAAGTTCATTTAAGCTGGGGATAAGTTATCCAATCAAGCAAAAAATCCTACTTTGTAATACAGGCTCCTGATCTTCATCTCTGTCACAATAATAACACATTCATTTAATATCTTTAAGCAATTTTTTCTCCAAAGGATTTCTCCAAAATCTCATTCTGATTGGGCCATATTACACTTAGGATATTGTTGTGAAATGCAAGTAACTATGGTTTTCTGTATAGCAGGGCAGGTCAAGTCCATATTTGAAACGTACTGGAATAATGGTCTCCAATTACTCTCTTTTCAAAAGGTCAATTTCATTGTCATTATTACTGGTTGAATCATTTATTAAATAAAGATTTGATTATGTAGAATGTTGTTTGTGTTTTTATCACTAAACAGAAGATCATATCACTTTTTATAAGACATTCTGAAATCCAGAAAATTCAAAAAGGTTCATAAACTTTTTTTCTCAAAAACTGTTTAACGGTTTAGTTGTTTTATTTAGAATTATATTTAAAAATTGACAGAATTTTAAAATGTATTTAAAGCAATGAAGGAAAAACTAGTGACAAATACTGATGCTCTTAAATTTTGAAGGTTTCAGAGAGATTTAGAAGTGTAATCACAACTCATGATTAAAGCTACCAATGGACATTTCCTACATTGTGAGAAAAAAAAGATTTACTGTCAAAACTGCAGGGAAGTAAAACAGTAAAAGTGTTTTTTTCCTACCTAATGACTGGCTGTCAACTCATGAGCTCTCTCATCTTTGGAGACAGAATGTAAGGGAATTAGACTCTCACACTGCTCAATGTCCTCTGGAAGCCTGCAGGACACATCAGAATTTAAGATGAGTATTATTTCCTGTTTACTGTTCCTGCCTCTCTATAGTCAATCTATGCATGCCAAACTTAGGAAAATGGGGAGGTTTAATTTGTTTGGGGGTATGACCACAGTGTTATGCAAAAAAAGATGATAAATGTAAAGTGAATTAAAGACAATAAATGAATTTTAAAATACAAATAATGGGCCAGCACTAACAATTTCAGGGCATTTTGTGTTTGATTCCTGTCTCTAGCAGTGTGTGCAGTTTGCATGGTTACGTGAACTGATGTCTCCAATATTGCCTTTAATGTGTATTAATGTGTGCCCTGTGATGGACCGACATCCTGTCCCCCTTCCTCACGTCCTGTATGAATGGCTTTGAAAGAGGGATGAATGGCTTTGTGGATTTCTGAATTTGTGAGAAACCACCACAAAGGGCTTAATTAATATCTTGCTCAACAAGTTCACCATTAAGAATGGTCTCAGAACTAAATAGTCAAAAAAGAACTTTAAAAAGAAGTTTTAAAAGTATCCAAACCTAGCTGTTGGTTTTTGTAAATGTAATTTTCATTATACCATTTCAACAAAACAGAAATTCTGTAATGTAATAAGTGCACCAGAACACTGATCATGTAACATCGATTCGCTTGCCTTTGTATACGGTGTTTTCGGCAGAGGAAAGCGAACACTCTACGAAGTCCAATCATAACTGGATCCCAGTTGTTGTAGTTGTTTAAAAAGGTTGCAATGAAGAATGACAGAAAGACTGGGATTGCTCCGGCAAAAAACAGCCAGGAAAATTGTACCTGGGAGAAAAAAGTAAATAAATAATAGCCAATGACATGACATACAGAGGAGTTCTGTCAATTGCAAAGCACTTACCTTCTGAATACACATATCAGCTATAACTGACAATGGTATTGTAAGACTCAGTGCAAGGGTGCCTATCAGTGATGAGGTGAGGAAACAGCCCCTATGGCAAGAAAAAATTATAGGACATTAACCATAAAAGTACCTGTTAACAGATCACTGTGGGTCATGAGCAGAGCCAGTGAAGAATATCACACTCTAATTAAAAAGCCAAAAACTTTAAAGCTGTTCAGTAGTGTGGGTACAAATGCATCAGTTAGGGCTACACTGAGCAAAAAACAGATGAATGAAAGTTTACTTACAGGGAAAACATTAATTAAAACAATTTTAGTTTACTACTGCTTAGCATGTCTTATAATGACAGGCAAATTCCTATGGTCAATGGTTACTACAATGAGGGAAATGCAGACTCAAAAGTCTATAAAATGGAAATATTAACAAGGTATATATACATAATATATAGCAAAAATGTCACACACACACTGATCTACCAACAGCAACCCAGAGTCAAAAGCCTGGATATAAACATGATGTCAAATTTCAGGATACAGGAAATTAAACATTTTTTGAATGGAAAGTCCATTTACTGAAATTGGTAGACTATTCTTTGTACAGACATATTAATCAAATTTATTAATTAAACTTATATTCTGATCCAAATACAGCTCCATCCCAGAATTCATCATTATTCGAGGTGCACTCCAGTGGTTGAATTACAATAACCCAGTGATTTAACGATATCTTGTACATACCACAGCCATAGAAATTCAGAGAGCACTGTTCCGATCAGTCCATTGATGATGATATACATACACACCAGCTTGCTGGGTAACTCAAAGGGCTCAAGGCCTGCGTAGTGCAGCAAAAGAAAACCAGGCCACAGCAGGAACAGGTTGAAGAGCCCCACGAAGCCTAGGTTGAGAACCAATGCAATGTAATGTTCATATTTTCAACAAAACAAAATGTTTTATAGGAGGGATGCACATCTCTTTTTTCGGGTTCATAGCAAAAAAAGATGTAGATCATACATTAAACTGCATTGCACCTTGATACTAGAGGCTGGTCCACATTGTTTGTATATTACTAATTTCCATCAAACTACTAAATTGCACAGATATTTCGATCATCATGCAGTAAACTGAGATTAAACATGCTATTGTTGCAGGCACATTACTTGCATGTATAACAAAAAATGTTTCGTCTTTAAACTTTGACAGAAAACCAGAGTACCAGGAGGAAACACTAGGGGTGTAAATATGCATCGATGCATTGTGATGAATTAATTATTAGGGTAGCAGTTCAACACATCAATCTGAAAACAATCAATTATACTTTCCCGAACAGCAGGTATACAGTATGCATATAGTAACAGTGCCGGCACGCAAATGTCTGAAATGTAGGATGGCAGAGGAAGGTTCATTAATATTTATAAAGGAATCAGTACCTGAAGATCTGAACATGTTTTTGGGAAATGTCTCTTTTGTCATTCTTTTTGCTAGCTATGGTAGCAATGAACATGACTTAAAAGTGTGCATTCGCAACATAAAGTTGTCACGCCCTGCTCCGTACGATCCTCCTGTTTGCCACGCCCACCTCATTACCTCGTGTTCATACCTGATTGCTCTCATCTGTGCCCTGTTTAGCCTGCTCTGTCTTGTGTATATTAGTCCGCATCTCCCCCTGTTTCCCAGATCCGTCATTGTATTGTCTAGGTAATGTTCGTGGATGTCTGCCTTTCGTTGGAATTAAACCCCGTTTGCATACATTTCCAGCTTCTCTCGCCTGATTCCCCGCTCGCCCGCTCCACGAGGCTGACAAAAGTGATACACATGGCAATTTTTTGTCTTAGAACAAATGTGTACATATTTTATTATTTAGGCTGCTGTGATAAGAAATTGCTGCGCATATGGCTTTATAGCGCAAAAATATGATTGTGCGCATATTATGTGCATCCCAGATAATGACTGTAGTTGTTACACGTTCTCAATTTTATTTGTAGTCTAGACTGGATTTATAAATGCATGATAACGCAGAATAACGCTCCTTTGTCATTTGATGCCTTTGGACCTTAGGAGGAAATTCAAGTACACAAGGAAAAAAAAGTTGATAAGCATGTGCCACATAGATGAACTATGTTCTCAGGCTAGTATATGAGAATAACCAAAAATCATACAGTTAATCCAATCATTTAAAGGCAAAACTGCCTTGAATTTAACTGATACTTCAGAAAGACACACACACAATTCACCTTTTCCAAGCCCACTTACCAAAGAACATGGGTATGTCCAGTCTATCCTCCCGCTCAACTTTCCGTTTGATCACCACAATATAAACAGCATAGAGGATGGCTCCTGCCAGAGACCAAATAATTCCTGGACATAAATGGGAAGTCAGCAGGCCAGAGTGTTAGTGCAAACACAAAGCAAGGAGGAATCACCTCTAACTCAAGACAAAACACAACTCTGTCCAGAGCAATGTTCAAAATGCATGACGTATGCTTGATCTTGGTTTCCTGGTTCATATAAGCTGTTTTTTTATTCTGATTTGGACAACAATCACCAAACAGAGAAACCATACTGTATAGCCTCTATATTCAACATTAAATCTCTGATCTAATGTAAGGAGTGGGAAAGCTCCTTTTTAATCTCGATACAATTTAAGATTTCACCGTCATTTCTTACTGATGTTCCACTTTGGGAGCTAAGGAAGTGGACTGGACAATCAAGCAGCAACATCTAGACATACTGATTATTTCCTAAACTAATTATCTACAAGGACCTGTTAAATTGGGTGCACATTAGCCAATTTATAAAAAGCCTTTGTAAAATGGAAAAATATATTCAAGAAGGGGAAAAATGTTCCTGATTGAATGTTATCCGGTTTATATCACAGAATCGGCTCTTAAGTTTAAGCGCTACTGTTGAATAAGCTTGTATATCCATACAGCAAAATGGTAAACACTGACATTTGTACATGTAGTTGATTAGATAATAGTAAAAGCAACCTGCAGCTGCAAAATAACAGAACATACCCATTTAACTCTAGATCAAATATTCCAAATTACATCTGTCATTATCCAATTTACCTGAGGACTGTGGGAAGAAACAATTATCTGGAGGAAATCCATGCAAAACAGGATGAAAATGCAAACTGCACCCAGACAGAATAGGGGTGAAATTCATATGTCTAATCAAAGAGTGCGACCTGCCACTGTGCCACCCATAATGGTGAATTGCAAAGAAAAAGTAATGAAAAGTCAAAAAAATTACTGCTATGTTCAGCAACATGACATATAATTTATATTAACTTAGTTAATTTACTGTCTGGAATAAGTTTACTGAGATCTACCCCTTGAGCAGGCTCGGGGGTGGTGTTTGCTGGAGAATGCGCTTGGTGGCTGGGCCAACCACATAACCTGGCTCACCACCCACAACATGAAAGGTGGGGGTCAGATGCAGGGCCATTTGGCCAATTTTAATACCAACATTGTATGTTATGCACATGCAATTCTCTTCCACAAGGACCATGATAGTCAGATGGGTTGAGATAATGTTTTTTCATACAGTCTATACAGTCTGCAAACTACAGTGGGGGGGGGGTTAGCTTCACTAAAACATTTTACTGTCTGTTATAGAAAACAAAGTTTTACAATTTTAATGACTGTTCCTTTTCAAGATTATACTTGAGATTTAAAGTTTACTGTTGCTGCTTTTGCATGAGCTCAGCACGCATCACACTCAATTTTGAGCCAATCACACTCATTTTTATCCTTGCTGGTTAAATCATTCTTAGACATGTATTTGAAACTCATTTTCTGCTTTACAAATTTCCCAATATCTGTTGCAACAAAATCGCATTGCCATATTTGAAATTTTTCCAATGTCATGCAGCCCTGGCACTGTATATTAGAATATTTATCCTTCAATCTGATATTCCAAACAGACTGTGATTAAATGGATATCATTCTCAGTTACTTAAAGGTGTGTAGGGGGCTTGTTTGCCATCGCAACCCCTCCCCCAAGGACTCTAAGCTGCCCCCCCAACCACATTTCACAATCTAGTATTAAGTTTCACCTTTTAACTGTGCCTGCTCACACAACCCTCTGCTCAGCCTCCATACCTTCATCTAAAGGCTCACATAACTGTTTTACTTTTTATTGTAACCCAGGGCATGGAGGAGGCCTGGCAGTGAAATTGATTTCTCACATTTGCAGAATTCTCCCCAAGTAATACTAGTCTGGAGACCACTGGGACCATATTTCTCATACAAAGCAGAGCCTGTTGACTTCCACTCTGAATAGTCTGTTAAATTCCCCAAATAAATTTTGTTGAGCTCCCCACATTAAATTTTGCCAGCTGGCTATCAGACTGCTACTGATAAAATTTGCCCAGCAGAGGTGCTGGTGATGAAAAAAATTATAAAATTTATTTTATAATATTCAGAAAATCATCTCACACCCAGACTGCTGTGTTCACAAGATGGCCTCTGCAAACTTCCCTTTAAATGCTCTCGGGTGCAGGCTTTTACAGTAGCTGTAGATTTTCATCCTTATAATGTTTTTGAAGTGGCAATAAGATCCAGCAAAAACAAAATAGAGTATAATACAGTTCACAAGGTCAAACATCTTATCTAAGTGACCCTTCCCTTTGCTGTCACTTTTGATCTTTGCTTCAGTTTTGGTATTTGATCTTCATCCATATAATGTGTCTGCAAAGTCTGGCAAAGATCTATGTGAAATTATCATCTAAATGTGATCAAGTGTCACCGTGTGCTGCTACTTCAATTTTTGGGCAATCTGTCTCAAATTTTAATGAGTTCCAAATCATTACCTTTCTGTTTCAAAAAGTCTTTCAAATACCTTTTGAGTAAAGTAGCAGTGCAATGGTCCCAAAACCTTATTTATTCCCTATCTGGGAAGAACAACCAATGAAAATAACACTAAATAACTAATACCGAACTCATGTACACATATGAATGTTAAGTTCAGCATGGATTTCAAAATTTGTCTCCTCATTTAAAAGGCATTCAGATTTAACATATACAACCCTGGTCTCACTATCAGACCAGAGGCCACATTGTAATTTACAGAATAATTTGCTTATGGCAGTAAAGTCTACAGCTGTTGAGCTCTGAGCATTATGTCTGACTGACCCACTAATCACTCTATTCTGACATCACACACGTCTGACAGGTTAGCATAGCCAGGAGATTGGGCAGCCAGATAAAATATGTGTCATACAAAGGTTATTTATCCAGTAAATAGAACAGGATTTTTAAAATTCTTTTGCTATGTCGTCATTTGGATTAGTCTTCCTTTCAGCTTTTTATTGCTGTAATACATAATCTATGTCAAACTCTGTATTTTAAGAAATGTAAAATGAATTAAACTGAACATAAGAATAGTTCTCCTGAATATATGTATTTTTTTAAAAAAAACAATTTTAACAATTTAGAAGGAAGGTCTGTCATTTATCTAATATACCAAATGCTTAACTACTTTTCTTAATATTTCTGACTATAATTAATTGTTATAATGAGTAATTTATAATGATGCAATTTGCAGATTAGTAAAGAAGCCATTTACCTAGAGCAGCATTTCCATCAGAGCTGTCAGATGTTGAGAAGCTCACCAGAGTCACACCTCCAATGCTTATAAAGGGATGACAGAAATGTAAACCCAGCCTACAGACTAATTGCACAGTATCAAAATACAGAACATATGGAACCACTTTACAATAAGGCTACCCTTTGCCACTTATAAATGGTAGTAACTCATTAATAATATGAAAACTGTGGTATAACTTGTTTATAATTGTGTAGTAATGATTTACAAATAGTTACCACCTAATTAATAACCTGCTTATAAACCATTCATAATCCCTTTATAAGGGTAGGCTTTTTGTAAAGTGGCACTAAACATATGATATAAATAAATGCATTTATGAGGTCAAATAAGCAGACCCAACCCTTATGTCTTTAGGGCTGCAAAAATATGGCTTCATATTGAACCACCAGTACAAATTAACTGTATTGATCCAAATGCTGGGAAATTACCTAAGAACATTTTTTTTTTAAAAAAACATCACTTTCAACCTGCTATAAATAATTATTGTTGTGTTCAGAACACATACTGTGCAATTCAGGATTATCTGTAAAATAAGAGTTTTTTTGTTGTTTTACACACCTGTGGAATAAAAGTGTTACTCTCTAAATCATGGCCTAATGTGATAAGACTCTCAGAGCTTAGCAAATTATCAGTCTAATTAAACTAAATGTCTTATTTATCCAAGATTAGAATTCACACAATTTCAGGTTGAATTTAACTTCATTATTAATTGAAATTTATATTTGCATAAATTGGTTTACTTACCTCAGTAAAACTGCTAAAAACTTTGACAATGTAAACCTGTCACTACTGTTGCTTGGAAATATGGCAGCCAAAATCAGTGTGAAAAGACCTAGTAAAAGACAACAAAAGCAGTGATATGACTTGGTCCTTCAATGGCCTTTTTAGCTGTAATGAAACTCAAATCGCCATATAGACTCAGACGTCTGGCTCAAAAGAAAACTCAGCACTGATGGAAAACTAATAATTTTCACCAAAACTTCACTAAATCTAGGTAATTAAATATCATTATGCAATTAATCAGAAAGGCAATAATGCACAGGTCCAGTGAGTATAAGGTAAATAATATTGCATTGGTGTTTTATACTGGGAAAACTATTCAAAGTGTTTTATGTGCAGAAAGTTTGCTAAATGTCATGGGGTTTATTTAATACAGGGTACCCTGCATTACAGACATTAATGAACCATGTAAGTACATTAGTCATGCATCCTTGATTGTACAGAACAGTTAATATTATATCATTGTTATATAAAAGTATATGATGTTTCTCTAGCTATTTTTATTTATTTATTTTTCCCAAAGTGCATACATTACTTTAGAGAGAAAGCAAACTTTATGGTGAACTAAATTCTACATCATCAATATAATATTTATGTCTTTTTTTCTTACCTGAAGTTGATGATAAAATGTTCACTATGGCTACTTGTGTATCGGACAGCGCTTCTTGGTAGGATAGGTTAGCCAGGAACCACTGCACGGGGGAAATTTATACACATTATTACATAGTGTGCAATATCTGATTAAGAATACTCTTTCACTTTTACCATAGTATGTCTGATCATTATCAAACAAGTTGTAAAATATGTCTTTGGGTTCTGAAAAGCGCTGTATTAATACATTATTATATATTATAATAATAAATAATAATCCAGATACTTACAACAAAGAAGAATAAAAAACTAATTTTGGCAACCTCAATCACAGTAAGCTTGTCAACCGTTTTCAGCAAGGTCTCGTGATCTTTGGCAGCTGGGTAGGACATCCGAGACAGTTTCGCTTCAAGGGCCTGTGTGGAGGGCAACTGCCGAACCTCCATGATATTGCTAAATCGAACACGGTGCTTTTTAGGGGCTGTGAAAGGGTTAAATTGGGTTGTGATTAGTACAGAAAATTTCTTTATTAATGAATATTTTAAAAACTGGACATCCAATTTGACTGTTTAGCAATAGAATATGCAACATTAAATACAAATTTCAGCAAAATGACTAATTCTTTTAATACTTTACTAGCATACAAAAACACTATTTAATACTTCACAAATATTTAATTAAGATTGTTCTGTACACATGCTTACATCGGTCACAGTTACCACTGGAATTACTGGTTGGTTCTGTTGAAACATCTTGAAACTTCAGAGGAACATAGAGTGGTTCACTCTGAAACACAACAGAATTGCCACAATATAATAACCATTTAACTTCCCATAATAACCATTTAACATAACTTTTATTACTGTTGCTTACTATAAATGTTTCATACACAAGCCAATGCCAACAGACAACATGGCAAAGCATAGTGCAATACATAACCATGGAAAACCAAAATAAAACATATTTATGTTGTCCTTACGAGACAACACTGTGCAATCTCCTAGAACAAAAAGTTGTACTATAAAACCCCCAGTAAGCCTGCACCTGTGGAGCTAACCCTCAAGTAAAATATACGGGAGGTCTACGAGTTAACACATTACACTTTTTACAATTCATACTTTTTACTATACACTAGTGGCCAAAATTGTTTTTAAAGATTGCAGAACTTTATTCAACTGTTGCTCCAGTTACTAATTTAATCATCCAATGTATGGTATTTGTAACAATCTTTGATTGTTTATAAACATTATCACCAATGTTCATGTAGTAATTTTTAAAATATAATGCCAAAAATGCTAGGTTTTTCCACAATTTTGGCCATTAGTGTAGATGGAAAACACCATTCTTTAGTCTCCTAATAGCATTTGATATCTAACTGACCAATGAAAATATGTTTTATGATATTTAAGTGCCCATCAAAACTACTTATCTCTCACCCTTTGTTTGGAAAAGTTTCAACTAGGGCTGCGAGATTCTGGGTAAATAGTTTTTTTTTCCACTCAGAATCAAGATTATGATTTTCTCTCACGATTCTTGAGCAATATATTTCTCTCACTTAAAAATAATAATAATAATTATTATTATTATTATTATTAATAATAATAATAATAATAATAATTATTATTATTATATTATTATTACTATTATTATTATTATTAATAATAATATTATGTACCGTGAGGATGGATCCCGATCGCTGCCTGCCGCCATCCCCTCACCCAGTTGCATTCGCCACAGTACTGACAGCTGTCTGATTACTGGGCATTACTCTGGCCCGCTTTCCCTGATTTCTTGATTTCCCTCTGGTATGGTTATGTGATCCTGGTGAGTGTCTGTATGCCGAACCCCTACTGAGTGTTTGTGCTTGTCATGATATCCCATCTTTCTGCATGAGTCCCTGGCCCTCCCTTCACTCCCCAGGACAAACTTCCCGGCTTTTTCCACCTTAACATCTCTCCCAAACTTAGATTCTCATTTAGTGTTTTTGATTCTTGTGTCTATTCAGTAAAAGTTAAAAATTGTAAAAAGTGGAATGTGTCAATCTTGGGTAATGTTTAAATTTCATAAATATGCAAAGTTAGCAGTACCAGAGCTAGAGACACAACTACTAAAACAAGATGACTGCACCGGACAATCAGCCATTTTCCGTAGTGGAGGACGAGGGATTTTGTCAGATCATTATTAAATCTGGACCCCAGATCAATATTTCGTTATCCACATAATTACCTATGGCAAACCCTCCCCCAGTCCCCATTAGGTAGTGCTTCCTAATGTGTTTGATTTTTTCCTGCACTGTTCAGTACTTGGCCTTTTGACAACAATAAAAATGAATGTTCAGAGAATTTAGGTCATTAAAATAATCAAATAATTTATTAATCGAATCATGATGGAAAAGAAATATTTCCAATGTATCGAATCTTTCCCTCAATAACTGTAATCGTTTCAAATCACCTTGGGGCCAATGATTTACACCCCTAGATGAAAACTACACTCTAGGTAAATAGGCAAGACATATATGTTACTGGACCATTCCATTTCATTTCAATTTTCAATTTTTGAGTCACCATTTTATTAAATTTGACATGTGAATTATACATACTTTCCAGAGGTCAGAAATGTTTTCTATTTTAAAAAAGAAACATTACCTTTGCCTTTTCTCACATGATGGGGAACAAAAAATAAGATTATTCAGTGTTTATGTGCTGTAACTTTTTTCTTACAGCTACATAGCTCAACTGTGTATTTTTTGCTTATATTTTGCCTAAATCTAAGTTTCTAAGGACAAAGTAACAGGTTAATGTCTTATGTACAAGTTGCATACATATACATTTTATAATTAAAATCTGACTTGTTACTCCAATCCCTTCACTTTTTTTAAGTAACCAAATGTAGTAAAAAGGAAGTTAGCAAGATGAACTTTGATCCTGACAAACGTTTAATTTTCATTCTGTAAAGAAGTTCTCTGTCTGAGATTTCCAATGAGTAATAGGGAGAAAGTAACAGCTCATAAAAAAAACTTTATCATCATTTTTTTGCTACCCATGGTGCAGAAATGCACTACATCTCTAAGGGAAATAAATAATAATAATAATAATAATAATAAAACACTTCTGAGCTCTGGAAAGGATGAATAATTCACATGGCAATTTCATCAGAATCAAAATAGGTGATGCCAAGGTCATTTGTAGAAATAAAATGGAATTACCTTACTATTAAAAATATTTTTGGTACAAAATTTTATTAATGCATCTTAGGAGAAAATAGATTTACTTCATATGTACAACCGAATAACAAAAAGACATCTGGGGTTCCATTCTAGTGTATTAGGTTGTTAGAAAACATTTTCTAAATGCAACCATGTTTATTTCCGTAATTTTCATTACATAAGATGGTAAAATACTTTTAATAGTGAGTTAAATCATGCTACAGACACACAACAGATAATATTTACTTAATCAGAAAACAGTACTTACTAAAGAATTGTTCAAACTGTGGTCTGTTGGACAAGCTGTTAGATATGCCTCTCCATCAGCAAACTGAAATATAAAATGCATTTAAACTCAGGAGATGGAATTTTAGGGTGTTCTTTTTCTTTCATGACATCAGAGCTATCCACATAACGAATTTCTTCCCCCATCAACTGCTCTATGCATGACTGCTTTGTTTTTGATGGGCAATTCATACTGCCCAAGTATATGGATTACTCATACAAAACAGCTGGTCTGTATGGCAATACATTGTGAAGCAGTAGGCTGGTGGTGTTCAAATCCCAAAAAACCAATTATCAATTTACCCATGAGTAAGTCTTAATCTGTATTGCTTATGAATACAGATATAACTAATTATAAAATCCTATGTGTGATTTTGGACAAAAGATGCTTTGATTTACAATTCTATACTTATACAGCAGTTGCTTTTATTCAACACAATGCACAATTGATAAAGCAGGATCAGTCAGTCCCCAGAGCTTTTCTCAAGAGCCCAACAGTCAGATCAGTCTGCCAATGACAGGATTTGAACAGGCAACCTTCTGATCAGGAGCACACAGTCCTAACCCACTGAGCCACACATTGCAGACACGCGTGTAAATAAGTGGTGCGACCCTCACAAAGGCTTTTGGCCTGCCTCGGAATCTGCCAGAGCACTGCTGCCTCCAAGGCTTCCACACCAGAAATCCCAGCAGGTACAGGATGAACATGGATGTCTTGGCAAAAGTGCTGAAGAATGGTTTGTTGTACTCCTCGTGCTTGAATATGTACTGGAAAAAAGTGCATATATAGTATTTATTACGTCTCTGTCTATCTCTGTATCTATCTGTCTCTCTCCATCTATCAACAAATCATTATTTAGCCACTGAGTAAAAAAAAGTATCATAAAAAATAACAAGAGTGACCACTGGAT